>OU015523.1:4270615-4660615 GCA_907165065.1 Caprimulgus europaeus
GAGCTGGCATTGCACAGGTCTTTGATAATCTCAAGAGCTTTCTAGCAGTGCCCACAATCTGAGTATGTTCAGAATTTTGCTATCCATACAGAATAGAAAATACAGCTATATTTAAATTTCAAATTCTGGTGTGTTTCATTTTATTTTTAATTTAGAGTATAACTGGATGATTTTTTTTTTTTACAGTGGTGTAAGGAAGTTTTCTTTAGCAGTCTCCAGTTACGTGCTTTAAAATTCTTCACTATAATAAATTAAATTCACCATCACTCAAGACAAAATATCAGATTCATTTAATCACTGATACACTTAAATAGGGAGTTCTTCTGTCTCCAGTTACTCTTTAACGAGAAATTCCTACACCATAAGTACATATCACAGCAAATATGAAATTTAGAATACATATTTTGATATAAAACACACAAAAATTATAAACCAATATTAGTGTGTATCTTCTACCTGCAACAGTCTCTGTGGCCAACCAAGGGAAAAAAAATAAATTGCTGCTTTCAATTTGGCTGCCATGGTAACTTGAAATGGTCCAATTTATTGTAGTTATCACAAATGCTATTATAACAACAGGTGGTAATGAGCCATACTGAGCAGGATTATTTTCTCTGAGTTTTTGCTAGGGGATTTGGGGAGAAACAGAATAACTAGTACTGAAGATGATGACTGAATAGGGACATTGAAAAATGAGTTAAAACTGAAGATCTAAGCAAGTTCTGTGTTCTTATTGCTATACTGAATGTCATTGATCACTGAAAAGGTGAGGCAGGAGTCTGCTTGCTTTTGGTAGATGGTAACAAGTTGAGTTTACAGTAGTTTCTCCTCCTGATAAAGTAAAGTAGGAAACAGCTTTCTGAACCTGTAACTCTAGTTTCAAGTATGCTTTTACTTCCCATCAGGATAAAGTGAGACCTTTCTTAACTCTTCTTTTCTTCTACCCCTTTAAGCTTTAAAGAAAGGGATTTATACACCAATTTATATACCCTCTATACCAGGGAACCCAACCACATGCCCAGATATTTGAGATGAGAGTTATCCTTTTGTAGAACCATGGATCATTCAGATGGAAAGGTCTCTGGAGATCATCCAGTCCAACCTTCTGCTCAAAGCAGGGCTAACTTCAAAGTCATACCAAGTTGCTCAGAGCTTCATCCAGTCAAGTTTTCAACACCTCCAGGAATGAAGGTTCAGCAGCCTCCCTGGACATCTGCTACAGTATTCTCACAGTGAATTTCCCCCTCATTCTCCTTTTATTTTCCATTGGAAATTCCTTTTGCAACTTGTGACTGTTGCCCTTTGTCCTCTCATTGTGAACTGCTGAGGGGAACCTGACATCATCTTCTCTCTAACACCTCTCAGGTACTTGAAGATAATTATTACAACCTCTTTGAATTCTTTCTTCTCTAAGGTGAAGAAGTCCAGCATCAGGTCCCTGAGAGCACCTATGGGCCTTAATGACCCTGCCCATGGTTACAAAGATCCCACTTCAGCTCTGCCAGGTACCATTAGTCCCTACCACAGCAACATTGGAGAAGTCTCCAGCTTTGCCCTGGTCTTGCAAAGCTTTTCCAAACATACTGACATTTTCAGACTAGAAAACACACAAACAAAAAGATCTACTTCCCCTTCACTTGAGAGGAAGGAGTTGGATTCATTTTCTGTTACTTCATTGTTAAAATGAGAGAATTTCCACCAAGTTCATACAAGCAATTGCCAATCAATAATGGCCTAAGATATTTTACTGGCCTAAGCAAAAATTTAAGAAACACTTCAAGATAACTACCCTTATTGTAGACTGCTTTCATACCAGATATATAAAAAAAGAAGTGTCATCATAAGAAAATTACTGCAAGATGTGTATTATCCAGCTTAAAATGAAAGTACAGTCATTATTGGAAGTCAAGGCTTGTAAGCAGCGTGCTGTGCTCTTCAAGTCAGAGGTATCATAGGCTGTAGGAAACAAAATTTGTACCTTCTACTCATATTACAGAATGTCAGGGATTGGAAGGGACCTCGAAAGCTCATCCAGTCCAATCCCCCTGCCGGAGCAGGAACACCCAGATGAGTTCACACAGGAAGGCTTCCAGGCAGGTCTTGAATGTCTCCAGAGAAGGAGACTCCACAACCTCCCTGGGCAGCCTGTATTACATTACAGAGCAACAGAAATGTAAATCTCAAAACTCATAGAATCAGCTGAGGCACTTGCTAGTGGACCCTAGAAGTTGCTTCCTGAGGTCCAGGGACAGAGCTTAAGTTTCTGAGTAAGGGTTTCAGGTTTGCACAACCAAGAGAGCTACTATTTTCCAAGCATGTGGCCGTGGTAGAAGGCTTTCCAGTCAGGCCTTCAGGATCATTGTCTCACTCCATACTTCTACACCTTTATTTCCTGCTAAATAAACAGTTTGTTAGAAACTGTACAACCTACTATTCCACAACATGATGTCCCTTTGGTGTGCAATCTGCAGAGAGCCTCCTTATCTTGAAGTCCCTGGTTGATGAAACATCTTTCATTGTTTTCTTTTTCTTTTGCTTATCTACAAACACAGTTAAATTGTCTATTGTCCCAGAGGGATGACAGCTGAACAATACAAATATGTGCAGCAGTGCATAATTCAAATAAAGATATCCCAAAAGAAGGGGAATAATTGAAAATTAATCTTTTATTCTTGCCCTGTAGAAGACTGATGTATAAAATAAGCATAAAATACTTTACAGTCAGTAATTCAGTGTAAAATGCTTCTGCAGCATAATATGCCAGGATTAGTATGGAATTATACTGAGTTGATATATGCCATTGTGTAAATAATATCATATATACCAATGTATTTGTATATAAGGCTAATGATGCACTGGCAAAGGGTAATTCTCACTTTGCCAGTGATTCTATAAGGCCTTGGAACATCTACCCTTTAAAGAAAGCACTAATGTACAAAAAAAACCCCCAAAAACATTCCCAGATAATTTTGTACAGAAGTCCTGTTGAAGCAATTTAAAACATTCTGCTTTTGGAAATGGATATTTTTGTGTTAATACTTTGGAATAATGAACAACTATATGGATAAAAAAAAGCAAACATTATTCTAATCCTAGCAAATAAGCCACAGAAATGAAACTTCAAAAAGTTGGCAAAAGAAATACAAAGGATTCTTCTGCTCTATATTTTAACTTCCTATTAAATAGCAGATTAGATTAATTTTCTTTGAACAAATTATGTTTAATTTCAATGCAAATAGAAATTTGTAGGGGGCAGTTGGAACTAAAAGATTTAACAAAAGTTTATAATAGAGAATTGTTTTGCAAATGCATCGTATTAACAGAAGGCGTAACAAAAGGTTAATTGTTACCATCAAAAGGTGATAACTGGGCATTTATCACTGTTCAGTTTACTTACAGAATCTTATATCTGTATTCAGGATTATAAAAAAAATTCATATTAAGATAAATATTTCCAACTTTGAAGGAGAACATTTCTCATTCAAACCTTCTAAAGAATTAATGGAATATGCATTTCCATTATCTTCATATTATTTAGTGCTACAGATAACTTCAAATGGCAGGACATTTCTTTTTTTAATATATATTGAACTTGAATCAAAGCATTTCTTTTTCAGCTACCTGAAACAAAAGGAAGCAAAAAATAAAGTGGTAGGCAATGGCAGCTTCCTCTTCACCCTCAGTACCTAAGCTGATGGAAAAAAAAAGCTAAAGCAGGAGAAAATGAAATTATTTGAATGAGAAACATCAGAACAACCAATACCATAGTAGTTCATATAAAAGGGATAAGGGAATTCTCTTTGGTAGTGGAAAAAAGTAATCCTAATCTGTTTTTAGATGAAGGAACTGAACTTTAGTATTCTTCACTATCCCTTATTGAGTATGTGATGAAACTTGATCTTCTGCTGAAGCCTTCTTTCCCAATTAAAACTATTTGATAAGCATACTCTAAAATAATGGGTGGGTTTGTGGTATCTAAAGCCTATGCTTTTCCACTGATAAAACAGCTGAAAGCAGTTTCAGCCTCAAACTACATTAATATATAAACATACACTAAAAAACCCCACAAAACTGTAGAGAGATCTTAATTTTTTTTAATCTTAAGATTTTGTAAGGTTGTTTCTTCTCTTTCTTTTATAACCAACAGTTCAAATAACTGGGGCTGGTGCTATCTGTGTCATACTGCTGCTTGAAGTTGAATTTTTGGTGTAAGGCGCTTTTTGGGTTGAGGGTTTTTTCCCCATCCTCCGGAGGGTTAGGGATATTTTTTTAAAGGAGACAGCCATTTAAGAAAGAAAATCAGAAGAAAACAGTTTCAATTCTTTGTGGAAGGATAAAATATTCTCTAATTTAGAAATTCTCATGTATCCTTTAAAGTCGGCTGAAGCATGGGTAGAAGAAAGAAATGTGCCCCTGATGTTAAAACACATCATTTATCTGCTCAAATTCAGCAAGTTAAATGGCTTTCAAAACTCTGAGGTCATATATAGTCAGTAGACAACATTAAAAAAAAGTAATTCCTTTTCAGAAGCCATCAATAGCATTAGACAAGCTCCAGCTCTCCAGGGAAGGTGAGGGTTGACCTTTTCACAGCCATCACTAACCTGCCGTGCAGTGAGCGGAATACAAGGGGTGAGAAGGACTTTACCTATAACCTCCACAGATCTGGAAAGTGATGCAGGAACACCAATGTTCTCGACTAGCTTGCCACTTCTGAACCCCCACAAGGTGTGGGAAAGCTTCAATAAAGGGCAGAAGGGATGGCAAGGCAAACAGGTTGAGAAAAAGAACTGAACACATGTTGGTGTCAAAGCCAAGGAGACAAAGTATGGCACAGGTGGCTGAGTGAGAAGCCAGCTGGGTGAGACACAGAAGATGAGAGTAATTTCACCTAGCTTTTGATGTCCATGCATGGGTTACTCACGCCTCTTTCAGAGGCAGATGCTAGAATGCAATTCTATTGCTGAATTTTAGATGCCATCTGTAGGAAATCTGAGTCATTTATTTCTTTCATTGGACCATGCAAAGGAGCTACTAGTTCAGAAGCAAATGTCTACATTGCAAATGCCTACATTTAGTCATACAGCCCTTCTTGAGCCTTGTGATGAGACTGGAGAGAGAGCTAAGAGTTAAAATTAGGATTCTTACTCAGCAGAAGACTGGGACTGAGAACTTAGGGCAATAAGAACATCCTTGTTTCAGAGTTGTTTTGGTTTTAATTGCTCAGCCTGAAAGCAAATTCTCATTTCAAGGTACTGAAAGTCAATAACAGCTATGTCATGAACATGAAATGTGTTATTTAGTGGTAATACCACTCGCAAAGGCATCCTCAAGCAGGCACTCAAATTTAATGGCACTTCTGATGTCATCTTCCTCTATGCCAGGCCCTTATCTGTAAGATGAGAGCTCAGTACTTCATCTCACCCTGCAGGGAGGTGGAGCCACTTTGTTCATGTAATTTTGTACAGAAGAAACCATATCTCCTTTGAGATTTTGGTATCAAACAGAAACATCAGTCCCAAAACTGAATCTGATTATTCAGATGAAGACTTTCTTGGTTCTAAGTTATCAAGTTCAGGAATTAAAACACAGTTTTAAGTGAGAAAAAGTCACTTTGGATTGGATTTCCCAAAAACATGAACAGAGCTACCTAAAACTGCTTTCCATATGAAGTTTCCCAGACTTGATCCCCACTTTCTCTGAAGGTTCTAGTAAGTCACACCATGCAGTGCCTAAGTTGTACTGTACAAGAAGATATCAATGACTTCCACAAAAATATCATTTCCCCCTCACTAATTAATACAAGTCTCTTAAGTACACTACATCCTCCATTAAGCAATTATTCTACAAACTGGAGATCCACTTCTTCAAGGGTTCTCTAACCTTTATATACCTAGATAGACTCCAACTGGCTTTAAATACATTGTTCTCAGAGACCTGAAGTTCACCTAGATTATCCAGTGTGCTGAAGTTATTGAACAGCACAACTAAGCAGCATCTTGCACCATTTCTTTACTTCATGGGGTTGTAATTAGGACATGAAGCAACTGTATATTTCTATATAACTTGATTAACTGCCAATACTCTTGAGGATCATGGAAGAACCTCATTATAAAGACCATTAAGAACAAAATATATTCCATGTACTTAAAGGTAGATTTTTCCTTCTGCCCCAGACCTACACATTTCCTTAACATTGGCCACATTTTCTTTGCTTCCATGAGACAATTTCTAGAGTTCCCATGTGTGTGACAAAAACCTTCACTGGAGTTTGTAAAACCTCTGGACTACAATCTTTGATCTGTGCTGCTATAAAGATATCTTCATTAATTTTATCTGCCACATCAACTTTTACTTTCATTTACTACTCAAAATTTGACAAGCAGTTGACAGTTTCTAGGGATGGAGGCTTTTTTATGTATTGACATAAATCATGATGATGGACAGAAAATGCAATATATACAGTAATTTCAGTTCTGCTAATGTTGAAATATGTTTATACAGTTTATGTTACCATGTGCAAAGACTCTTAACCAATCTTTACAAAGGCCTCCAACTGTTCTCTTCTTGTTTTAGATGTAAACAGCAAAAGAAATGGTGCACATTTAGTTTACTTTTGATTTAATTCAGTGAGACTCTCAGGCTAGAAAGCCCATCTTCATAAGCATGGCTGCATGCTGTGTCTTGGTGCTAATATGTGAGGTAGGTAACTATATCAGGCTATGTGATGTACAAGGAAAAATGATTTTTACAAAGGTGGATTGACTCCTATAATGCCAAAGGGTAGAAAAAAAATATTTAATTATTTATTTTTTAAAAAGGTGAGGAAGGAGCAGAGAAACTTGAAGTGACCCAGTTAAAATTATGCTCTAAAGGAATGTTCAAAGCTCTGGAGAGGACCATTTTTGGAGGTAATTGCAGCAGTTTAAAAAGTTACTGCTCACAACTCTTTAAAACACCCCACTGCTTATCTGTGCCAGGGGATTACAAAACATCTCTGCATCACTTCATTCAGAGCCAGATGGGTTCACACAGATCACTGTGACCTGAACCACCCCACTGACCTTGGGCTGTCACAGACTCGTGTGACCACACTGTCCCCCTAACTCAGCAGATGGTGGGATTCATATAAGGTGATGGACCTCAACAGCTACACTAGATCTGCAAGAACACATTTCTCTGTCTCATTAAGATCAAAAGGATCTGACACTCTGTCCTCAGGAACTGAAGTAAGCCTAAGAACTAATGGGGTGAAGAATGAAATTTATGCTCTGTATTTCCCTACATTACCTTCCCTCTCTCCCTTTTTTTCTTTCCCCCTTTTTATTTATGCCATACCAATTTCACTTAGGGTCATCTGGTGGTCTTCTAATTATCAGTGTAAAGGAATGGGATAGCTGAGGATGTCCTTCAAGTGACCAGTAATAAGCTGATATCTAGGCAAGTAATATTCTTATCAATGGTCTGTCTCATGACAGGCATCCTATTGCCACCAAAGCTGTCACTTGTTCAATGAAAAATTCTTCCAAACAAAAGATGAACAGCATTTGGCTTAATATCAGATTATCATGTTCTATTTTAGTCATTCTGAAAATAAAAGACTTCTGAAAAAAACCCCAACTATTCAAGAACATTGACTATGCAGATAAGTTCTTCTGTTTTATCTACAGTCTCACCTTTCTCTTCAAGCTGTTTCTGCCAAGGTTATTAGCACACAATCTCAGATACATTGCTTTTTAATACTTCAGATAACAAAGCTATATCTGGCCAGCAATCCAGTCCAATTTGTTATCCTGTATTTTATTTCATCAAATACATCTTGTGCATCATTTATTTTATAATAATGTGTTTTATTTATGCAAGAATGCCTCACTGAGATTAAAAAAAAAGACAGTGGGTTAACAAAGCTGCAAGCACACTTTGGCATCCAAAAGGCTATAATTTTATCTCAGTCTTCCTTTCAATTAACCAATATTGGCAAAAGCCCAAGGTACAGATCCATAGATCTCTAAAAGCTAGATCCTGCTTGCTTCACTCTCCAGTGGGTGCTACCTAATGGAATTCATGGGGTTACTTAAGCAAGAATAGCAGCTATTAACCAGCTATAGGACATATAAACAGGACGTGCCACTGCCTCCAGTTTTAGTCACATTACTGACAACAATAAGTTTATTGCATCAGTGGATGCTGCAGCAGCCATCATAATTCTTTGTTTAAAGCATTTCATCAGAGCCCTGTGATAAAATACAGCAGCCTTCAGTCATATATTATAAAAGGCCAAAAAAAAGCATAAAAAATTTTGCAAGGAATTTCAACCAAATGGTACCATAATTATAACTTCACATCCTAAATTAATCAGCTGTCATCCTTTGTTTTTCTTTTGGAAAACTGATTTCATTTTTGTCCAAGCAGCAAAGAGTCATGCATTGCAAATCTCAGACAAGGACTTTTAAGTAATTAAGACAAGGTTTATCAAATTGAATTCTTTTAATGTAAGTTTGTATTCATGTGTGTGTGTTTGCATAGATTAAATCTGATGTGACTTCCAGAAAACACTCTGAGGTACCAAGCTTAGGTTCTTACATGTTGAACAGATAAAAAGAAATCAAATCCTTTTTCTTTGCAGTACTTGGTAATACCTGACTTCTAGATTGTCAACACCAGAGTTTTCAGATGAACAGAGCAATCATATTAGTCAAGAGTAATCATATTAACCAATTGTTACCATAAAGGGATTATTTGTTAATGAGGAAACCCCGTATTGCCCTTAATAAGACATGGTCCATAAGAGTTTTGAAAGCAAATCAAGGCAAATCTGTAATTATCCACTCAGTCTCTTTGGAGAAAATAAAAGTTTAACATAAGGAAGGTAATATCCTGTTAGAACTCCCTGCCAATATACCTTTTTCCATTCCAATTAATAAGGTTATTAGTAATTCCTAAATTTAATGAGAATGGACATAATGGATTTTTTTTCCTTAATAACTGGTCCATGATTAACTCCCACTCCAACATTATTATTGAAGTTGAGACCTACAAAGTCCACCATGTCTAAAGAAAAAAAATAACTCTTTTCTACATTATCTTCTATTACTCCATTCCAACCTCCTCTCCCTGACTCTCCTTAAAAACAACTTAGCAACATTAATTTCCTTTCAAACTGTTAAATTTAATCTTTAAACAGTATTTCCTAAACTGAGGGGACCTGTAATTTCCTGGGCCAAGAACAGTTGATGGAGTGTAGGGAAGGAACACACTGATTGCCAATGAGGGAGAACAATGTGAAGGGTTCACAGGTCCTGAAGTATTTTAGGAAATGTCAACCTTGATGTGTAACCCACAGCACAAAAGAAGCACATTAAAAGTAAAAGGAGGATTAAGAGGCATTACTTGAAGAACCTGGTGTGGAAGAAGCCTACAAAAAAAAAACCCCAAAAATACAATCATCATGTAACTCCCAAAACAAGCCTTTGAAATTTGATTTAAAAAGATAATACTCCACTTAAATTCCAAAGACAGCAGTATTTTTTTTACACACACATACTCAAGATGACTGGGAACCCTTTGTCAGTGCTTCTCACTGACACCTCACAGTGAAAAGGAATGGACCATCAACATTAATACAAGTGAAACCACAAAAACTATTTTATGAACATCCTATTTATGAATATCAAACTATTTATGAATATCACCAACTATTTATGAATTTCACCAGCTGAAATTCAGTGCAGCAGCTAGTAGCCACTTAAGATTTAGGACATGCTCAAGTCCTCAAGGATCCAACAAAGCATAAACTGAGTACATTCTAGGGAAGTTAGGATTCAACTACATCTGAAGACAGTGCATCTATATCAGAAACTGTTTCATTTTCTAATGTATAGAGTGACCTTCCTATTCACTCTTTGCTGAAGAAAGCTGATTTTCCACTACAAGTACTTAATTATTCATCTAATAACAAGAAAATACTTAATATACATTGCCAAACCCAATGCAAGAAGCCTTGTACTAGTAGACCACCCACCACCTTAAACTCTTTAAACACTCAATTTTTCTGCAGCCACTGCTATTTCTTTACCCCTGCTCTAGTCATTTATATAAGGAATCTACTATCAGGAAAAACAGGTGATCTCTTTAATTAATGGTTTATTGGCTCATACATTCAAGAAGTCTTTCCTTCAGTAATGAGGATTATTCATAGTCTTGTAACTGTCTCTTCATCAGTTACAGCAACTACTTTCCTTGGACACCAAAAATGTTAAAATAAAGATTTAGCCATTATTTTTGAAGAGAGATTTACATTTAATGGCTAGCCAGAAATGTGTTATGTCTGATTGAATGGTGGGTTCTTCAGAGTTTAATTTAATCTTAGACTAAAATAACTTGCTCTTTAAACAGTTTTTCTCAACCTTCTCTCTTCTATACATAGAAAATTAGCCTCTGAACACATTTTGTGCAGTAATCAATATACCACCATATACTCATTTTAGTGGTATTTTTCTCTACAAAGGATTGTTTTTGAAAAATACCCAAGTTTTCTAAAGACTCTTAGCTTGCAGCAAGATGTTGCAAGCCTTTTGACTTTAAACAGAGGCTCAGCTGACTGCAGAAGAAAAAAATAGCTAGAGTTTCCAAAATCTTTTGCAGTTCTCTTCCCTTTGGGGATGGGGGAGTGCACACAAGATGTGCTGGTGAGGGGCAGATTAAGAAAATTAGTATTTGAACATTACATATTTTGGCTAAAAAAATTAATTATTCACTTTGTCCTGTTCTTATTCCCAGCCATTTACCACTACTAAAATGTTGCCAGATGTTGTCCTCAAGAAGCAATACCTTCAACTCCCGTATCATACAGAATAAGCAGTCACCTCCAGAGTTTATAAGCCCATGTTTTCTTTACAAGTGGAACCTTGAACAACTATTAACACCTAAAAAGACAAACTTGGCATCAGTTACTACATCAGAGCCTGATTTACAAGCTGTTGGATTTCATTTGTGCAGTCCTTTTCACTATAAAGCATATTTGAGATTAGTTCCAAGATGTTTAATTTTCTAACAAGACACAATGTGGTATCAGCTCTTCTGATAAAGCAACTTCATAATTGTTTACAAGCTATTCCCTCCTCCCTTTTTATATACTCATCAACTCCCTTGGGTATTTGTAGTCACTAAGTTTCATTTAACCATAGAAATACAATTTTTTCAGATCTTACTGTCAAAACTCCAGGTATTTTTCCTTTGTATTATCCTCGTGCATGTATTTGAAGATGTTTGTAGATCTAGGACCTTCTCAAGAGAAAATACTTGTATTTGGACTATACAACAGAAAAGTCTTAATTAAAATTCAGAGCATTTGAAGTATGCTTAAACATTTGAATAAGTGGTTTCAATTTATTTAATAAATTAAAAACCAATTGCTCTTTTTAACCAACCCACTCACAATATTCTAGATTTAAATGCTCAACAAAATTTAAGTCTGTCACTTTCATCTTGTGTCTTGATACCATTGATAAATATGCCAACATTTTAGTAAAGAAATGAAAAAAACATTTTGGCATACAAATGAAAAATTCCATTCTTGTGTTCCTATTAGTCAAGTTAAGCTCAGCCAGCCCCTCAGCAGAGATGTCTCTTCTCACCAGGAAAACACTGGTTGCAGCTATTCCACCTTTACAGAATCACAGAATTGCCTCAATTGGAAAAGACTTATAAGATCACCAAGTCCAATCATTAACCTCACACTGACAAGTCCTGTAAACCATGACTAACCCATGTCCCTCAGCACTGTGTCTACACGACTCTTCAATCCCTCCAGGGATGGGGACTCCACCCCTGCCCTGGGCAACCCCTTCCAATGCCTCAGAACCCTTTAGTGCAGAACTTACTCAGCAGCACTACACAAGTGCTTTGCAGTAGTAGTTCTGCAGTTGTAGTTAAACTGAGGTAGATGAATTTCTGATCATAACTACAAGTGTACTTTTCTTTTGTAATGTATTTTCTTGTTGAATAAATTTACCAAGTACAGTACTTGGAGACTAAACCTAACAGAAACCCTACAAGTCTTTGGTTTCAGATATTTAAGCCTCTGCACACGGCAGGCAGACTTCTAAAAGCAAATACCTGATCTACATGCAGTAGTAGTGTGTTATTCTTTTCTCCTTTCCACTATTGTCAACCACTAGGTGGTAATATTCACTCTGCAGACCTTGTGAAAGACAACATAAACCCTAGCTGGCATCCAAATAAATTCTCTCCTCGCTTATACTGGTGCAACCATGTAAGAAACCAGAACTGAATTTGACTTGTTTCCTCTCAGATCAACAATTTTATTTAACTGTATGTAGTTTTGGGCTAAGTACAGAGAAACATGTCACTGCACCCTGTATGCATTTGCTGCTGCTTGTTCCTTGGACCTTATTCCAAAGCAACTCAACCTACCAGAGATTAGTTTTCTACAGTGGAAGTATGAGGGCAGATGCATGCTGCATTAGTACACCTAAGCCAAAACAATAGTATTTTCCATTATTTCTATAATATTGAAGCTAAAAGATGATCTAGGAATGAATGCAGATTTTATATTCCCAGTAAGTTCAGGGTTTATGATTTGGTCATAAAACATTAAGTTACAATGAAAACCATCCAGAAGAGACCATGCCAATTTGGATGCACTGAATTTAATCCAGACAGACTATACCTCTGTGCATCCAAATTCTCCTGTCCACTGAAGAATTTATGAGGAAGTGTGACAGAAAGAAGAGGAAGGAAAAAAAAAAGTGATGTGTTTCAGCACAAAACTCTCATGCTTCAAGAATTGTTGAGAAAGAAAATGAACATGGAAATATTCTGAGCACAAAGCTGAAAAATTAAAGCTCAGTTGCTACTCCCAGCTACTTAGTATTTTCCTGATTGTATTGCTACTCTCCCTTTTCAACCAGCCCCATCCCACAGACTCCAGCAAGAAGAGATGGGGACAGTGACTGGGGTCAGCTACAGCCCAGTCACCCCCCAGGCACCAGAACCCTCAAGTTTCAGGCAGAAAGCCTCTGACAAAGCTTCCCAAAGGTTTCACACACAGCTCCTTTTCACATTAAAAAAAACAAACAAACACCAAATTAAAAAAAAACCCCACACACCACAAAACCATAGAAATTATAGTGGGGAATATATATCAACTTTTCACATACTAAAGTGTTTTTTTCTCCTACAGTAGTAGTAAGAAGCTTGTTTGATGAAACTTTAGTTTCTCGCTCAAGTTTGTATAAGGGCATTAAATGTGTTACACACAGTGCCTGCTTCCAATAAAGCCTAAAGGTGACCCTAAATTAAAATTCAAAGTCAGTATTGTCATGGGATATATACAGAATGAGCTGAATAAATGCTGACAAGTTACAACACAATAAAAAAGAATAAAATATCACTTGTCACTGTCAGCCCTACTGTCACCGATACTGTTTTCAGAACGGACCTGATTGAAACATCAGGCTAATCAAGTGACCTAGATAGTTACACAGTTAATAAATATTTGTCATTTTTTTTAACTGAATCAATTAAGAAACAAGTTTGCTGTAATTCACTTCTAAAAGGACTACACAAAAACTAGTTTAGAAATAAAATTGAGACAACCAAATCAACAACACTAAGACATTTCAAGCTATAATATGTCCCACTCTTCATTCACACCACCATGTGTAGAGTGAGGCTACCCCTACTGCAAAGTCACAAAACTTGAAATAGTTTTCAACTTTTTCTCTGGAATAACAAATTGTTCATTCAGATTTATTATCCCCTATTTTTTTTTTCCTGGCTCTTAAATTTCTACTTCATGTGTTGACCCAAGTTCAAATACATCCAATCGTTCCCCCTTCTCCTCTTTTCATTATAAGCCACATTATCTGCCCCTTCACTCTGCTCCTTTCCCCACCCTAAAAATTTCTATATTTCTGTCCCTATCATCTTTGGAATTCAGGATTTTCCCAGTGTCAAGCTGCCAACCCACAGGGGAAAACCACTGGTCTATATTTTATCATCAGGAGAAATTTGTTCAAATAATTGTGTAGGTTTTTGTAAGTTGTGTGCTGCTATAAATGCAGAAAAATCAAGTGAAATGCATCAAAGTTATTTCCAACACTTAAAGAGAGTCCCTAGGTGTGCTGGTTAATGACCCAAAGCAGGAAGACCACTACTGCAGGAGCTGAAGATGTACGTTGTTCAATGTGGGGTAACAATCTAAACTGCATTTAAGAAGGAACAAACACAGTCCCATTGTCATTACACCCTTCCATGTGCTCAGCTTCCTTCTTCACAGACAGTGGGAAATTCTGTTGTTCAAGTCATAACTACTAGGAGAAGCACCCCCCCAAGGCAAAAAAAAAGCAGCATGAGTTTGAGAAGATATTTCTGTCTACAAGGACCACAACATCTGTCTCAGCTGTGCAAGCAAAGTAGCAGCATACAGCTGATAGGGTGATATTTTTACATCTTGGCTTCAAATACCAGATTACATTTGTAACCATGCTTTTTTTTTCTTGCTTAAAGTAGTCTGACATAAGCAGAGGCTAATGGCACAGGTTATTTATGCAGTGATCTCACAGACCTTTGATGTTAAAGCCAGTTCCATTAAGTCAGTCAAATCCCAAGCCAGTAATGCTGTGTAACACCATGTCACGGTGTGACACGGTGTAAAGTCACAGAAACCACGTTTATGGAAGTGCTTCCTCCCAAACATCTCATTCAGTCAATGCCAGCATTTCCCTCCCAGCTATCAGGGCCTCAACCATGTTCCCCCTCATGGACATTGGGGGCTCAGAGCCTGCCCAGCCCCATCCCCCTGGAGCCATGGGGACAGGATCCCTGACAGCACTGCGAGGTGGGGAGCCTGTGGCCAGGGCTGCCCTCCCATGCCTGGTCCCTGCCTGAGCTACAGCCCTGTCATGTCACAGCCCAACCACAGACCTGGCCCTGAGGAGAAGCCTGATGCCTGGGGCTTCCTCCAGGCCCTCCCCAGCCCACCCTGTCCCCTGGCTGGGGCAACAGGACAGGGTCAGGCTGCCAGGCCCTATGCTATAAACAATGGAAATTAGGAGGTCATCTGTTCCACATTGTAATAATGCACAGAGACTTTGTCCTCACAGGAATTTGATGTTTTGAAATGGATTTTAAGTGTAGGGTCTCAATTCATTACATCTATGACATTGAATTCATAGGAAAAAAAAAGAATTACTGGATTATAATCCAGTCTTCTTGTTTACTTGCTGCTACTACACTAAAAAAAGGAATCAGGATTTTTTTGCTTCTGGTCTGCATGGATTCCTTGAGTAAAATAATGTGAGAGTAAAATAATGAATAAAATAATAAAACCCTATGAGGCTGAGAAAGATCACCATTAATATGATGCTAAGGATCCTACTCCAGATTATGCAGGGTGGATTAATTGGGCTGACAGCTACCTTTACAGAAACAAGCTGCAATCAGCTGCAGGTAACATCTACTTGGCAACTGTGACCCTCCCTGCCTCGGGCAGTCAGTCCTTCACCAGCTACCACTGGCCTAGGAAAGCAAATAGAAAAGGTTGGTTGCTATTTTTGGAGTAAACTCATAATGATCACAAATTCAAGCTACTTGAAAGGAACTCTTCTTAAGAAATTTCATATGAAGCAGTCTTCCACTACGAAAAGTTGGTTGGAAGGGTTGGTTTGTTGCATTTTGAGTAACAGGAGGAAATGAAAGAAGCATAGTACTTACCAGCTATCCCTGTAAGGTTCCTGGGAAGCAGTTCTAGTTGTAATGACAAACACTAACAGATTAGTTCTGCACTGCAGAGAAACTTTTAAGTAGAGGACTAAGCCAAAAACTGACTTAATCCATGCTTCTCCCATCTGCAATCTTCCCCTCTAGTTTCTATTGCACAGCCTATTCTGGCATAGACCCTTTTCTGTAATCACAGATTACATCCCAAAATAACCAAAGTTTGCACCACAGACAACAACCTCTGAAGCTTCATCTGTGGTTTTTTGCTCCATAGAAGCATTTAAAAAAAAAAAAAGCCACTTGTTGGAAGTTCTCCCCCTCTGAACATACTGTGTATTTTTTCTCTTTATGTTGCATCTTTCTATTTTGCCCAGCTTAGAGTAGCTCACAGACCCCTTCATTCTAAAACAGTAAATCTTCCTTGTAGGAGCTCTGGGTAGAGGGAAAAGCTTGAACAATCCTGGAGGTTTGATTGTTAAAGGGGTTATTTTCTAGGAAAATATAAAAATATTTTGTGTGTGTATATCTTTACAGAATACACACAGCTTTTATAATGAAAGCTCAAGGGCTTGCTTTGAGCAACTCTCACATGGTTACCAAGAATTGGAATGTAAATAATGCAGGAACACTTTTTTTGTTAAAAACTTGAGGCTATTAAATTCCAATTTTCCATGGATTCAGTGTAAGCAATTTGTACCACAGGGAACCAAATGTATTTGGCTTAACACTTCAGTACCAGAAGTTGCAGAAGAGATGAGGAAGAGAGGCAGAGGGAAAACTGGAAAAGCCTGAGTAAATCTGTTTGCAGACACACATAGAACACTGATTGCCTTCAAGAACAGGTAAGAATCTTGGTTATTAAATACATATGTCATCCTATTTTGCCACATTACTAATCACAAGTGAAGAAATGCTTTTGACCCATAGTTCAAGCTGTCTAGTAATAGAATAGTTTGTAATATCAAGGAACAAACAACTGACAATAGATGACTCAAACAGCTCCTGCCCCTAATCATACTATCCAATATCTTCATGCTCACATAATTGCATTTTTTATTCACATAGCTTGCAAGGACTCAAATCAAACCTCTGTTCTACTAATCTCCTGTCATTTCCAAACAGAAAAGAAGTTCCATAGTCACTAGCAGTAGAAAACAGCTCAAATTATATTGTAAAACATGTTTATGTAACTGATAAAGCCAGATATTTGAAATAAATTTATTTTAATACCCAAGTAAATTTAACAGAAAAGGCCTCCCCTTCCTACTTTTTAAATATTTTTATTTTATTTTATTTTTTACACACTATCCTTTATGCAGTAATACTATTTTAAGCAAGAGAAAACTCAATTAGTATCTCAGCAAAACAAAACTGAGTCACCTTAATATCAAAAGCCTGTGACTAAGAAACCAAGCTGTATTTGCTACTTCCACCAAATCAAAGTCCTAACATTCAAAAAGGTAGTCAGACATTGCATAAGTAATTAAGAATGGAGCCCAGGTAATGTAATACAAACGTAATCCATGAGATAATGAACTTTAAATGCCAAGATGGAAAGTATAAATTGGAAAAGACAGAAAAAGCTAAGCTCAGCCCTGGTTTAACTCCACAGCCTTCAAACACATCTCTGTGGAATAGGATACGTGCAGGAACAGCACTAGTTTGAAATGTGTCTGTGTTTTGACTTGTCTTATCTTTTCTCTCCTCTTACACCTTTAAGCCTTTTGATGCTATTGTTTAGGAAAATAAAACTACTGGCTTATTTGATATTAAGAAACACAGAAATGTTCTGACAAAGTTGGAACAAAAAAAAATCTATAAATTTTAATGCAGTCTGTAGTCCTCATTTCACCTTCTCATACAATTTTTTTCTTATAAGAAAGATTTTAAAACTTGAAGAAAAATACATAATTGTTATGTCAGGTAATATTGTATTTTAAGAACATACATCCATCTCAGACAGTTCCTAACAAAACACAGGCACAAATACAAATGAGTCTTTATGCAAGCACCTGAATATAACCATTATACACACCAATATAAAAATGCAGACTACTGGTGGATGACTACTGAATTTAACTACTTCATTTGTCTTGCATGGGAGCATAATAGATGTCCTGTAGCATTAGGATATTTGGATCATCTCATGCCCAAGCCTTTCATCTCAATGATATGAGTACAATAATATACTACTGGAGACACATGTTTCAGAGTTCCATTTGTCAAATAACAGGCAGGCTGTCAATGTATTTATATTCCCCTCATGACATACCTGGAGGTAATTTTACAGAGGGAAATGTCAGTAGAAGGAAGACACCCAATTAGGACAGAACTTTAAGGCAGAGCTGAGATTAACAAACAAGGGAAGGACATAAGATCACAAAGGTCACACATTAAGATGTCAACAGAAGCTACAAAATCCAAAAGAAGGTTATTCCTTGTTATTAATGAAAATTTCCATGAATAAAAGGAAGAGATACTCTCTTCTGGAAGGGTTGGGGGAAGGAAAAAGTTTCCAGAGCTTTCCTGAAATACTATTCCATTTAGTGACAAATAGTGATGCTACTTAAAATGCTTTTTCAGAAAGCTTGAAGAAATGCAGCAGGGGATCTTTTGAGGGCACTAAAATGAACACCATGATCAGGCTTAATCTCCAGTACATTCCATGCATTCATTCATGGAACAATTTGGTTGAAGTCCTGTTGTATAGACAGTTAATGTATTTTATTTTTTTCATAATAATTTTCTGCAAACTATGATTCAAATGCTCAAAAAACCTGAACAAATCTTTCATTCTTTCTCCTTGCAGGAAAGCTTGCTCCCTCTTCCACATAGAAGAAGTCACCTCCAGTACATTTGACTGAAAACTTCAGAATTACTTTTAAGAGAAGGCAATCATTGGAGCTCTGCCATGTTTCATAATACAAAGTCAAAAAAGAAAATATAGTAGCTTTCATTAATCTCCAGTGAAGAAAAATATTTTTCTTATAGCTCTGGGGTGTTTTCTTGTCAATTTATAGAAGTCATCATCACTAAATTATTGATAGAAAAAGTTGAGAAGATGATCAAGGACAAATTAGTTTCCAAATATGTCTGTACTTCTGCTAAGGAATAGTACAAAGACATCAGGAAAACTTAAGCAGTTACTAATAACTTGGCCAAAAATTCCTCTATGGAACATATTTGCTTTTAGTAAATTTACAGTTCTGTAGTAAGTATCTCCAAAGGCTGCCAGTTTACTTAGTCTGGTGATCTAAAATAAAGTCATTTTAGCCAAAGGTCATAGAAATCAAACATACCACCCAACAGATACATTAAAAAAAAAGCTAGTAGAAAGACAAAAATATCCTTAGAAGCATGTCTTATGTTTAAGTAGTCAACGTTTTCAAAGCAACTCTCTTGGGGAACCTCTGGTTTTAATAGTTAATTTGAAATATCTGTAAGATTATGTAGAAGTATCAAGATTATGCTTTTGCTTTTATTAGGATAATCATTCAAGACCTGAAATATATTCAATTTAGTAACAATTCTAGGCAACAGTTTCACTTTTCTATTTATCAGGTCTGTCCCTCTATTCATAGCAATAAACAAGGTCAGGCAACCCAATCCTTTGCACCTGAAATCAGATCTCTCATGAGACACTTGGGGTTTTTCCTTTTGTAAAGACCAGCTCCTACAACTCATCACAAGCACCATGGTTTTTCTAACTGAAAAGAAAGGCTACAAATTCAAGATAGTAAATTTCATTTGGTATTTTCAGGGACTGTTATTCAAGAGTGTCACCATTAAAAAAAAAAAAAAAGAAAAAAAAGTATTTCCTAACCTCACCTTTTAAATTTAATTTGCTTTTCAGATATAAAATGCATTGCTTCAGATGCCCCTAAGGAATTTTCTAGCAGTTGTTTAGGTTCTCTTTTGAGAGAATAAGATGTATGTGCATGAAGTAAGCATGTGCATGCTACAGGGAATAGACTAAAGGCCTGAAATTTTCCCTGTTTATGAACTTAATCTGATACATTCAGGTTGATGATGTTATGGTAGAGTTACATAGCTTTCAAATCTCCAAGTTTTCAGTAGATACAACAGCAGAGATGAATGTGAGTTGTGGTATTTTAAGACATCACAAAGATACTTTAAATTAACTCTTGCCTAGAGAAACAGAGTTAAATACCTCCAGAGTATTTAGTGCTTCTGCATACATTTACAAATGCCAATACTCTTCACAAAAAGCATTATTTCATTTCTAGATTTAAATTATGCTTATGAAATGTTTGCACAGTAATTCTTACACCAAGACAGCAGGCAATGTTTCATTTCTCTTTCTACTACTTATTCTGGTTGTTAACTCTAGAAATTGGTATTTTCTGTAGGGATCAAACAAAGAATACAGAAGATACAAGAAAAAGTTAAACTCTTCCTCCTTGAACACTGATATCAAGTTCCCAAAGCCATCTACAAAGCAAGTCCTGGCTCTCAACATCACTTGTGGACTAACACTTGCATGATTTCTATGGTATTGTACAGTGGCTTTGTGCAGCCTATGGGACTATAGGATATTTTTGGAGCTACTGTTAATTACTGCAAGTTTTGGTTCATACTGTATTTTCAGCTGGGCTGCTGTTTGCTAGCAATCTTTCATAATTTTTAATATACAAAACCTGCATGGTTAAAATCAATAATGGTATTTTAGAAAAAAATATAACAGAGCTTTAAAGCAGCAGGTACCAAATCTGCAGCTCAGAGATAAATTAGACATTCATGCCTGCTTCAAAACAAGGTTGGGGTTTAGTTTATTTTCCTCCCACAAGTTGACATGAATATTTGAAGACTTTAAAAAGTATTCAAATGCTTAAGCTCCACAATAATCAAGTCAAGATCGTGACAATATCACAATGTAATGGGGATACCAGTTAAAAATGCATGAAGTATATACTCTAGGAACAGCCAGAGTTTAGGAAAGTAGCTGAAGTGTAAATCCACTGAAGGCTTCCAGGTCCCAGAAGGTGTACAGGTGGCATAGCAAAGGGAGCCCATGGGATCAGACAGATTGCACAATAAATGACCCTGTTATACCATATAATTTCACACAGCTAGCATTGGCATGGAATAATTATATATTAGCTATCTTGCAGAGCAAGAAAACATACATTGGAGATTGCACTTTTACCATCCTGTCCCCTAGAATTGCTTTTCCCTTTGGGCAGACTATTCTGGGCCAGGAGAATGTCCTGAATGGTCAATTTTGATTTAAATGGGAGGGAGGATATAATTATCCTGCCCAGCAAGACCTTCTGAACAACACAGTTTTTAATGTCTTCCAAATCAAGTGCTGTGTAACAAAATTACTTCATTCTGCTATGAGGAGAATCAAGCTGTTTGAGTCATGAGAAAAATCAAGCTTCAGTATCATTACCTATAGGGTGACAGTGGCAAAGTAGAAAAGAAATTACAGAGAACACCAGACAGGTGCACAGAATAGCAACTGTGCAAAGGTATTTTTGGATCATCTTTTCATTTTTATAACTCAACAGTATTTGTAATAAGAGCACCACAAGTTGGTTTTCCATTAAAAAGCTTGCTTCAGCTTTCATATTTTTCACATTAACAGAGTAATGAACACAGCTGTCCACAGATTTTATTATAAATTAAAACATACACAATATGAGGAAAAGAAATAGTGAATCTTTCAAATTGACAACTGCTTCCACCATAATTTACAGTAATTAAGTACTAATTTCAAAGTGTTGCTGTCATCGAGACATTTCAATAAAAATATTCACAGCAGGGTTAACAGTGTGACCCTGATTAAAAAAAAAATCAGAGACTTATTCATATTGATCACAATTAAATATATCCTGGGGTGCTGTTTGTGTTGCACTAAGTGGCTTGTGGAAATTTTTCAGCATTTCTCATACAATTCCTGCCAAGCAGCACAGATTTTCTCTAATATGGGTAACTAAATCAAAGCAAATCCAACCTGCTAGTCAGTAGCCAGTTGACTGGCTTGTTGCCCCAGAGAGAAGCCAAGCTGAGCTCTACATTTCCACTTTCCTTTGAGATGTTGCTACCTAGGTGCAGTCTGTCCAGAAGCAAGAGCACAGAGGTTCATATGTGCACCACTGAGATGTTCTGCTCAAGTTCTGCTGTGTTGGCTTGCTGCTTACCTGACAACAGCAAAAGCACAGATGAGAGAGCAGAAATGGCTCATTCCAATGGATATTTACCTGAACTTCCAAAGCACAGTCTTGTCCCCTCCCAGCAGAAAACAGAGCAGCATGACAGGGAAAATAAATAAAAATAATGCAAAGGAATCAGTGCCAAGAATGTCTCCCATTAAATGCTCTGTTGCAGGCAGTTTTTCTAAGTATAAGGGTTATGTCTGATCAATACTGCCTTTAAATATTTATTTTGTTTCACCTTTGTCTACAGTTTTTATTCTTGCTATGTTTATCTCCACTAGTCCCAAAAGAAATTCCAAGGTGGCAAGCATAATTCAAGTTTCATGAAAGTGATCAGTCAAAATAATGCTTACAAATCCAATACAGGTCCCCTCCTACTGAGGAAAAAATATGTTAAAAAGCACCAGAGAACACCAGTGAAAGAAATACCTCCCCAAAGCCTATAATTTGGAGTCTGCAATTACCTTTTTCCTCATTTCTGGTGCTCAGACTTGTACTTAATAACAGAGACAGAGTTTCAACAGAGCATACTGACACGCTGAACACTAACCGTGGGTATTTCCCAGTGCACACCTCTATTCCCCTCATCACTGCCACAGCAGAGTAACTCTGTAAGCCACCCTCCATCTCCTCCTTCTATAAAGACATGATCTGCAATTACATTACTAATTCAATAGAAAGCAGGTGGTAGCTTCAAAGTTAATGAGAACAGAACACAAGCAATATTTTGTTTTCAGATTAAGAATTCCCTAAAGAAATGACAACTTCATAAAATCATTTACAAAACCAGACTCTGCCACTCAGCAGCAATAGTCCAAAACTTGAGTGTAATTATATCACCTTGTTGGGACTATTCCCAAGGAGCATTGGTTCAAATAGCAAGTGAATAATCAGCAGCTAAACGTAAAGGGAGTCTTCTTCATATATCAAATTAAAATGAGGTTCTAGGAAATTATGTTTATTAAAAAAGTTTTAGAAGAGGAAAATCTGAATGAGCCTTAGTCCTACAGCAGTTATTCATGCTTCTGAGATTTTTCTCACTAATACATTGTTTTGTTGTGCTTTTTGCAAGGTTACCTTCTCAGTGTTCTCTGATTTCTTTCTTGCTGGCCTTAGAAGGTTCATTGTTGTAGAGCTCTTGTATCTGTTGGGTTACATAGAAAGCCATTGAGCCTTCATCAGAAGTTGTTTCCAAAGGTGATATCAAACTACACCAAAAAAACAAAGTACCCAAGCCAGTTTTAAGAGACAGAAGTTCCACTGCAGCTTTTCTCTGCGTGACCAAACAAGATGGTACACTAGGTACATAACTCCTTTACACTTGCATAACCCAAAAACTCCAGAGTTAGTACAAAACCCCATTTATTTCTATTGACTTTGGAGTAATCATCCCACTATTCTATTAAAATATGTCCTAAAAACTCATAGAATTTTAGTTTCTGAATTCTTTAAAGGACAAACGCTTTCTGTCAAGAAAAAAAATCCACTACTGAAATGTATATAAAAAAAAAAATCAGACAAAGCAAGAGAAATAAATCTCAATTTAAAAGACAGGGCAACTATCAGGAGAAAAAATACACTATACATCACATTAATCCTGCAGTCTCTAACTTCACTTATTTCAAAATTATTTACTTTCACTACAGTTTTTGGTCCTTGTGCTTATCTTATTGGCTATTTGCTATTTAGGGTGGCAGGAAGAAAAAGAGAAAAAATTACCTTCTATTCTGAGAAACACTTTGATTGCAATGAAGTATTGATAATTAATGGCATAATGGGTTCACTGCAAATCACATATCAGCATTATGACAACCAAATTTTAGCCAAAGGAAAATAAAGAAAGGTAAAATATTTCCAAACCAGAAACACAGGTAAGCAGAAAGCAGCTATTCAAAATACAAAGATGTTCTATTAAAGTTAAATCTTACTTCTGTTGACAGTGTTAAGATAGCTGTGATAAATTGCAGATACTAAAAACCTCAGTTTTATAGTCCCTTTGAAAAATGGCTTCTCTGTAAGCTTAAGACAGACAAATGACTTGCTTCAGTCACCCTAAAATGACTCAGAACAAACCAGATGACTGTTGAATTGCCAACAGCATTCTATGAAGCTTCCCCAGGACCTCAACATGCTCCTTGCTCCTGCCAGGCCAAACTGGTCTTCGCCAAAAACAGCTCTACTCTGCCAACACAAATGGAACCTGCCCACGTATTTGTGCTCTAAGTTGAAATCCATGACGAGAAATTTTATACTAAATATATTTTCAAAGATTGAACAAGCCAAAGCAACGTGGATGAAACACAGTTTTGCATTCAGAGGTTGTAGTAAGCACTTGCTAGCTGCAAGGACTATCCCATCCATTAATCCTACTGCTGCATTTGGACCTGTAGCAGTGTATCACACTATATATGAAGCTAAGGAGCAACACCAGGCTACAGAGTCCCACCTTCTGTTACCCCAAAAAGTTTTTGAGAATGCACTATAATTTTGTTTTGCTTTAAAATATGGCATAATTATTACTCTCCAGTTAAATTTAACCAGTGCTTTGTTCTCAGTGCAAACAGTTCATGTATTTACAACAGCCAGTTCTTCTGTTCTGCTCTTAGCTGATGTGATCAAACATGGTATTAAATATCCTCTTTATATGCTGAGGAAACAAGAATAGCAGAACTTTTATATTCTAGGGCTTCAGTCACCTTGAAATAGAGCAGAAATTGCTGCAGTGAAAGGCTGCAATAGAGAATAGCCTGTGTCAGCAGAAACAGTACTCTCCAAGAAGTCCTATTCCCTTTCCCAAAGTCCATGTGTGTTTAGGATTGGCAGAAGGTTCCAGCATTTCCCCTAGATTAGATCCAGAAATTGTCTTCCCTACATGGAAGCTCCTCAAAACCCTCCTGCCAGTTTGAGAAACATCCACTGCTCCAAGGCTCTTGCCTCATATTTTCACACATACTCCAAGTGGCACAAGACAACTATAATATACAAGACCAGACAAAGCTGCTATTTCTGGCATATATAATTCCAGAACAAACTAGAACGACCTACATTGCATTCAAGGATTTAATCAGATCTAGGGTCAACATACTGTCCCTTACAATTTCTTCACAGCTATTAATCATCCAAGTTGGAAAGGTATCAAGATATCATATCAAGCTAAGCAGGCTCCTGAAGACTGGTGATCAAACTGGCAATGGAGCACAGGTCTGCTTGGTCCCATAACCCAGAACTTGAGCTACTTGACTCTTGCTTCCTTATCTCAACTGGTCTGCTGTGCAACAGCCCTGCAAGGTCACATTGCATTGACAGTGGGTAAATAATGCCACAGAAAGTTTCCAGGGTCTTCTCTTTCCTTTTTTGTAGTCATTCTCTTACCATCCATTTATTTCATTATTCTCATCTTCAGATTTAAATAGTTATAGGGAATAGAAGGTCTTTGTGTTACACTTCTTCACAGAGCACATCAAACACACACACAACAGTGTCCAACACCAAAAAAGACCATTACTCTCTAATCTTCCTATCTAATCATGCTTGAGCAGCAAAAGTGCAACATCTCCTGAAATCTAGCAGCACACTCTCCAACACATCTTTGCACAGTAAAATGTCACTGAATTCTGACAGTACTCTACACTTCAGATGTTGAAAATCAAGACTCAAAATAACTTCTCTCCAAAAACTCTGTGGAGAAAAAAAAAGGCTTTCTGTTCCATCAGTGAAAACAGGCTATCAGAGAAGATCCAGCAGGCTTCACTTCATTATGTTAAGCCTTTTAGAAAGAGATTTAGATGTGTTACCTTCTTGTCCCAACAGTTTGAGCTATATGACTGTTCTCTAGAGATATGGGGTTAGGATGCGTGCAGCTTGGCTCATCACAAAGCTCTTCTGTGGTGCCGTTATGATACAGGCTGCTCTGTTAGCAAAGGGGCAAGGCAGCTCAGAACAAAAAAGACAAGAGAAGACCTTGAGAAAGTTAAAAATCAGCATTTTTCACTTTCAGCTTGGCCCTTTAAATGAGCTGTGGGCTGGTAAGTGAACCTCAGTGGCATTTGATATTCAGGCAGACCCTTTCTTTTCCTCCTATTCATCTGGAGCAACACCTGGAAAATGTTATCTGAGTTTAAAAATAAGAAATCACTGTAGGCTAATGATGAGAAGCAACCACCTGCACAACACCTACTCTTATAAGTTTTACAATACAGGGCTTTATAATTGTTCACACCACTATTCCACTCCCTCAGAATAAGAGTCTTGGATCTACTGTGAGTTAAGTGCAATTGGAGAAGATGTAGCTCATTGTGGCACTCATTTACACAGATATTTTTATACAGACCTTCAAGAATTAATTTATTGATTGAAAAATGAAAGCAAACAAAAGGAATTAGAGTAACTGAGTATTACCTGTTTGTCATGAAACAGTAGGAAACAGAGTCCTTACAGGCATTTACCCCACCACTTTTGGAGACTTTCAAAGACAGGTTAAAGTCATTATCAGTCATGGCTGAGCAGCCATTCTCAGGTTGAACATGCCCCTGCATAAACTACTTTAACTCAATTCCCAGCTCAAGATAAAAATCCTTTCAGTACCTCAGTAAGACAGCTCAACATGATTCTGAAAAAGCCTTTTCTGTACTTCAGCTAACATTTCAAATATTATAATGCCAGGTCCCAATGGTTGGAGTAATGTTTTCAGTATTTTATCAATAAGGAAGTGACCTCATGACTGGTTCTTTATTCCATCCCTTTTCATAGCACACACTTTTAGAGTATATTGCAAAACTATGACAATAATTTACTGCTGTAATTTGAAAAGAGTTGACTCATCATCATGTGAAGCAGGACACAGAGGATCTTTAAAGTGATGCAGTTGGAGTCCTACACCATCCAAAGAATATCAAATATCCCATAAAGTTTATTTTATTACTTGTTCCACAGTAAGAAGGCATTAGACAATAAAAGTCAAATTACATCCTTCATGGATTTAGTTTATGTCCACACTCCTAATTATTCAGAAATACCTAAGATTTTTTTATTTTATTTTTTATTACAAAACCACCATTCTTCAAACAAATGCTGCCATACTATCATATTCTTGCATTCACTTGAACAAACTCTCTCAGGCACATCATTGTTATTTCAACCACATTTTGAAGAGTTTGTCACTTTCTGAACTTGCCCCTTACCAGTTAATCAGTAAAACCAGAGTCCCAAGAACATGGTAAAATGAAGTTTAATAAAAATCTCACAATAACAAGATTATCCATTAATTATTCAATATTAAAAACAATATATGGTAAGACTTAGTGTTTATCACTTTTGCCACTTGAAACTAAATGAGAAGTAAATCCCATGTTATTTCCAAACAAGGAGCCCTGAATTCTGCTGATCCCACAGGACTGGTATCCACACATCATATATGTGATGTATTAGGAGTCTCATTAACATTGCTGCTGGCAGAGACAGGGGTATTGCTCTGGGACTGGGGAGACTTTGTTGAGCTTTGATCATCCCTTCACCTTTAGAAGCAGCCCTTTAGGCCTTTAGTGACACACATTTAGTATTACAAGAGTCTGATAGAAAATTCAATTGTTATAGTAAAGGTACCTGGTGTGAACAGAAGATTTTTACAGTTCAGCACTACCCTATTCAAAATTGTCAATTATG
Organism: Caprimulgus europaeus; assembly: GCA_907165065.1. The sequence goes on from OU015523.1 coordinate 4,298,200, forward strand.
GCAGTAACCACCATCATTTTGTGAAGGAAATGAGTAAAAAGGGCAACTCATTGATGTATTAACTGCTACAAGGAATACCACAAAAGGAAATAAAGTCCCTTATAAAGAGAAGAGAAAGAACACCTGATGCAAAATAACTGTAGCTCATATGATTAACAAATGAGAGACTTAAACCATTAAATTCAGCCTATGCTGCCATTGATTTTTCTGCAAGAATGGATACAACATGCATGTTGTCAAGATTTCCTCCAATATGACTCAAGATGACAGAGGAAAAAAAACTCATTCCAACTGAAATAAATTTTGTATGTAATCTAGAGGATCTCCTTCTCAGAGCAAAGGCTATTGCAGGCAAATTAATACTACTAATAAGCACTCTTAAAGATTATTTACATGCTAAAAAAAGTCTTAATTGTTTTCCAGATAGCTTTTGTTAAGACTGCAACAAAACCTCCCATGGCAAAATTTGTCATGAGAACATGAGACAGTGACTACACAGTTAAACTCATGCCCAGTAGCAACAGGGGTGACCAACTCCCATTGGTTTACAGACATCACTTCTGTATGAGCTGCAGTGGAAATAACTTGAGAGTCACTACTCCTGGGCTCATGTAAATATATATAACACATAAATCTCTACTCTGAGAACACATTTAGAACACAGCTGATCCAAATCTCAGCATTCACTACTCTTTGCTGTCATTAAAAGGAGACAAGGCAAACAGCAAGCCATCTTGCATAACCAGTTGCTTAAATAAGATATAAATAACAGAGCATATGCTGTTTTTCAAACAACTACCCATCATTTCAATGTAGTTGCTCTTTCATCTTACACTGAAACCACAATTATTTCCAGTGGAGTGGGCCCACCATCTGAAGCTATTGAATACACTTCAGCTTCCATCTCTGGAAACAGATGAGCTTGTATAAACATTAGTTGCAAGATTTTCTCATCAGCCAAAAATGATTTAGTTCTTCCTGGACCACAAAGAAAGGAAAGATCTCTTCTCTCTTCCCATCAGAACAAAACATTACAATATCATAAGCTTGGTCTGGAGCACTTGCACCTTAGAATTAGAGCCTGGATGATAAGTGGCAACTAGCAAGAAACAGCAACTCTTTTGGGTCATTTGCATGGAGGTAAAGATGAGGCCATGGCATTACATTGAAATCAAACTTTGATGAAATTTACTGTTCATTTGAAGTGTGGCACAGCCTCAAAAAGAGCCAACATCTCAAATATCCTGAATTATTTTTAACCTTACAAATGGATAAAAAACTTGAGTTAAGTCTTAAAACTACTTTTATATGATACAGTTACAAACACAAAAGTGGGATTCCTCCACAAAATTCCTCCTCTGCCTTGATCCTGTATTTTTAACACACTTTTACCAGGAGTAGATGCTAGCATTTTAATTTCATACAAGTGTAAACCCTTATTTCACTCTGGCCAGAGATTGCTTAATTTAGATTTAACACTCATGTAAATCCAGATCAGTTCATTTCACATGACATCTCAGAAACAAATTTTCCAGCATTTACCTCAAACTGTTTGTCATTCATACTCAGAGCCAAGCTCTGACCATCAAATTATGTCAGCCATATTAACATCTAAGCTCACAATTTCTGATTACCATCCTTGAGAGTTCACTCTATTTTTATCTCTCTCCATACTGCTTCTCCACTTTTACTGGAAAAAAGTCCTATCTAGAAGAATGAAGCAAGTGGAAAATATATTTCTGATTCTTTTTTTTCATGCCACTGTTCCTTTCTCAGTGAAATGAGGAATAAAAAGGTTGGTAGCTCTGTAGAACTAGCCCCTGCCATAACAAGAAGCCACAGTTTTGCTTCACTAATATCTCAATGACCTGCATTGCTGCAGTGATTAATAAAGTTTTATGACTACTTCAGACCTGGCACAGCAGTAGGGGAAAAAAATAATAATAATTATTGTTTACTATATAATTTGTATTAAAAATTTAAACCAAGAATACCTGTTATTTTAAATCTACATTTCTGTAATAATTTTCATCAGTAAAAAAGATGATTGTGATATTAATAATAATAGTGTTACCAACTTATATTTCCCAGGTACATTCCTCTGTCATTTTAAAATTAAATTAAGAAATCAGAGGACTCCAGACAGCTCAAGAATCATACTTCAGAAAATCCTTACCTACTATGTCACATAAAGCAAAATCTTTCAGGACAAATTTCTCCAGATTTAGGCCAATTACATCAGTTCTTACCATACACAAACACTTGTCTGGTAGTTCTACCCAGTAGACACATGGTGGACAATCTAGGTCTCAATTTATCTGTGAGACATTAAGAAATATTTAATTCCTTAGATTAAGAATTACACATCAGGTTAAACTCATTAAAAAGTTCTTTAAAATACGAAGTTATAGAGTCACTCTGAGGCTGAGAGGATGAATTAGCTTCCTTGCTGAGAAGTTGAATTAGTTATTCCCTAACCACTAGGAAAAGAATGAAAACAGTGCCAATATTGAGACTCAAGGTTCACACTGGAAGATGTGGCCCCCTGAAAATGCCATGGATTATTTCAACTGCTGGCTCCTGCTCCTAGATGCTTTTTTTAAGAGCTACTTAACTTACTCATTATTTAGGAAGCAAAAAAAAATCATATCCCACAAAACTAACCTTCATTATCTCCTCCTGAAAATATTTGACAGCACAGTCAGCAACATTTATAAACTCTTTCACCTCTGTGCTATATTTATCCCATGCAGCTCCTTACAGCTTCTGGTCTGAGAGTTCCTTAAAATTCTCTCATTAATGTTCAGCTTTTTTGTACTTTTGTATTTTTGTACTTGAAGTTAATGTATTTTCCTCATTAATATCACACAGCTGTTTCCCCAGATTTTTATTAAAGCATTAACTCCTTATTACAGAGTTACCTGGACACCATCTGAGGACACTACAAGTGTAGAACTTCCAGCCCATTTCAGTGTGGCTAAAAATAAATCTCTTGTAACCCTAAATTCCTTGAGCTTGAACCAAAGTGCTCAGTTCCAAAATGCCTTTCATCTGGATTTCATGAACATCACATCAGTATCCTTACAAAACTTACCCATGAGGATTTCTTTACAAAAGCAATTTATTTATTGAGTCCAAATAATCAAAACACCTTGCAAAATTCCCCTAATATGTTATAAGCCATTAGGACCATCACAACAACTTTAAGTCTGTTTGCAAAACATGCAATGACAACAACAAATATTCAGAAAACTTCCTGATCACACCAAATCAAAAAGGAATTGGTAACAAAATCAGTAAGCACTGCAATGATAGAAGTAGCCAGCAAGTTAGAAGGATAAAAATCCTAAATAAAGATTTGAAATTGTCTTAGCACAATAACACTTTTACATATATTTCATATCTCAAATTCCAAGTTCATTCCTTCAGCTTAAAGTATGTCACATTCTTTTTCCTATTTTGCTGCACATATTATCACACCATACCATAATCTAGTTCTGTTCACTTCTGAAAATGCTATTTATTTAAAGACTGCTTCACAAGAGTTACTGTGTTTATATTGCTCCATGTATAATCAAGATAAACATTGCCATCTCCTATGACAGATGGAAAGTTCAGTTTTTAAGTTTCAGATTTGAGAGAAGCTCTTGTTTTAGGCTTATCTGAGAGAGCCAGTGAGAAAGATGTGGGTTAAAATCCAACCAAAATCACAGGAAATCTTTTTTCAGTGATGAATTACACATTTGGCAACACAAATATTCCATGATTTGATATAGATTATCCTGAATCATTAACTTAGAAAGACTTGGGCTATAATAAAGAAATTAGATTTCCAGACCTTTTGCCATTTCTGTTGTGTCTTCACAGGAGGCAATTTGGGGGCTTAGAAGTCCCCCTGACCACCATTCTTTCTAAATTTCTAATGAATCAAAAATTCTATATTAATCTTTGAATAATGATGAGCTATTCTACAGCTAACTATTCTGATAAATGAATTACGTGTCTTGGATACATCTGCATGACAAAGCTTGGGTCATTTGGTTAAATCATCTAAAAGCCATGGTACTTATTGGCAGACAACAGGGGTTATTGGGAACTCCATAGAAATTGCAATTGTCCACAAAATGGTAATTCTTACACAGTATCCCTTTAAAATTAGTATCAGTGTGTGTGGATAAATAGATAACCAAAGCACACCATTGGAAATTCAATCTAGCTAATGATACAGAATGTGATGACAGAGAAAATTAGAGAATAAAACCATACAAAATCAGAGAATAAAACAATATAAAATTGGTATGAGGTATCTGCAGTGCATATAAGGTACTAAGAAGGAAATTAACTGTATCCTAGGAAAACCAGGACACTAGGGCAGTGGTGGAGTCCCCATCCATGGACATATCCAAGAGTTATCTAGTCATAGTGCTTAGGGACATGGTTTCATCATGGTTTAGGGGACTTGTCAGTATGAGGTTAACAGCTGGACTAGATCTTACAGGTCTTTTCCAATTGAGGCAGTTCTGTGATTCTGAGATACACACACACAGATTCAAACATAGCCCAAGACTGCCATGACCCATAACATTACTTTGCTAATTTAACAAACTATATTATATACTAATATATTATTATATTATCCATTAATTAACTGGGGGTATTACCAGTCAGCACACGAATGAAAAATCATTAAGCTGAAGATCTGAGCATCTAGGGAAAGTTTCAGTAAAGAAATAACCTTGTTATTTGTACTTCCAACAGCAAATGAAGCTGTTTTATATCTTATTTCCAAATCATATTTTCAAAGCCAAAGCCCAGAAAGCAACAACCCATTTTGTGAACTAGCTCTGTTATGAACCAGGACATCAACAACAAATGTGAATATAATACACTTTCTAATACAATATATTCCTCACACTTTGGATGTGAACATCACAGTAAGGGACCCGTATCATTCTGTGGTGCTGAAAGGACTACACAAATCTTTTCTAATTTTGCCTTTCTTTTAGGAAATTTCCTAGAAGAGGACAGACCAATACAATTTCCCACACACTGAGGTTGCAAATGGACCACTGGAAAGATAGGTACCTACACAGATGATTTCTCAGGCTTTTGTATTCTTCACGGGTAACTCTTTCACAATTATTTTCTTGGCACAAATAGCAAGGTAATGATAGACATGAGAAAAATCTCTTTTCAGTTCCACAGATCTCCATACAAGCCAGTTTTTCCCATTTCAGGAAAATCCTCCAGATTTTAATATTAAGTACTAGAGTAATATGACAACTACCTACTCCTAACTAACATATCTGACACTCTGTTTTGAGACTGAACCTTCCCAAAGAAAATGAGTGTCCCTTGTTAAGCTATTCACTTGAGGGGGGAAGGGGGAAAATATGAGAAAATAACCTAGCTATATCTTTGAATATTGTCAGAGGATTAAAATCTATGTGCATGTATTAGAGGGATGAGAAAAAAATTGTGTACTGTTCACCTACTTTAAACCTAGACCAACAGTGATTAATTTTTTTTTTTGTGTTATTGCTATTCAGACAGTCCCTTTTTTAAAGTTGATACTGATAGAATAACTCCACTTGAATAAATAAATAAATAAATGCACTATGGCTGCCAGAATTTAGTCCACAACTTATTTTTCTTAGGTTAGAATATTTTTAGTAGGTCACAGCTGGAGACAAAAGGTAGGAACAAGTCATATAATCAGGTATCTTGGCTTCTGAAAGATTTAAAAATAAACCTTGGCTCAATTTTACCTAAATAAAGACACTAGCTAGAAAACACAGTCCTAATGTTTTAAAAAGTCCTATGATTTTTGAGTCAGTATCATATGGTTTTAGACACCAGGCTTTGAAACAAACTGATACGAGTTAGTAGTTTAAGGGACTAATTAGTCAGTAAATTATTCACACAGCCAGGAACAGCTGCTCTGTAGGATTCAAGACATGATCCATGATATTTATAGAACATTATAAGCCTGGTCCTGCTTAAACAACTGCTAAACATTGCAAGTGAAATAGCTATTAGAAAACCACCAAAAAAACCCCAGACTATGACTCTCAAAATACGAGTGCCTTGTTCACCTACATTCTTGTAAATATTACCAAAATCAGTGCTTTTTTAGTTTTGGGTAACAGATATAACAATATTGCTCAATTAGAATGGGGTTTTTTTTAACTTTTAGTTCAGAACAGAGACAGATGATACAGCAGAAGTAATTCACTTCATAAGTAGCATCAAAATTAGGACACAAAAAAGCTTTTGATGAATGAAATTTGTAATGCCATTACCAGCTGTGTTTGGCCTTCATCCTATTAAGATGACTGTTTCTCAGAGACTAATCTAATAAAACATAATACATTATATCTGTTTATCCTTCAATTTGAAGACTGTAAAGCTTCTAAGCTATCACTGTCTTATTCAGGTTTTTTTTCATTTTGAATGTTAATAGCAAAAATATGGTTTTGTGTTTTTAGAAATATTTTCTAAGTGTTTTATTTTGTAATAGTGGCCAAGCTGATATCTAGATTTTCACCTTGTACATTAGTAATATAATGCCTTTATATTACACAAATATGATCTCATTTTGAGTGTCATCCAGTTTTTAATGTGGTAAATGCAGACCACTATGACTCTAAAATACCTGATAATCAGAGTTGACTGTTTTTCATAAGGCAAAAGTAATATATATTTTTTTAATTAGATATATTTCCAAGATATTTCTAGAAAAAGATACTACTTCCCTTTCTTTTCTTCTTTTATTTTAAATTTTTTTCTATCAAATTAAAATGTTAATTCAGAGAAATTAATTAAAACAAAGATTCCATCTTAGAGCATGCTCTGATACTATAATAGTGCATGGAGGGGAAAAAGTGAACAGTCATAACACTTCTCAAAAATGTTTTTAAATAGGTCACTGAGCAATTTATATGGCATTTTGAAATAGTATAAAACAATGACAAATAATCTGTTAGAATTCTGAAGTTTTCATATATATCTTAGTATCTTTACAGGAATATCTTTACAAAAAATGCCCAAGACATCATTGTATAAAGATGGTGTTTATTCTTGAAGAACTGTCCCAAATATCACTATGAAAACGTTCATGGTAAAAAAAAAAACTAGAATAAATCCAAAGTATTGGAGCTACCTGCTATGCCACTTCAAGGTTCACAGACCAGATGTCATAAGTCAAGTAGAAACAGAACCCTTGGTAATCCTTTACACAACAGCACACCTATTTATTTTTCCTAACTCATAGCTTATTCTTCATTCTGCTACATCTTTCACCAAAATAATCTTTTTTTCTACTATTATGAGGATATTAACTTTGGCATTGATGAATGAAGAGCAGAAAACCTGCTTAAAATAATCCTGCCCACTCTTGTTTCTAGATTTCTAGAATAGTAAATTCCTGTGTGTTTTCACTTTCTTGAATACTATAATTTATTTTCATTTGAGAAACCCAATCAAAGCTCATTCCCATGCAAAGCTAAATCAGACACTATTTAGTCAATTCTGATTTATGTCCAGATTTTGCTATCTATCACACTGAACAAAATACATCTAAAATAATTTTCACTGGCATCCATATAAATGAAGGGACAGAAAATGGTCTTTAGAGATTATTAATAAACTTAATTTCTGACAGATATACCAAGTGTGTTGACTTATTTTTTTTTAGCCATGTTTTGAACATTCAGAGCTAGATTTATGCTAAGTGCTTATGAACACAGACTCAGGCTGGAGCTAATTTGATACAAAATCATTTTCAGAACACACTGTTTTCCATCCAAATAATCTTAGCCTCCAATGTAGTAGAGAATCAGTTCAGTAAAAGAACACACACACTTAGCAGCTGCAAGTATTTAATCTCAAAATAGAAGAGAATTTTCTTATTTGACAACATAAACCACTGGCATGCAATGCAAACAGCACAACCACAAAGACATCCCTCAAGTTTAAGTAGAATACTGAGAACTCTCAAAGTCAAATCTGTATCTACAACCACATTTGCAGAGATAAAGGAACAAATGCTGATAGTTCTCAATCAGCTCTCAGGCAAGAACACCCCTTGCACTTTTACATTTTAATATCTTGTTTTCTTTAGTAGAAGAAAGCTACAACTGGGTTAAGAAAGAATGAGAAGAGCCAGTGTGCAAGGCACACACCCAACCCAGCGCTGCCTGCTCTTGTGTCTTTTGTCACTGGACAATAAAGGGGAGAGTCCCCTACTTAATATCCTTTCAACCAGTATTGGTGTTGCCAATCTGGACTACTAAATCCAGTTGAAGACACATGAAATAGAGCAACAGACACTTGTTACACTGATTAAAATAAAACTCAAGTCACTAACTTTCTTATTCCATTCATACTCCCTCACCCCTCTCCCCTGTGGTTTGTGATTAAGCAGCAGAAAGTGTGGACTTTTGGCCCAAAGTTTCACTTCTCTCAGTAGACAGAGACCAACCACTGACCTAAGTTACAAAAAAATAAAGTAATTTGCAATGTAGCTACCAAATCAGTTTTCTCCAAAGCTACAGAATAGATTCAGTTAGCCTGAATCCCTCCTGCCATCTGGGCCTCTCCTCTTCAGAGCCACATCACCGCTAATAAATACAGACACATTAAGGTCTTGTTTGGAATCCAAATAAGTAAAACAACCCAAAATTGAAATGGATCCTTAGGATACAATAGAGAAGGAGAGATTGAGGCTTGGTTTTACTTTTAATTCCATCTTTATTCTCCTTATACAGTCTACCCTGAAAGACTTGAGATTATCTAAACTAAATCTCCTGGCAGAATACCAGCAAAATCTAAAAGCTAATCCAAACTATATAAATACTAAAAGAAATGTTGAAAAGGCAGGAACTGCTAATAGAGGGATTCTTTGCATTTCATAATTTGGAACAATATCAGCACTTTCTGAAAGCTTGGCTTTTATCTGTTTATCTTGATCTATAGTGTTTTGTTTTTTCCTCAGATTTAAGAAGCAGAACTGGAAAAAAAAGTAGTGAAGCAGCTCTAACTACTAATCTTCTCATACATTTGTTTTTTTTCCATCAGGTCAAGTTAGCAACCATTTACAAGAACTCATATTTTGGCAGGGGAAGGTCAGTATTTGGCTTTCTGTACAAGACTCTTGATAAGAACAGAGTTCAACCTAGCATCTCACTCAGCACATCTGCAAGAAGATTTATGAGCCTGCAAACCAAAACAAAAAGCAGCTTGCTAGTTGTGATGTAGATTTAAGAGGACTTACTTAGCCTGAAATTATCTGAATATTTATAATAAAATTTATATCTGAATATTATATTTATAATTTTTAATATATATATTTTATATATAAATATATATATTTATAAATTTTATTTATAAAATTCATAAATGTAATTTTTGAGTCCTGCCACACAACTAAGAACTACCTTGCAAAGTAGAAAGCAAAAAGCCAAAATTGCTGTAGGAATGAGATAGAATCATTTGACACCATGGAGAAAAACTGGAAAGCTAATTGCTTCAATAGCATCCAAATGCTTCTCTTCCTTCTCATTAGAGATGCATTTAACACATGGGCTGGCCTGAATGTTCCCTGATTGTGAATTAAAAGACAAAACATAACAGATACCAAGATTATAGAAGCCATAATACTGTTGTCTTGGGATAACTACTCAAATTTGTCCACCATCTGTGCTAAATCTTCTGTCCTTTTTCCCTTCCTATCTAAAGCTTTGTGCAGCTTCTGTAGGGCTTGGCATGTTGAGTAACAACACAGCCAGCTATTTAGATGTTCTGTCTGGACTCTAGAAAGTTAAAAAAGAAAAAAAAATCTAAAAGTTATTTATATTGGCATTATTTTTATTCTTAAGACTTTTTTCTAGTGAGTTTTATAAAATTATATACATATGTATAATTATATATATTTTTTTTCCTTCCTTGCTTCAAAATGTTGCTGAGACAATGTAAGAGTAAAGGCAACACTGAGGGGTGGAAGAAGGGCAGAATTATTCGAAGACAGGTAAAACTTCTGTTATAACAAGACTAGATAGTTCAAAGTTCTCTTGTAAAACTCTGCAGAGCCATATCCCCAGTTTATGCTCGTGCACAGAGACACTGACACCTTTAATAAGCTTTTTTTTCATGTTTCTATTTCATCATGACATTTTAAGTAGATTTGTTCTATGTTCAAAGTAGAAGTTTTTCATTCAAAACCACCAGCATGTGAAGCTACACCTTGTCATGGACATGGACATTTTAGTGACATTTTCAAGAACCTCTAGCCTAAAAAAAACAGTTGGATCTAATTTAACAATAGTTACAGGCATGGTAATGCAAAGTTATCCCCTGACTGTAGAAGACTCAGTAGCTGATTTCTTACTTTGCCCTGTTTAAACACAACACCAAGACCGTTAGTCTGGGGAAGGTTCATGTATTTAAATAAAAATCAATAAACAAAAAGCTTAAACATGAAAAAAGGGAAATTGCAGAAGTATTCACTCATCATAAGTTGTCATCTCATCAGAATCATGGAAGCAATTTTGACATAGAAACAACAAGTTGGTTGCCAGTGGTGCAGAGACACATCCTAACTCTTATTTATTAACATATACGAGAAGTTGATACCAGCTGTGTGTTTTAATATGTGCAAGAATTTTGTCCTTCACACTTCTCATTCCTTTGTCATCTTTAACCCTTTATCCCCACTGTCTATTAATGGACACTGCAGCACCAGGGAAGAGTTTGGAAATCCAGATATTAGTGCTGCAGTGAGTAGGATCCATTATTTTAATGCCAGTTGCATCTGTGGGACTAAAGGCTCCAGAGGAGTCAGCAGCCAGCACAAGCATTAACTAAGGCACCCAAAGCATCTGGTCACACAGAGAGGCTGAAACCTTTGTCTGAATTTACAAGTGTACTTCTCCCAGCATCTGGCTGGACATGAAAGTCAGACCTAAAACTTTTTCTTTTACAAGAAGTGGAAGGTATAAAACTAATATTACTGAGGATAAATTTAAAGAACAGACAAAAACTTGAAGTAAGACAACAGATATTCTCTCAGCTGGGCTCAAGAGAGAGATAAAGACACAGCAAAGATAAAACAATGATTTCCCCAAGGCTTGGCCTTTTTCTCTACGAGTCTTCAGTTAATTCAGGTGAAAGTAAACTCCTGCTGAGACATCATTGCTGGTTGCACTGCTCCCTGAGGAGCTACTGAGCAGTGATATGCCAAAGTGTTTCCCAAAAAAGCCAGCATTTTTTTATCAACATCTTTTATTGATCAATTAACAGGAATACAGCAATAAAGGATCTTTGTGTAAATATGGAGAAGTGAAATTTAACTCATCCATACTGACATTAAAGGTTGGCATCAGCATCAGATCTGCCTCTCCAAAGTCTTCTGGATCCAGGAGCTAGCTATACACTGTGTATCTGGTTCTGTAAATCTTACAGCACAGACAGCTTCTGATATTTGATGTCCAATATCAACACCTTAGATTCTCCGATTTACCTTTGGACAACATCACATTGCCTCTTGGAAATAAAATGTGTTTCTTTTGCAGTGGACCTCGTGTAAAGACATTATAAACAGGACAGCTTCAGACAACCATTTTGGCATGGGATCCAAGCAAAACAAATCCCAGTGCTGACAAGTCCACAGCTGATTCCATAGGTATTCATGTTTTATTAGTCAACATCAGAAGAAGAATGAGGACTGTTAAGCCCTAAATATTTACATTCCCTAAACTGTCATGGCTAGTAAATGGAAATATTTTTTTTTCATGGTAAAACAACTTCTGTATGAAGCAATTTACTTTGTATCACTGCACTTTTGAATTGCACTGCACTCAAAGCACAGGAATAACTTCAGAATTCATATCTGAAGGGTCTCCTGAGCAACAGTGACCTTGTATGTAAAAAAACCAAGTTGCTACAAGATTAGCTCATAATTCAGTGTTCACATTAGTCTGGTCAGAGGATCCCTGCAGCAGCTACCTATCCAACCAATGCTCCATAGTCAAGGTCAGACCTCTTAGTGCTATTACGTGCATGGTTTCAAAACTAACAGATAAAGGACCTGAAAAACCATCAAGACAACTATTATTTACATTTATAAAGATGAATACTTGACAGAACTTAAACACTTTTAAGTCACTATCTACTATAATTCTGAGCTCATTGCTGCTGCAATATTAAGGCCTGTAAAACCTCTCTCGAGGATGAAAGCATAGTACTCAAACAGCTTTGATTCAAAGGGCTTCTTTCAAGAAGAGCACAAGAAGCACAGCAGGTGAATTATGGCACAAAATCAGCCTGCAATGTCAAGTCAAGTGAGTTTCACAGTAATGAAATGAATTAGCCATGCTGGCAGATGGAAGCAAGATAGATATGCATCAGTATGTTAATTGTGCAAGTCTGTCAATGACTTCATCAAGTTTAATCTGTTTAGTTGCCACTCTCCATAGCCTCAGTGGCAAGACCACTCCATCTGTCTGGAATTATCCTCTCTTTTCTTAGTGGGTGCAGCTTGATCAGACAAGCAGCAACTGGCATGGAGAGCTCCAGGTTACTGAAGTGATAGATTATAAGAAAACAGAAAAGTAATCTTCAAGGAGACAAAGAGAAAACAGTGTTAGAGCTTTGAATGCTATGAAAGTGCAGAAAGCCAGATTACAGGGTACAGCCATAAAGAACAGACAGTAAGACAAATACACAATTCGACTAGTTAAATCATAGAATGGCTTGGGTTGGAAATGACCTTGAAGATCATCTAGGTCCAACACCACTGCTGTGGACAGGGTTGCCATCCACTAGATCAGGCTGCCCAGGGCCCCATCCAACCTGGCCTTGAGTGTCTCCAAGGATGGGGCATCCACAGCTTCTCTGGGCAACGTGTGCCAGTGCCTCACCACCTTCTGGGTGAAAAATTTCCTCCTAATATCTCACCTAAATCTCCCTTCTCTTAGTTTAAAATAATTTCCCTTTGTTCTATCACTCTCTGCCCATGTCAAAGGTCCCTCTCCTTTCTGTTTCTAAGCTCCCTTCAAGCACTGGAAGGCTGCAGTGAGGTCTCCCCAGACCCTTCTCTTCTCCAAGCTAAACAAGCCCAGCTCCCTCAACCTTCCTCCAGCAGAGAGGTGATGGTCTGGGATGGAGATAACTTTCTTCATAGCAGCCTCTATGATGCTGTACTTTGGATTCATGACTAAAACAGTGTTTTGGTCGTTGCTGAGCAGTGCTTGCACAACATGAAGGGGTTTTGGGGTGAAGGGGTTTTGGTTTGGTCATTTTTCCCTCTGCTCTGGCCCACAGTGAGTAGGCTGAAGATATGCAAGAAGTTGGAAGGGAACACCTCCAGGAGAGATGACCTGAACTGACCAAAGGGATATCCCATACCATATGACATTGTATTCCACAATAAAAGCTTAGGGAAAGGAGTAAGAAGTGAGGAGGGACATTGGTGGTTATGGCATTTGTCTTCCCAAGCAGCCATTAAATGTGCTGAGGCTCTGCTCTCCAGCAAGCACCTGGACATCTGCCTGTTAATCTGAATTAGTGAAAAATTCTTTGATTTGCTTGCACATTCAGTTTTGCTTCATGTATTAAACTATCTTTATCTTGACCCACAAGTTTTCCTAGTTTTTGCTCTTCTACTCCTCTTCCCTATCCTGCTGTGGGGAATGAGCAAGCTACTGGGTGAGGGCTTGGTTGCTAGTTGAGGTCAACTCACCACACTAATTTAGTGCAAAAATAGAAATAGCTTTTGAGTTCCACCATCAGTAGATAGGCATCTTCTGGCTGTCATGCCCACTAAATTCCTACTTTTTTTCCCCTGCTAAATTCTCATTTAAATAAGCAGAAAGCACAACAGCAGCAATGCCAACACAAATATGTATAGCCTGTAATTATTGAGACTATAAGAGAATACATGGTCGTGACAAACAATACAAATTGTTGGCTTAAAAGCATTTGGATTCAGAAGTATGCAGATTCACATTTGTCACAACTTTTGTGAGGTGTATATTAGGAAAGGGTTCACTTTTTCACTTGGAAAAACTTTGAACAGGAACCAACAGGAGGCTCTAGTTGCAGTTTTTTTTCCAAGATCAAAACTGAGATTAGCCTCTAACCTGAACCATTCCTAACCTGGATATCACACTCAAACATGAGTTACAATCTTTAAAGACAAGTTTAGACTAAACCAGACTGGTGGCATCCAGCCTTTTAACAGAGGCACAGGAGTGCTCCCACCAAACCCCTGGCTGGGTGCCCTCTTAGCTGTGTGGCCCACACACCAGCTTTTCCCCATGGTGACATGTCCATGCACAGAGGCACATGACAAGGTTTGACTGTCTGCATGGACTCTCAGAAGAAGAGATTGCAAAATTCATCTTCTACTTAGTCAAAGGAGATGGGCTCAGTCCAACAGGATTTTCTAGGCAATCCATGTAAATGCCATCATGTGATTTACCAGATTTTTTCCACAAAACCCAGCCTGTGAAATAGTTAAAGAAGCAGCCTTATGAAGTAGGAAGCTAATCAAATACAGATTTGTAATAGGATAAAAAATAGGATTATAGAAAGTCTGGATATGACATCATATACTTTAGTATATGTATTTACACACAGACAGAAGAACACATCAAAAGGAAATGCTACTCAGACATGTCAGAGTGCCATGAGACTTGACCAACCCTTTTAAGTATTTTAATCATCCCTAATGACTGTGGGACTCAGCATCACCCTCCAGGTTTCCACCCCACGTTAGAGAAATTATGGCAGAACCGATCAGCGACCTTGACAAAGGACCTTGAGTTTCACATGTACAAAAAGGAATCAAGTTTTTCAGCACAAAGAATTTGAGCAACACAAATTTCTTATTTCTTAGCTCTTCAGAGAGAAATCTCAATGAAATATCTAGAAACCACAGCTGAAGCTACATTAAGCAATTAACTTTGGGCATCAAGTTGAGCACAGATTTTAAAGTGAAAGAAAGGGAAACAGCTGTCTTACTGATGGGTGATTAATAACTAATGTTATTAGAGTGGCTAAGCAGCAGGTCAGGATTTTTTGTATGAAATATTTGCTACTTTGCTGGCAAACATTTTCACAACAACTTGTTCCCTTCCACCCATTTTTTTTTCTTTCAAGTTGATCAACAATTTTTGTTACAGCAAAGCTCTCTGTCTTGGATTAAATCCATTAAGAATAAAATGCTTTGCCCTCATTAATTCTTTTCACATATCTATTTTACTTTGGCATTATTAAACACTCTCCCTCCTCTGATTATTATCCTACAATTCCTAGGATGAGGAAAAAATTCCCTGTTCAGCCACACATTCATCACATACCACCTACAGGAATGGATTTCTCACGAGGTTCAAAGTATTTTTCTCAGTACCTAGTAAACAGACAAGGAAATAAAACAGGATAAAAGATACATTCCTGCAATAACCTGTAATATTCTTCCTCCCTCCCACAACTACCCATTTTACTTGATCTGCTGAATTCAATTGCTAAAAGAAGTGTGAAAAAACTAACTGAATTTTTCAAATTGCTTTTGGCTAAAGCAAACACATTCCATCACATGCAGAAAAAACAATATTGTTGCATTTCTGGTACGAGCAGGCATGACACACTACAAAGACGACTCAAGTGAAGCAGGAAATGAAGATCTGAAAATAATTTGATTTTTGCTTATTTCATTACAATGTTTTATTTCCCCTTTTCACATTTTTGCTAGCAGCATCACAAATATCAACCAACTTTGTCTTTGCTTTTACAAAGATGCAAAAACTAATCTCACTATATTCCTTGAGACATGAGATTTCATTTATTTGAAGAAAAAAATGCTGCTAAATTCACAGTGACTAGCCTAAACACACTGAGAAGGATCAGTACAAATACAGATGTCTCCATCTGTGAGAGTCACCTTAGGTTGCCTTTCCAGTCAGTGGAGAAAAATGGGCATTCACAGGGCATGAGTCATCTCATGCAAGCATCTACTACATCTAAAACAGGTCAGACAAATCATGACCTAGAAGCACCTATGCCTCTTCCCTGACTATTAAGTGTCTCAACTGGCTAGAGCTGGAACAAAGACATCAATGCTGTGGAAATATAACGGTTGATGATATGAATCCTGCCCTTTGACTGGAGCACAGCACAAGGTATGACTATTACCCCAGTGTCCTTCACATAAAGCTCTTCCTCCACTGTTCATCTTTTCATCTAGATGATTAACACCATATGAATAATGAGTATGCCTGTTTGGTAGCCAAACTGAAAAGCTAAAGAAAGAATTAATTTAGATTGTTAAAACAAACATTAGACATCTACTGGGAAAAAGCTTCATGTATTGGCAAAGTGGGCAAATCCCATATTAATTTCTAGAATATTCCTCAGAAACCTATGTGTATAAATGGGTGAAATGTCAAAAAGGAGAAAGGGAGGAAAGAAGGCTTATTCCAAACATCACAGGAGCTGAGGGGGCTGGAGGAGCAGGAGAAATCAAGGTGCACTTCATCCAATTACTGAAATGGTTTATCCATTTCACAAGCCTTTTTGGGTGGGGAGTCTGGGGAGGAGAGAAGAAGGTTAAGTGGTTTCCATTTTATTTTAAATATATTAATGACTTAGACCATAAAGAAAATAACTTTCCATTTATAACTGTGTAATTCAGTAGTACCTATAGATGCTCTAAAAGAAGGTGCCCATTGAAATTGGGCATTTTTACCTTATGTTTTCTTCCCTGTATGGTGCATATATGGGCACATATCACAGATGGACCACCTCTACCTGGAGCTGCAGGAAGGCAGCTATTTCTCTTCAAGGGTTGAACTTCAGTGTCAGACTGACTCAAAAAAGCACACACAGCAATCAGGACTTCATCTGAGTGCTCAGTATTGCAGCTTTCTTGTTTCAAGATAAAGCCTACTTCCACTCTTCCACAATAGCCAAACATCTTTAAAAAAAAGACAACAAAAAAACTCAAGGACTGGAAAACTGCAAAGGTCTTGCAAAGATGTTTCTGAAGCATAAATGTCAGCACTGGGTCTCATCTTCAAGTCTCCAAACTCCAAAAAGTCAATGGTACCTATTTGTACAAGTCCATAAGTGCTTTTAAACTCTGAAGGAAAATTTCTTTTGTCTGCTAATCATGTATACACCTCACAGCAGGTACAATGGGATAGATCCTGCTCTGCACAGTAAGTCATGCTGAACTGTGGCTGTGGGCATTAGGCAGTTGAAAGCTACATAGTCCTGTTTGATGTTCATCTGTAAGCTTTTGCAGCAGTGGAATACTGTGCCAGCCTAAGTCATCAAATATCTAGCTTTAAAATATTTCAGTGGACTAATGGGACAGTAACAATAATTACTTTGTTAATAGCTCAAAGGCAGAAATATAAGCCTGTTGGAGGATGCAACATTGCATCATGCAGGAAGCTGCTGGTATTCCTGCAGTGAGCTATGGTTTGTTCTTACATCAGAAATCATCCATGAAGTTAGAATCACAGTGGTTGGAAAAGACCTTTAAGATCACCAAGTCCAACCATGAACCCAACACTGCCAATTCCACCTCTGAACCATGTCCCTGAGCATATTGTCTACCTGTCTTTTAAATCCCACCAGGGAAGGTGACTCCAACACCTCCCTGGGCAGCCTGTTCCAATGCTTGACCACCCTTTTGGCTAATATTTTTTTCCTCATATCCAATCTCAACTTCCCCTGGTGCAACTTGAGGCCATTTCCTCTCATTCTATGAAATCAAGCTGCATAGCTTCCAAGCACCCAAAACTGCAGCTTGATTTGGGGGGGCTGGGAGAGAACAGGGGATACATGGTTTTGTCAAAAGCCAGCAGCCTCAAATATGTATGTTTGATTTAGTAGTCACAAAAAAAATAAGCACCAGAAAATGGGTAGTAATTTGGAATTGTGGCTACACATCTGAGCAAATACAGCACAGATGTAATAAAAGTACTTGGGATGTTCTGTCACTGGAAAAAGAAACAGAAGGGCATGTACCCATCTGCCTGCCTACTTCTAGGTCAGCGACTCAAATGGAGATGAGATGATGATGGGGATGGAGCATTTGGGCAGAAAATTTTGCCTTTGATTCAAATGCTTTCCAGCTTCTGAGAAAGCTTTTGAAGGAGCTTTCAAAGCTCTTCTGGGATCATTCCACCTTTCTTCTAGTTAGTGAAGAACTTTTGCAAGCCACTCAAGAACAGAAAGTGATTACAAGCATGTAGAAATTCTGTCTGGGACAGATAATTTTATTTTCATGTCTGTGAATAGGAAGTCACAAACTCTGAGATATTAGTAAAGTTGATATTTCCCTATAAATTTCTCACTATAAAAAGCTACAGAAACTGGGCGATGTTCCAGTGTCTTTACCCATGCATTGCACCAACTATGTAAAGTTGTGGATTTTTTTTTCCAAGTGGAAGAATTTATATTTAATACTTTCTACACAACAGAATGAAAGTGACAGGAGAAATACCTACAGAATACCTATTTTAAGAGTTTTTAAAAGCTTGTCTTTCATCATGTAAAGCACAGCAGTCTCAGAAGTATTATCCCTCTTCATTTCCCTGCAATATTACCTTGTTATACATCATGTTTTAAAACTTCACTCAGCCAAAGGAGGAAAAGAAAAAAGGTATTAAAGCAAAATAGTCAGAAGCATTTCATACCTAGGGGACAAATTTTAATCCTCTTGGCTTCAAAAATTATGGTGTAAGACATTGTTTCAACAAGCACGTCTTGGCTGTGCCTAACAGAAGTTACTGCAGAAAAAAAGCTTCCCTTTATGGCCCTATCCTGCCTAAAAAATTGCAATAATACCAAGGGCAGAGTGATAGCAGGCACAAGACCAAGTTCCCCTTGCAACAGCCTCTTCAGGGAACAAAGTATTAAGGTAAAAACATCTTCATGGCAAGTGAGAGAGCTACTACACATCAGAAACATGCTAAAGAAAATAGAACACTGGAACTACAGCCTAGACCAGAATAAAGAGTTAAAGGCAGCAAACTGCAGCCCCTGGATAAGGTTGAGTACAGGGCAATTTGGAGCAGGGAGGCAGAGGGACAGAGTGCACTGGGAACCAGCACACAGGGTGGAGAGACTGGGATAGTGGGACAGGAGCAAGAACAATGACAAGGCTTCAGGGCAACTGAAGGAGGCTTCAGTTTCTGCTGCCAGAAACAAAAGTGACACTGCAATAATTACACTTAAGATGTTATTCTGGAGCTCATAAGGCTTGTCTGCCACATCACAGATTTCTCACACAACTTTATTTCTGTCTCCCATCCCTACCTGTACAGCTAAAACAACAGTATTCCTGTTTTATCTGGCTGTTGCATAGATAAATGTGTTAATCATGAGTGCTTCAGATTTTACTGCACCAAGCCTATGCTTCTCCCCACAGCACTAACTGCAGCCCATGGTTTCTACACTCTACCATTGCTCCCTCACCAGCAAATACTGGAGAACCTCTGGCAAGGTGTATGTCCTCCCTAATTAATGAAGGATCTGCTCACTCAATGAAACCCTTTGGTTGCTAATGATTAGCTCTATTTATTCACACTGAAGATGACTTGACACTGGGATCAGGAGGGTTTCTGATAATCCTTTGTTTGGTTTTTTTTTGATGGATGGGCCAATGCACAGGATGGGGCTGCTCAGGGATGAAGCAGAGTTGTATAACAAAAGGAGTCTTTTGGTTAGAAGCTCTGCAGCTAAAGAGAACCAAGCTTTGAATTTGATGTGTGCTTTAAATTTATGAAGTGCTCTGTGTTGTAGACATAGAAAGATCAAGTTTGTAGTGTCTTCATTTAAACATTTCAAATGAGTATTATTTTTTCTTGACCCTGACATTTCTGCCTCTCCATTCCCCTTAAGTACAATGGGAAGACATCACCTTTCCTCACAGAGCACCTTGAATATAGATGCTTTAATGATGACAAAGCCTGTAAGACACCACAGCAAAAAGCATTTCAGAAAACCATTGTTATAACAAGTGCTTTGCAGTCAGGGCAGGATTTGGGTGACACTACAGAGATAACACACAGGACCACTTTCAAGCGTAAAAGAACTAATATCAGCTTGCTTTTCATGCCATCCATCTTGCAACTCTGCATGAGACAGCTAACTGTGGGAGAAGTAATATGTGATCTCATAATTAAGAGCAATTATAATGTAGACACATAATGGAGCTTATGTAGTTTTTAAAGAGCAAGATGAAATACAAAATGATTGCACTAAGAGACTGAGAAAAGGTTGAGAAG
Organism: Caprimulgus europaeus; assembly: GCA_907165065.1. The sequence continues at coordinate 4,318,497 of OU015523.1, forward strand.
ATATGTCCAAAATAAATAAGAATGAAGACACTACTACAGTAGCAAAAAATAGAAAGGGGGAAGTATTCTCTAGAAGTAAGGTTTTTGCTATAGTGCTGAAATCCAGAAAAAAGGCCTTTCTCCTTTCTTAGCATCTTTAAGGAGCTATTAAAGAGAAGATCCCAGGCTAAATATATTACTACTGTAAACCAGCATAGCAGCTTCTATGTTCTACAGTTAATCACTTTTTTTGGCAATGTGTTTTCACTGAAGTTTGCTTATTTTATTTTCCAACAAGCAATGAGAGCCATCTGGCCACTTCAGAGGTGAGAAAGCAAACACATGAAAATTCTGACCTTTTTTAACAGAAAAAGATAGTTTGTTGAAGCACCAGAAAGATCTTTAATTCTTATACAAAGAAATACTAATATTGCTAAATGTGGAAAAGCTGTCACCGAAAAGTAAATCCCTAGTTAGATTTCATTTTGTTTATGTGCTGTCTGATTAGAAATCCTAGATACCAGACATTTAAGTCTTCTTAAATTCCTAGAGGAAGCAGAGTTCCCACACATGTTCTACCTGTAATATGGCTAAGAGTAACTTTGATTTCAAAGGTTTCCCCATCAACTTCCACAACACACTAATTACAGAATAAAGTGACAGAGAATGGGGAAAAATATTTCAAATCATAGTATTTTATACATAAGAAATACTAAGGAAACATGGCAATAAAGGGACTGCTGAAAATAGTCAGTGACTTGCTTTACACAAGTGTTACAGAGCAGGGATACAGTACCTTCAAAATGTTTTAATGTAGGACTTGTAATCAATCTCACCATAATCCAGTTGAGCAGACTACTGACCCACCATCCAGGTGACAAAAACTCAGGTTCAAAGCAGGGCAGGCAAATAAAATAATAAAGTAAAATAAATAGGAAACCAAATACCCTCCAAGCAACATGTGGGTGATGTTCAAACAAAAAAAGTCACCAAACAAAATTTCTACAAGAGATGACCCCTAGTCCCAAGGCTAAATGGTTGAGTGGTCATATCCACATTGCCAATCACAACTACAAATGTAAATTCAAAATGCAAGGACATGTAAAGAAATAATCATCAAAATTGTCTAGATTATGGTCTTGCCAAAAAAGGTTGGACTAGGTGATCCTTGAGGTCCCTTGCAACCTGGTGTTCTATGATTATATGAAAATATATGTGATGCTAAAGCAGATAAGCATGAACTTTTTACTTTCTGCTTAAAGTATGGATGACATTTATTCTTCTATAGTATTTGCTTTTCATTGGCCATGGCTTACAATCACATTCTTTAAAAGTATAAGTCACCCTCTTTATGAGAAGAAAGATGCAGAGTTGCTAGGAAACAGAAACTTAGGATTATAGTGTAAACTTTCTTGACAGCCAGAGGAAATACTTCATTAGATGTCCATATACAGCATTCAAAGAACAGAATAAAAGAGACAATGGAAGTGGGAGTCTTTTCCATATTTAGATCTTCTACATTAATAGGACACATTGTGTAGGCAAATTCCTGTACGTTATGCTAAAAACTTCTATTTGAGGCAACAAGTTAACGAGAAGTATTGAACAGAAAAGAGCTTCCTCCTCACCTCACCCCTCCAATCAGCTAAATACCACTTACTCTCCTTACCAAGTCAAAACTGCAACATTTACAAACTACCAGCAAGTTTCCAGGTTGCAATCTGGGAGCTCATCAGCTGAAAGGGATTGAATAGGATCAGAATAAGGGTGCAATCATGGGATGGCTGTGACCTGATCTAGGAAAGGCATGTCTCAGAAATACATCAGGCAATCAGAAGGACTGCTTACTATGGTCTTAAGCACTCATAAAATCTCTTTAACATTGCACCCTTTGGTCAATGGTGTTCAATTTGAATTAACCTAGAAAGGTGCAGACACACAGGAAACACCCCTTTATTAGGGAAACAGTGTTATGAGAACATGAGAGTTCAGGAGCCACATTATCCAAACAGCTACTATATATATATATATATATATATATATATATATATATACACACACACACCCACATATATGTATGTTTATATATATGTATGTTTCTAAATCAAAGACACTGGGTGTAGGAGAGTTTTCTAAACAAGAGTTCATCTCTGATCTACAAAGATTAACTGTTCTCTCTAATTGTGCTGCCTCTAAAGAGTTCAGGTGGTTCATTTCACATTGGAAGAAGAACACTTTTGCTCATTTAGCTGTGGGAATATGGAAAGTAGACCACATACCAGGAGCAAAGCATATAGAACACTGAGACAGAACACATGCTCTCAAATCCAACAAAGGACGCCCAGGGTTATAGTATAATTCCATCCTTACCAGACCTCTGTAACCATTGAGCTAACTCACTTCAGGAGCAGGTTCTCTCTTGAGGTTCCCTAGCAAAGAGAACCGCTCTCCCTCCTTCCTATTTTGCAGTTGCTGCATGTTTGGGTTTTTCCCCCACCTGCAGAGAAAGGAAGTCCCTCTAGAGACCAGAACAACCATTCTCACATCACTGTCAGTCTATTTGTGGAAGAGCTGACTTCTGATTTCAAATCAACTGCTGCTGCAAAAAACCTCAGCTTGCTGAAGGCATCAAAAAAAATTTAACCTCTGTATTCTTGTCCCTTGTAGGAGACATAACTCCCTTGACCTTTGCTCTCCTCCAGCAATTGGAGTTTCAATTAAAGACACACAGTGGCAAGGAAACTGAAGCCTGAAAATACATGCTAAGTCTGTGTACCTTCCCAAGGTGTCTGAGGGCAGCTTGGCACCCGAGTTCATCCCAGCCCAGTGCACTGCTGCTCCATGACAGCTCCAGAAAGATGCAGCTGGGTTGTGTTAAAGTTGGATGTTAGGGGCAGTGGAGAGGGAGACACTGTCCTCCTTTCTGCTTCTTTCCAGTAACAGTCTTCCATTTTCATCAACCCTACATTCTGACCATCAAATATCTTACCAAATTAATATTATTTCCAAACTGTGCAGTGATAAACTACCAAAAAGCACCACACAGGAGAAGCATGCCTCCTTTAGAATCCATTTCAACCATAAGCATCAACATTAATTCCCACTGAAGGTGGAATAAGAGAGAAACTGGTGAAATACACTTAATATCAGCAATGAGGACAGCAAGCACCAGCATTGCAGCTGGGTAAGAGGTCATCATCATCTTGAGGAGACTGTGCAAGTGTTCAGTGTTTACTACAGAACACTAAATAAAACAGAACACTTAGAAATATCTAAGACAGACCACACCATTCAGTGTTTTCCTCTGTGCCTCTCTCCACAAAACATGTTATTTAACCCAGTGCCCAGCACTTACTTGCCACAGGTAAACAGACTCAGTGAAAAATCACAGTTGGCAACATGGAGTGGGTGCAGAATAGGGATCCAGGCTACACCTGGATTCCTTCCAAAGGGTGTCCAAAGCTACTTTCATATTCACAGATGTTTACAAAAAATCTCTAGTCTGGGCTCCATGTATTTTTAACAACAGAAATACCTTACTGTAGAAACTTTACAGGACATAGCTAGTTATCAGTGAGTTTAATAATACTGCTTCTGCACATGACCTTTACCTCACTTTTATTCTTAGATCACCACTGCTATAACAACCCTATCAGTATTCTCTGCAAACCCTGCTGACACTTCAGGTTGTGTCTATGTAGACTTTGTAGTATTAGTCTGAATAAAAAGAAAAAGCTGAAATCTCCTCAGGCATCCCTATAATAAACATTCATCTTAGAGGACAAGATGTTTTGTCAATACCTTTGTGGTACATTCCTGACTGCATTGAAATCCAACACAGCCAAGTAAAATCTGTCATTTGAAAGGATACACAACTCTTCTCAACAGAGGCTTGGCAAATCTCCCCTTTTATTCCACAAGGAGATTCCAAACCTCCTGAAGTTTGTGAAGACTCACAATTGATACTCAGACCCCTCAATAGCTGAGACATCAGATGAGGTGCAAAGATCAGGTTTAAAAACCCATTTAAATGAAGTTTGCTGATGTCAGATCAAGGATTTGGATTTTGAGCAATACATTCAGGCTAGGTCTGCAAAGCCCCAGCTCACAAAACATTAAGTGTCTGAAGCCTGACACTGAAATAAGTCAAAAGCTGAAAGGAGTATTCTAGCACAGACATAATAAAAAATAAAATCACTTTTCAATTGTTTTATATCCATGATGATTTTCAAAGATAGATAGCATCAGCAAGCAGGCAAAGAGACAAAGGAAAAAATGTTGAATATAGACTCTTCTCCCTCCACATTTTAACACTTTCTCCTTCAGTTATCAAGATTGTGTGTAGAATATCCAGATTTTAACACCAGGAAAGCAGCAGGTGCCTCTGCAGGGATTTAAGAGACAGATGCCTCCACAAAGGGTCACAGGCTCAACGTGGAGGCTGAAGCCTCATCTTCTCCACTCCCATCCATCTTCCTGTGAGATCCCCAATGCCTCAGGGCTGCTTCCCAGCAGGGAGAAACATGGCAAATGCTGTGCCCTCTGAAGACTTTTGCTGCTAAAAATCAGGGACAAGACAGCCCCTCAAAAGCTGTGGAACCACCATCCAGACACTGCTGCCATTCCTATTGATTCAGGGCACGTAGCTACTTTTTTCATCGAGCATGTTTAACTCTCTGCTCTTCTAAATAAATTTAAAACAACCCCTAAATAAAAAAAATTAAAATCCTCAGTTGTTACTTGCTGATCAAGATGTGTGAAAATCATTTAATATTTTAAAATTAAGAAAAAATTTGCTAAAAAAATCCCAGCTCACAGAAAAAATGGAAAAATGTGGAATAATGTGCTGTTAGCCTGGGATTTCTGAACACAACCAGTGAAAGCAAGGTTCCCATTGATTAGCCCTTGCACAGGGAACTAAATCGACAGCCTCTTCCTCCAACGTCACTGTTTTGGCTCTGAATACTAAGTCATTCTGTGAGTAATAAAAAAATCTCTGCTTATGGGGAAGGATTTTGGAAGAAATTACCTCATTTAGTTCTGAATCACTGCCTATAGCCAAATAAAGTCGGAGCAGATATATTTGCAGGCACTATAACTGAATATGTACTTTGAATAAAATCTCAGAAGGTTATTCTGGGACATCCATCCAGTGGCAACTAAAAAAACCCACTTTTTTTTAATGAAGCCAGTATGGCTTGCTGGTCCACAATGACTGAGCTGTTTTGCTCACAATCTAACAGATCCTCCAGTGCAATTGCCTGTAGGATGTCAACTAACAAAGTTTTGTTTGACAATTATAGACATTTTGCAGATGGTTGAGGACCAAAACCTCTGGGCCACTGCAGTTACTGGTTGCCATTTATATTTGTTTTATGCTTAAGGTATAAAACCTAGATTGGCCCTTCCCTACACATGGGCTCTGACCCTCCAAGATGAAATGACTTGGTAATTTTCAGGACTACATTAACCACTGATTAGTTGGGTGCTAAGTCAATTAAGCATGCCTCATTTTCATTATCAGATATGGCTGAATACTCCATTTATTCATTAAACAGAATGCCAAGGTCATAATAGGTATTCTGAATGCAGTGTTCCATAGAGGGAGAAAAATGATCTTGTACCTTTGTTTAATGCTTTTCCATTTTGTATATATATGCTTAAAAAATAAAACCAAAAAGCATTACAAAACCTAAGTGGCATTTTCCATTAGCTTGCATATCAAACAACATTTGTCAAACAAATTATTCTCTTCCATTATCTTCTAGAACTCTTCACATACTTCATACTACTGTTAATATTATGAATATTACTGGGTTTTGGCTTATGGTCACATTTTTTTTCCAACTTTTCCAAAGATCAAAACTGAACTGGTTTCCATGGTAATCAATTCAATCTGTGCAAAGCACTGCAGAGATAACAGATACCAGTGCTGTCAAAGAGACACCAGTGCTGTGCAAAGATCAAGGCACCCACACCACAACACACCTGGTACCCAAGGCATCCTTCCAGGAGCTGGGTGACTAGGGCACAAAGCCAGTCTGCAGCTGAGGACCTTCAGAGCTGAAACACCTACTCTAGACATTGGGTTAAGGGGTTTGTGCCTTGCTGTTACTTTGCATACAGGGCCTTTGAAAGCCCAGTGAAGTCAACACATTACATCAGGAAACAATTCCAACCTGAGGGGTTTTTTATTTCTTTATTTAATTAATAAAAAACCCAAAACTAAACAAAACACAACAGTTCCCCCCCACAGTGTATGAATTCAGACTGGATTTTTAGTAAAACACTCCAAACAACTCGAGAGAAAAAAAAAAACAACTATTTCCTTTAAAAGTTTACCAATTCCTACCCTGAGTCTTTTAGAACACAACATAAGGTGCTCAGCCTTAGACTTTGTGTAGAGAGCAAAATCTCTCTTCAACACTTAAAGTTTCCTATTAAAGCCACTGAAACATGCTGAAAGAGCTATCACATCACTACTGAACCTCAGTTCACCTGATGGAAAATCCCTAAACTGAAAAAGAAACCAAGACTTCCTCCACAGTGAACCTCTTTCTATGAAGCAATTGAACCTTTTCCTATGAAGCAATTTGGAAGCAGTAGCATGGTCCATAATGAAACTAAATCTATCTGGATGGATTGAGTTAAGTTTGTGAAATTAATTTTGCTGTAATGCAAATAAGAAATGGATTTTACCCTTGGGTAAAAGAAAAGGGTATCTGTGGGTGGGTTAATTGAAGCTGGGAACCAAAGAACTTCTAACACTATGAGCTTAAGTGTCACAGGAAGCAAGGAAGTGTTTTGGAAGACAAATCAAAATCAAGATCCTAATTACTGACTCCCATTTGTCTCTTCATTATCTGTATAGTAATAAAACAAGGAAAGTTCATGGACTTCTAAATCCATGACTATCAGTGATTTCATATACCAGCATGGGTCCCTTCAGCTGAGGCTTTTGATATTGGAAGAGACTGATGTTGAAGGAAATCTTGTTTTAATAACTTCACCTATTCAATAGTGTATTAAGTAAACAACAGATTAAGGCATATCTAACTGTAACTGAGGGTTAAAATAATTCAGAAATAAGTGGGATAACAAATCAAAGTTATTTGTGCAGCAAGAGGATTCCTGTAGTAGAACAATATACCTACCTGTATATTATTTCCTTGTCATATTTAAATATTTTGCAACTAGAAATAAATGCTTGTATGTAAAGAAAAGAAAAAAGTCTTTCTTCCATATCTATAGAAACTAGAGAAAACAAGTTACAACCTAATAATTTTCAAAGATGATCTGTTCTTCAACAATACTTTGATACATTTGATATTTCAGTTAGAGGCATTACCAAGACAGAAGCAGACTGAGAGTTGATTCAAGACCTTCTCTACATTCACATTAATTTCTATTGTCAGAGCCAGACTATTCGTACAATGGTGTTCAGGTCATAAATAGTTAACCAGAATTTTGGATCACCACAGATTATAGTTTTAGGGTGGTGGAAAAAAAGCAGGAGAGGAACAAAAAGGCAGAACACCTCATGTATTATGTCAGTCTCTAAACTTTCCCAATAAAGGAGAGGTGATAAGACTCATGCTGTTTTATCAGCTCACTCTGTTTGTTCATTCTGAAGCAGACTGACAGCTTGACACCAGATATTCTCCAGGAGGGCGAAGCCCACTGACAAAAAGTCATAGTCTCATCTGTCTTTCACTGTTTCTGAGCTGCCCTGGTGTCAGTGTTTTATCTAGCTGCAGTTGGAACCGTTAGATATTTGTGATTTATAGGTACAGCACCTCCTCATGAATTATACAGAGACAAAGTGACATCCAGTTTGTGATTTCTGTGATTTCTTGTGCTGTCTCACAGTAAGACAAGTCTCTCCTGTGAGAAAACACTAGAAATAAGTTTAAAAAAACAACTTTAAAAAAAAGGAAGAGGTAAATTCAGGGTTGGGCAAACTAAAATCAGATTCATATGGATATAAAGAGCAAACCCACATTAACACAGGGCTGAGCTACAACTCTGTGTTCCTATGTGACCAGTGAAGCACACGGAGGGCAAGTGAGGACACCCCAGGTGTATAACTCTCTCCATGGACCACACAGAAAGCTATAGCTCTTCATTCCAGGCTTCTAATTTAGTTACAGATGGACTCTGAAGCATTCATGCCATCTGAGTGATAAAATGAGGTCATTTACATTTGTCTGCTATTCACCTAGTACGCACCTAGCAGACTTGAACAAAATTCAGTTCCTGGCACAAACAGAATGAGTGTTAATTAAGGTCAGTAAGACATTAATTTGCTTACCACAAGGCTGCCTTCCATCCCATGAGCATGAGGACATCATGCTGTTGAGCTCAGAAAATCCTTGTGCCTTCTAGTTAAGTGTTTTTGCCATACACCTCTTCCCATACTCAAGCACTACGTTCTCCTTTGCTCTTTCCAAGCTTGTAGAAAAGGGATTATTGAAGGTCTAAGACTATTTTGACTTTTATCTTCATACTTGGGAATGTTTTTTGCACAAGATATACTCCCTGAATGCCAGACTTATCTGACTTTGTTGACATAACTAATGGGAACAGCAACTTCTACCCAAGGCTTTGGTTATACATCACCTATCAACTTCTACGACACTAACATTTACTTCTGCCAGGCATCAAGGTACATCTCGATATCACAAAATAGAGAGAAAACAATTAATAAGAGGATTTGTATTATATTATACTTTTTGAATTCTCACAGCCTTGTAGCATTTCATCCTGGGGTTTTACTCTCATTGAAATGTGCACCACAAAATGCAAAGGAAAATTAACACAAATCCCCTATAATTAAACAGAAAACTGAACTCTTATGCCTATGCCTTGGGATTCAAAATAGAAAGGAGATGTGTCATTCCACCACACACTGAATTAGCAAGATGACAATAGGTCCAGACTAAAGCTCAACCTATGTAGTTTAACCAAAAGATGGATGAAAACAGTAGATTTCATAGCATTGCCTGTCTACTTGATGGAAAGAATTCTGGCAATAAAGAGCTTTTTAAATCTACTTTCCAAAGGATAGAAAACAAAGGCAACAAGTTCATGCTACTATGAAGATGCTTACTTTAAAAAAAAGTGAAGATAATTAATTAGCAAGATATCTGGTTTAGGGACACAGTTTTCACTCTGTAACAATTTTAAGCCAATATGAGACACTCGGTAGAAGGTGAGCCAGTTACAGGAATCACCTGACAAATATCTCCACCTTATTAAATTTAGAAAGGCAATCATATTTGTTTTAAATATCTACAGTTAATTAAAAAAAAACCTATGAAGATTTTAGCATGAAAAAGCCAGATGTTTCTATCATCAATATTTACCTTTAACTAAAAAACCCCACAATAACAACAAAAAAACCTAAAAAACAACCCCAAACCCAAACTACTTCTCCATATCACATTGTCACATATTCTTAGGACTGCTCACCAAAGTATCTATATGCAGCAATATTATTTTTCTTTTCCAAAGACAAGATTCACATCAGTCTTTTCCAAACACTACTATCCCAAAGACTACTCTCTCAAGGTATGGCAGTCAAAGAGGACACTGCTGAAGCTTCCACCCAAAACATTTCTGCCAAAAGTTAGTTTTGTTTTTAATTAAAGGCAGCACCACTGTCAGATTGTCATGGAAGAAAGCTAGGATTTTAATTTAGAACACAGCAACATCTCAGGTAATACCTGGATCCTCACCTCTAAGGTCCCACTGGAAGCACAACCCTCTTTCACCAAGGACTAGACTATCCCAAATTACCTCATGCCCCACTAAAGGAACAAACACACTTTACCTCACAGGAACATTATGTAATTGTCTCTAATCTCAGATGACTCAGCACCAAGGTTTTTTTGGGTTCCAACAAAAATCACTATCCAATCAGCCAATGCCAATCAGAGCATCTGTGTCCATGTCCACCCGACTTCCATAATCAGTCTGTCAAAAGCAGCTGGCATTTTTAGTTCTGTGAGCTGCAAGATATATTTTCTTCAGTTAACTGCTTTCCCTTTCCCTTCCTGTGACAAAAAAAATACCAGATGAGTCCCTTAATACCTGCCTTTTTTGATACTTCACTACAAGCTCTCTGGTAAAATGCAACTTGAATTTTATAAAATAAATTAACTGAGAAGAAACCACCTGAATCTGCCCAGAAATTGCTATATACAAAGTACTAGCATTAGAAACAGACCACAAGGCATACAATGCTCAATTTTGGGGGATAAAAAAAAGGAAAAGAAAAGTGAAGAACTGGAAGAAGGTGGCTGGTTTTTGCAGTATGATGCACAAAGCTGTAGATCTGAACTGATCATAAGATGTCACAGCACTAATATGCTCCTATTATGTACTGCTGGCAAGATTCAGCAACAGCTTAGTTGCAGGGAAGGAAAGGAGAGAGAAAAGTGCAAGACAACAGCAAAATAAAGTGTTGCATAAGGACAGAGCATGATTAAAGCAGATACAGGTGGGAATACAGCTTCAGAACTGCTGGCTCCCTGCCCAGCCCACAAAAGCATGCTGTTTCTGGAGGACAGACACCTGGCAGGTTTAAAATCCACAAGTCCATGATGCTGAGCAAAAAGTGGCTTCATTTAACACCTGCCTCAAGCACGAGCATTCCCCAAGACTTGCAGGGCAAGATACAGCCACCCAGCATTTTGGAATAATCTCTCTTGCACAAGTTCTTTCTAAATTAAATTGAATAAATGAAGCAAACCCACTTCATTTTCCCTAAAAGCTACAGGGAGTCAGTTCAACAACAGTTGCATTCACTCATCAATGGGAAAAGGAAGCAAAAAAAAAATGAAAAAGGGAAAAAAAGAATAGAAAAAATAAAAAGAAAAAATGACATAAGAAAAAAAGGAAAAAACAATCAAACAAAAACACCCCTCCTTACTCTTCTTGGCAGAAGCAGCATGAAATTAGACATTCAAGTACCAGGGATTGTAAACAACCTTGAGATTCAAAGACAGGTAAATTTTAGGAATATATAAGATCAGCAATTCTCTTAAAAAAAAAACAACCAAACAAAACTAAGCTAAAACAAGACAAAGCCACACACACAATCAGTATCTTCAGAACCCTTCACAATAACATAACACACTTATTTTCTTCAACTATCATTCCAGAGATTACACGCTTCACTGCGGCACTATCCAAGCTAAAGCTGTCACCACAAGTTGCAGAGCTGCATCAGTAGGATTAACTGAGGTTAATTAACTGAGTTTTGTTAAATGAGGCAGCTGTACTAAATTAAGCATACATCCCATATCACCATAATCATGAAAACTTCCTTTTTTCCTGAAGTTCCAAGTCCAGGAGGTGCTTCAGTTGTATGTGTATGAGTCTGCACATCACAACCTGAAACAACTTTACCACAACTTTACCTCCTTCTTCCTCTCTGTAGTGAAAGTACATCTCACCACCAAGTTTCCTTAAAAAGTCTACATTTCAATTAAGTGGAATTAATATGCAACAACCTGCAGTAACTCAACCTTTATTCATGTTGTGCTTCTTATATAAGAAGAATGATCTTTGCTTTACTAAGCTAAAACCAGGAAAATTATTTTCTAATAGATTATAAAGCTGTGTCTATACACTTCATAAACCTATTGTTGTATATAAATTGATTTTTTAGAGCTGAAGGCAAGTGTCAAAGGTTTAGCAGGCTCTGTGCTGCAATAAGTTAAGGATCTTAAACTTGCTAGGTTTGGAACACAATGCTTAGCATGATGGATAGATTTTGAAGGGACACAAGGAAGGAGATTATGGTTTATCTAAGCAAATAAAAAGAAAATATCTAGTTACTCAAAAGACTACAAAGGGCTTCTGCTTTAAAAAGAAGCAATTAAATTTTTTCTTGAAGAAAATGTATTTTAAGAGTCAGCTGACATTCCAAGACTGTTGATACTTTTGTCCACATAAAGATGACTCTTCAGGAGGTCAGTAGGAAGAAATAGGTCTGTGAACACAAAGTAAACTCTTGTCTGAAGGAAAAGGCTGGATCCAAGTCATTAATTGAGCAAGGACCTAATTCTCCCCCCATAAAAGTTCTAAACTCCCTCCTCCAGGGAGGACACTGAGCCTAAAGCCTATGCAGTGCTTTACCACATTCAGATAAACAAAAAAAAGTTCAGAATCTTATTATCCTCAGCACAAAGTCCCTCAAACAGTAAAATCAGGTTCCAACCATTAAGAAATTAATTACCAAAACCATTCTGCACTGCCTTCAATTCTGGCATGCACTCCTTTATGTCAGTTTTGGATTGTTGATTTGATAAAGTGATTTTCTACTATCCCTCCCCATAGAGTCCTGTCCTCAGGATTCAGGTCACTGAAGATCCAGGTTCTGAGATTAGGTGTTCCAAAATAGAAATAGCATTTGCCTTTTCCAGCCCCTGTGGTGAGGGATCACAGAATAAAGAGGATCACTTTCTTCCTTTTTAATTTCCTTGGGAAAAAAAAAGGAAGTAATGAGTAACAGTTTATTTGCTGACAGCTGTTTTGAGTGCTGATGGTTGGCCTGTACTTAGGACAATACAGTCTTACTAGATTGTATTTACTTATTAAACTGTAAATTTATTTAACTCTCTGTGAAAGTAATCAATGTTTCCATGGGTAATTGCACTATTTATATTTAAACCGCTTTCCTTCCTGGAAGCAGTCTGCCAACTTAATTTCATTCACAGAATCTCCTTCTCACTTAATTTTTTTTTTCAAGTGCTCCCCTCATCACTATCATATTTTCACATTGATTTTGCTCTTTATTCTCTGGGCCTTTCACTAATTTATCTATTTTTATGTGAAAGGCCAAGACACACCAGGGTCTTTATGGGAGCCCTGAGATGGGTATGTCTCCACTTGCTCCTTACAAGGTGATCTCTAAATGGCAAGAAAGATACTTTCACACATAACAAGAGTTACAATTTTTTTTGTGTGTGAGAACATAAGAAAAACTAGATTTCTTTTTAGTGTAGAGAGTGCAGTGACCATGTCAGATAGAAAAGAGTTTCTGCATGGCTCTCCCCCAGCCATTATGTCCTCGCAACCTGACCCATGCTTCCAGCCTCAGTATTTGTCACCTCAGGTAATTTTTTGAGCCCTGCATAATCTCTTCTTCTCCCTCAAAAGGTCTTAGTCAATCAGAACTTTTATCAGCTCACTGCTCCCCATCACCCTGGCAAATCTCTGCCTTATCCAGGTGACCCCACCAAACCTTCCCTCACCTGCCCTGGCACCAGCCGCCAGGATCTTGACTGGAAACCATTAAGCAGTTACAAGAAGTTACCCACTCATCCCAAATTTCTACTGCCAAAACAGATGCTTGCTGGAAAAAGCTCTATCCCATACACAGCCTGAGGAGACCAAAACAAATTGAGGTCCTGAAATATCATGAAGCCCTGCCAACTTTTTGACACAAAATGCAAATATCATCTAATTGCTGAAGCTAGCATGACAATTTTGGGGAGGGGAAAAATAAGTGTTGTTTTCTTAGTGTTATGCTAGAAACTCAGTAACAGGCAATTTTTAAAAGGGATGCAGTGTTAGAAGCACAAATAAACCGTCTCATCCAGCCCCACATCTCCTTGTCCAGCTTCTCCAGAGTCAGCTACAGGCCTGAGCACGCTGTTTGTCTCCAGTGGGTGACAAAACACCTATTGGAGACACTGCAGAAAAGTAGAGTTGTAAGTTTATTTCTCCAGAGAACATCTAGGGAGAATACTAGTTTTAAGAACCATATGAATTTTCTCCTAGTTCAGTAACACTTGCTGCAAAGTTAGATATTTTTCAGCATGTATCTCGAAGATGTAGTCACATTCATTCACAGGAATGACTGAACGTGGTGGGAAGGAGAAAGTAGTATCACATGGACCTATATTAACCTCCTGATTCAGTGTCACAGGAGCAGAGACAGTAAAATTGAGATAGATTTTAATTAAATTTGTATGTATGTCTCAGTCTAAGAATGTGCAATAATAAAGAAATAGCTATTTGAGGACTGCAAATATCTTTGAGTTAAATTTTTGTCTCAGACATGACACCAGAAGTTGTAATTGTCCAGTTTTGTTATTGTGGAGAAGGTTTGATCCTTCAGCACACTGTACTACAAGAGGAAAAAAAATAAATCAGAAGTGAAATCTCTGGGTCAAGGGAAGGAAGATGAGCAATGGAACCAGGAGCAAAAGTTTTCAAGCCCAGGGTTTTCCAATCCAACCACCACCCCCTACTAAACTAAAGGGACACCACTAAGCATTATATCAAGGCCAACTTCTTCTACTGTTGGTGGTTCAGAATAGAAGTGAGTTTAGTTCATGCTTTTAGTAAGTCACACAGCAAGACATCCTGCCATCTCTGTATTTTGTAGCCAACCTGTTGTGCAAAATCTTCCTCTGCTCCTGGTTCACAGTTCCAGGATGAAACACACAGGCAATGAAACACACACATGATGGTTGAGGTGATTTAAATAAATGAGAATTACAACAAAGAGCAGAGGAAGTGAGGAGGTTTTGGAATGTGTTTTGTTTAAACACACCTATGGTTAAAGCCTCCCACTGAGTTAAATTAAAACTTCTTGTTTTAGCGTTCACCTTTTCAGTGACAGTGACTTAAGGAAATTTCAACTCAGAGGCAACCAGCGTGCCCTTTAAATAACACTAAGTCAAGAAACAAGAACACAATGTGAACCACTTAAACATTGATACTCCATCTTTGACAATTTTTACTTTGCTGAAGAAAACTCTCCGTTAAGCTTTTTCTCTGAACAAAGAATACAGTCTTCAAGCATTTTCTTGTGAGGATAAAAGGAGAAGGTCCCTCTGTAATAGTTTTCTCTTGCTTTTATCCCTCACCATACTTAGGAAGTTTTCTTAAGAGAAAAGTCCCTGAAGTGGCTTGTTCAAATGTGTTCAATAGATGTCTTGTAGGAAATTTTATTTGCAGTGAGACTCTCATATGGACTACAGAATAGAATAGTTTCTTCACTAAACATCCTGTCCCAAATACAGTCACTAAAGAAGCTGAGGAGTGACATCTCCAGCAGGTATATGTCTCTCCTGTGTGATGCAGTAATACCACACACACAGCAGCCAACTTAGCCCAGGAAGAATGGAAGATGGAGAAATTGCTGTATGAAAACCCTTGAAAAATTGATGTGCAACGCACAAATGTCCATGAGGAGAGAATCAGTGGCTTCACAGAACTGAAGCATTTCCCTCCAGTTCTCCCATATCAGCCAGCAGACTGTCACTGAAGCTCAGAAAGCCACTAACCACCTTGAACATATTTTTTTTAATAGAGCTGGAAGAGTCTTCATTAGATGACGACACCTTTAATCTACTTCAGGGAAAAAAAATACAAATCCAGAGACCTCCCTCTAAAGGAGAAGAAACAGTGCTGGAAGACACTGCTTTGTATTATTCACTGTGAAACCTGACTTCTGATATTTCTATTTCCCATGAATCAAAAGAGCATTTCCCTAGCATTAGAAGTGTGAAATGACATCTGAAGAGAAAATAATCCTTTCACCAAGTCAGTGACATTTCCCTCTCTCCCCAGTGTAGAAACCTAAACTGAACCGATGTTTTCTGAAATATCAACTATATGCTTTCATAATAGTTAAACATCTTGGGCTCTGACTTAAGCTTGTGAAATAAAATTGACTCAAGTAAGGATAGTGTGGTAGACTCAGCGTACAATCTTTGCATAGGAAATTAATCTATATACAACTTTAAAAAATCCAGTGATTAAATTAATGCAAACCTTCCTGTCATCCCCTGGTGAACCCATACCCTATATTCCTAAAAAATAGAACAGTTAAGGCAATTTCAAGGTCCAAATATATATCTGCTCTCCTCATTATGCTCTAGAGGGCCTCCCTTCAGCGCAACAGATAGGAATGTTTGTTAAGTTTGCTGATAAATATGCACTTTTTTGGATAAAAGCTCAATACAGGGGCAGGGAGATGTGATATAACGTAAAAGGGAAATTTAGAAGAGTGAAAGAGGATTTTATACTCAAGGACAAAGCTTGCCTTGGTAAACCATTTCATACCTACAAACTCTCTCAAGTTGGAATATAACAGAGTTCAGATGACAAGTCAAACATCCAGGTCATTCATAGAATCACAGAATGTTGTGAGCTGGAAGGGACCCACAAGGATCATGGAGTCCAACTCCTGTCCCTGCACAGGACAAGCCCAACATTCACACCATGTCCCTGAGGGCACACGTTGGCCAAATGCTGCTGGAATCTTGTCAGGCTTGGTGCCATGAGCACCTCCCTGGGGAGCCTGTGCCAGTGCTCCACCGCCCTCTGCCTCAAGAACCTTTTCCTCATGGCCAGCCTCACCCTCCCCTGCCACATCTTCCTGCCATGGCCTCTGCTCCTGGCGTTGGTGGCCAGAGAGAAGAGCTCAGCGCCTGCCCCTCCTCTTCCCCTTGGGAGGAAGTTCTAGACCAGGCTGAGATCTCTTCTTGATCTCCTCTTCTCCAGGCTGAACAAACCAAGTGACTTCAGCCTCTCTTCATATGGCTTATCCTCTAAACCCTTCACCAGTTCTGTGGCCTCCTCTGGACTTTCCTTCCACCCCAGCACTCGAGCTCCACTTTCAGCAGTTGTGAAGTTCAATATGACAGGTAAAAACAAAACTTTACTTGTGGAGTTAAAAAAAAATCCATAGGAAAAGGAGTTGAAGATATATCTACTTGTGTGTGGTCATAGTGACCTGCAGAAACATTTTGGGCTGAGGACTTGCTGAGCTTGGTGCCACAGAGACAGATGCATCCTCTATCTATGCCATTTAAGTTACAGGAGAGCCAGGCACATGGATCTCCCATTTTCCTGTGTTCCAGGACCTTTTGCAGCTGGGGCAGCCTTTTCTCTACCAGTGGAAATCACATCAATTACCACAACTGTTTGCAGCCATGCCAGGCACATTTCAAAGCAGCTGGAAAATTAACTTTAAAAAGCACTTATTGTTGGGTCCTCCTGCCTTTTCCTGTCATAATGACATTGCAGCAAGGCTAGCAAAACCCTTCACCAGAACAAGGCACTCCCACTATATAGAAACCTTCTTGCTTGGATATTTTGTGCACCATATGAAGTCTCAGTACAGATTCATTCTATGCCACAGAATAATATTAAAATGTGATTTTGCAGAATATTCAATACCTTGAAGGTACAACTGTATCCACTAATGTATGACAGAGTTTTAACTTCACTTAAGGGATCTAGAAGAGTGTAAAAATCAGTCCTGCATGAAATAAGGCTGTAGATTTTGTAAGTGAAAGAAAAAAAACCTATAATGTGGAACCCTGATATAAGGCATTTTGTTCAAACGGGAATTAAGTTTCCCTAGAACTTAAAAATAAATAAGTTAGGGCTTGAGGGTTCCCCCACCTCTGCCCTCAACATCCTTTCACAAAGCTGACAATCTGTAAAGGCCTTCTAAAAAGAGCAAGGCTATAAACACAATTGTTATCTGGGCCTTCAGCCGAGGGACTATGTGGGTAACCTAATCTCATGTGCTATATTTATCTGCACAGTAGCAAACATGATGATTTTCTCATTTAAAAATGAGAAAAATTCTCTGTGTGCTATGGCAGTCTGCCAGCAATTGGCAAACAAGATAGCACAGCATCCTGCAGAAAGAGCACAGAGCTCCACAACTTGGTTCCTAGTTCCTGTGAGCCTGTCTTCCTCACAAAAAAATATCAATTCCTTTTGTTTTGCCTCGGGGTAAAAACCTGTGAAGTCAGAAGAAGTGAGATGGTGACCACAATTCTCAGGAAGCAAGTTTCCTCCTTTAATGCTTTTTTTTTTTTATACTCCAAACTGTATCTTCTAGAAGAGACATTGGGATTCATCTGCTGTTGAAGTTGAGTCACAAGGTCTTGAGGAAGGCTTGATTAGGAGCCAGGATGAGAACACCAATGGTCACTTCAAAAGATAATAGTTATAGGATTGCATTGTGGATTTTCAGTTTTCCCCTGTCCTGAATTGCCCTGTCTTGTGTGTTACCTGGTAAAGAAGTCTCACTTCTAAAAGCCTACAGCATTGCACAAGAGACCACAGGTTGAAGTAATTAGACTCTGGTGTAGGTGCACAGAGACAACAAAGAACTGCACAGTGTTTCAGGTAAATGAAGATGACAGGATGCTGAAGAGAGTTACCATGAACAGCCTCTTCTGCTCAAATGCTATAGAACAAAAAGAAAACCAAAGCTTATTAAGCATCAGTAAAGAAAAACAGCACTTTGTTCCTTACTGAGCAGGTAAAATGTAACTTGCTGTTCCATCTTGCTCCAACAGACTAATGTAGTTTCTAGGTCAGATACTAAAACTATTTCCAATTTGGTTACACAACCATTCCCTCAGCATCCTCAAACTCCCAGGGCATCTCAATGCACAAACATCTCCTCTTTGTTTGGGAGCAGGTACAAAGTGGGGGGCTTATCTCCATCAGACAAACAGTGGTAGTGAGGAAAAATATGGAACAAATCCATTTGGAGAAGAGAAAGAAAAAACAGAGCTGGAATAATATGGAGGGAGAAGGATGGAGGAGAAAGCAATGCAGTGGCACAATGAACACCTGGGAATGGGACAGTGAGGAAACAGGATCAAAGCTCAGCTGGTAGGCAAAGACTGAAGGATCCTGGGTTGGCAGGAAATGGGACAGTATGGATCAGAAACAGGATGTTCTGGAGTTGGAAGTGAAAAGCAGAGAGGAAGACAACACTACCATATAGCAGGTGTTGGGCAGGACACTCAGGGTCCCTTCCATGAGGGCTAGCAGTGGGACACAGACCCATCCCCCAGGAAGGACTCTGCAGTTCAGAGGAGGAAGAGGAAGGGCACATACAGAGCCCCTGGGGAAAATGGGAGCATATAGGCACTGCCAGGGAGCTATAAGCTGCTGATGCCTGTGTAACCCCAGGACAAGCACTGGGCAATTGCAGGAGACACTGCAGAGGTTTCATGAACCTCATACTTCATCTTATGGTCACCCATGGATGGATGGTCTGCTGCACTGCAGATAGTGGCCACAGCACCCAGGGACAGCACAGACCTCAAGTCACTTGTTTGCCAATAGGACAGGAAAATTTTGTTCAAATGCTCATTTACAAGCACATGACATCATCTGTTGTTCAGGCTGAATACATCACCATGCAAGCCTCTCCTCCTTCCCTGCTCTCTCCCATTTTTCATACTTCTTTCCCTTCCCACTGCTGCTGTCTTTTTCCTGAGCTCGCTAAATCCATCAGTTATACTTGTCCAGTCTGGCCTCCTCTAATTGAGCTTTGCTCAGTTTTGGTTGTCACAATCAAGATGAAAAACATCCCTAATGTTTGAAGAGGAGAGATTCAAGCTCAGCGATGTGAAAATACAGCAGCATAGCACAATCTGTCCTGGAAAGTGAGATATGAGAAAAGAAGAAAAAGAAAAATAACACCCCACATTGTTCCTATCGTACCAAGACATTTCCCAGACTCTTGTAGACCTAGTGCTGAATCATTTCAATATGGAGACAACCCTGATCATATGCATTGACACGTTACACAGTGTTCAGAATCTCCAAAGAGCTCTCCTAATGCAAACTCATTTGTCAGTCAGGCCTGCAACGTTTCCAATTCTTCTACAGAGCTTGGAGAAAAATGTTCAGAGTGTCTCTTAATGGGCCACAAAGCAGATTGACCATCAGTGATTTTGTGACAGTGGTTTGTTAAATTTTTTGGTTTTGTTAAATTAAGAGATGCTTTTATTGCTGCCATTAGAACCATGGTTTATGATTGGACTCTGTGATCTTCAAGGTCTTTTCTAACCATTGATTCTGTGAAAAAAAACAACAACCAAACAAACAAAAAACCCAGCACCACAGCCAGTGGAGTCAGGCAAAACACTGAAGCAGAATCTCATGAACATGTAATTCTGACAGTGCACGTCAAGCAACTGAAGAAGCAACAGGAACCATTTACAAACTTGGTGCTCTCGGTTCATGAAACTCAATTCTTGAAATGAAGAGAGTCAGAAGAGCCAGCAATGTGATCATTTGCTAGAAGTTCAATAGATAACAGGTGTTATCTCTCAGACCAGTGCAATGATGGGATTTCAGTATCAATTTCTTTATCGTGAAACAATCACTCAAAGATCTATAGAACTAACTGCTATCAGCTTATCACCAAGATATGTGAAATGCAGCCTTTTAGCTTATTTTTACTTACATGGGGGAGATATGCATGCAAAATCAGATCAAGTGTGAGGGATCTCTGGCCTATCACCATTAGCAACTGCTTGGGGAAGAGTACCAAGCCAGAGCATGTCTGTGTCCATGCTTCTGCAGAACAGGCACTATTGATGTTTGGTGCACAAAGATCTCCTGAACAAGTGACAGTGGTTTGTATTCTGTAGCATATCATTCTCGACAGTCCCTTGCCCTCACCTCCATGAACTCCTTCAGCTTTTAGTTTCTACTTCATTGCAAGTAGTCACTCAGCTGTGGACAACCATCCACAGTACCACTCAAGTACCTCCTCTGCCTGTGTTAAAGTGAGAACTTGAAGATTTTTCAATGCTTCTCAAAAGTCAGATGATCTCTCCAGATGAAAGGCTCTTTCTAAAGCTCTGTTTTGCAGATACAGCCACTCTGAATTTACACAATAACAACACAGTTTCACAGTTCAAAGCACAAAGCACAAAATTCCATATATCTCCCTTCTGACTTCCAGCCTTCATCTTCTGCACTTCTTAACCCATCCCAAATCTCATCACCTCAGGCAAGTCAAGATCTACACAGCACAGCAAACCATGCCATTACACAAGCAAGAGCCACATCATATGCAACAGCAACACTTGCCACTAAATAATGCCAGGGTAAAAGATCTCTCTAGTGTTCTTCTCCACTAGATTCAGAGGAAACACCACATCAGATATGATTTAATTTCCTTGGTTTTGTGGTGTTGCTGAGATGTTAAGTATTTGTTAGCGACAACTCTTCTTTAGGCTTAAAAATTGAAAAGTTCCTTTTTTGTGGTTATTGAGGGAGAGGTAGAGAGCGCTAAAAATAAGGAAACAAATGTTTAGTGCTGTTTGCATTCCTGTGAGGAGTCTTGGCATCTTAGTCAAGCAGCTGGGTACTTTATAGGCAAAGCATAACATGTCTATGTATTAAAAAAAAGTCAGTGAATCATCTTCTACAGGCAACATAATTGAACTATTTCAGCTCAGTAGAGACACAATATGTATAGTGTGCTCATCAGCTCTGGGAGTTATATTACACCTTACTCATTTTATGGAATAAATTACATAACTAAATATATTCTGGGCTCCTTTGAGACAGCTCTACTATGGCTTAGAAAATCCAGCAATAGTACTCTAGTGAAAGCTTGCTTTCTAGCAGGTTAAAAAGGTTTCTATATCTAATTACTTCATAGTTTAAATTTTAAGATGTAAAAACACATACTCCCCCACATTTTAGAGTGATCCTGCTTCCACTGGAGGAGGGTATGAGTTAGAAACATGACTTTTGCTAGCAGGGGCTCCACAAAGAACTGGAGAAAGTTGCTTGCCTGAGACCCACTGGCTCACCCCCAAGCACTGACCTCTGCCATGCTAGGTCAATCACCCTTACTGAGAAAGTCAAATACAGAATCACAGTGGTTGGAAAAGACATTTAGGATCACCAAGTCCAACCATGAATCTAACACTGCCAATTCCACCTCTAAGCCATGCTCCTAATCACATCTTTTACCCATTTTTAAAATACCACCAAGGAAGGTGACTCCACCACCTCCCTGGGCAGCCTGTTCCAATGCCTGACTGCCCTTTGGGTGAAGAAGTTTTTCCTCAGATCCAATCTAAACCTCCCCTGGCACAACTTGAGGCCATTACATCTCATTCTATTGCTTGTACCTGTTGGCATAAGGAATGGCTCTCTCTCAACAACCCCTGCCCCTTTCCCAAGGGTTAACACAGCCCAGAGCCCCTTCCCATCTCCACAGGTACCAGTCAGTGACCACCTCAGCTCCCCAGGGCATGTGCTGCATGGGAGTCAGCACCCAGATGCTCAAGGAGGGCACTGCCACCACACAAAAAGTGCCATTTAATGGTCACCCAGACTCTCTTGGAGCAAGCAAGAGAACTGAGAAGCAAATTTAGCCCAACAGCAAAAGTCAGTCCCTGCTGGACCATTCTTGCTGTGGGAAGGTTAAACTACACTCAGCCTCCAAAAACAAACCTTATGAAGATGATCCAAGCCATTCACAATGCTCTCCACTAAGAAATAATAAAGCATAAGTGGCTGCAAGTGGGTGTTTGGTCTTAGGCAGCTTTCAGCTCCAGTATATAAAGAAATCTTATGCTAAAGAAATGTCTTCAGTGAAGTTTGTTCATAATGAGAAGCCAATGTGTTTATGTAGCAGCATTACAGATTGTTATTGTGGCTTTATAGGTAAAAGTAGGACAAATGGATTAATAAAGCAATATTCATTGTTATGAATGTATAGGTAGTTAAATTTATCACCAAACAATGTACCCTTATCTCCCTTTCTCAGTACTCTGGAGCAACCTCTGCAATATCATGCACATATTATGTATCCATCAAATCAGCAGACAGCTGTGTGATTAAACTCTACCTTGCCAATAATACCAATTCCTAACCAGTCACGAATCACTACATAAAAAATTAAAAGTGATTTCTTTCGTGTGGACATGAAGAGAAGCTTTAATAGAATTAGCTATTTCATTTGGCTGTTGTTATGCCACAGAAGTGTTGATGTGCTATTAAGTAATTTGGTTGATTAACTCTTTGGTACACTGGAAACAAGGCTGATAGAAACCAAGAGACATGCTGCTAGGATCAGTATCTGAAACAAGGAAAACTGGTTTTGCTATGCAACAGAATTGTATAAACCAACATCGTTCATACACATGTAGAAAACAAAAGCAAAACAAAAAATCCTGTAATTGCAGTTGCAACATTCAGAGGTTTCCAAGAAGCCTTATGTTGTCTTGTCTACAACGTTGACTTTTTTGTTTAAAACTAATAAAATTACACCTGCCTAAAATCACTGATATCACTTCAAAAAATAATCACAAAATCATTCAAAAAATAAGATACAAAAGTCTTCTCTGGCTTTAAACCAAGCTAAAAGTCAGCAACTCTTCAAGTACCTTGGGACTAACCTTTGCCATGAATTCTCACATACCTGTAGATCTTTCATCATCTTGTAATGACATTGTCTATGGTGAACAGCAACTCCCACAGGTACTGCTTTTGATGGCATTTAACCTCACATCTCCAAGTTGAAAATTACTTTATTAAAAAGGAATCTAGAACTTTGTATTTATCTGTGAAAAAATCTCAGCTGTACGTAGCATTATTAGCCAAATATGGCACTTGGATTTACATGTTAAACAGGGAAGAAGAAAGTTACAAGATGCCTGCAGCTTTCAACCTGATTTAAGCATCCCCCTGAGTCCCCAGCAGGTCAGGAGACCCAAGCAGCAGGAGGTGGCCTTCAGCCAGTTGGCACCTGGAGCTGCTTGCAGAAGTTGTAGGGTTTACACAATGAAACTAAAGACACCACATACACCTCTCAGGTATTTGAGTCACTCGAATTGTACCAGCCCACAGCACTGCTGCTTCTCCACTGCAGTTCTTCCCTCCATTAACATAACTAGGTTTATTCCTACACTGCTGGTTCAAGTTCCTCATTGCACAGAGTATGCTCTCCCTCCAACTGTCCTCATCTGTTGCCCATGATTTTCATGTCTGCCTGTAGCACTTCTGGAATAAAGACATGATGACTGCCCATATAACTGAAAGGATTACTCTGCAGTCATGAGAAAGAGATGAACATTAATACTTCTTTTGCCCAGCAATTCATTTCATATACCACTTAGTCAATTTTGAAGCTTTCTTCAGTGGTTCTTTCTATTCATTTTGTCTCCAGGAGAATGCTCCTGGTCTTTGCACGCCTCCTCTTAGCAGGATTTTCCCATACCACTAATTATTTTTGCTTCTTCCACCTCCATCTCTCCTCTTTTGTCAGAAGCAGACTAAGAGCACACACTGCTTTCCAGGTGGCTGCACACCACAGTGAGAGTGACTGACATTAGGTATTATTTCCCCTATTCTTTCACAACCTGCTGTTAATTTTGTTTCTTAATGATACCAAACTGTTTTTTATTTGTGGCCTGCAGTTAAATCTGAAACTAGCAAAGCAGGATATAAACAACACACATTATTCCTTCTGTTGAACATTAACTTGCATACATCAAGAATTAATTTGACCTACCATGTGTTGCACTGTTGTCCTATTTTAACAGGTCCCTGCAAAGCTCCTTAATAGAGCACATCTGTATTATTAAGAAGCAAATAGGATGCCCCAGGGTTCAAGAAATTAACTGAAACATGTACTATCTCAAATTGGACCTGGTGTTTTCTTTAGTGTGCCTGAGTCACCTTGCTCTTATAGCTTACTACACACTCTTTCAGGACATGTCTTCTTTCAGTTTCACTCCTGAACTAAAATTGAACAGCAGGACTTAAGTCTGTTAATAAAATCTTTGATCAATAACTTGCAATAAATTCATTTGTCTCATCCCCAAATGTCATCCATTTGCAGAAATAGGTAGCCAGTGGATGCCTATACCACTGAAACCAATGAAGCTTTCTCTAAAATAGGCTACTACTCAACATGAGTCCATCAACAAGGTGGTCCACAATTGGTTGTGGCTGCTCTTCATAGTAATCTCAATGTTTTACCACTTGGCAGTGTGATCAGAAACTGTAGTAAGGAGTCTGCCTGGTCAAATCCTAGATAGAGCTCTCCATGAAAACTCATTTATCAGACTAGAATGTTCCACCTATGTAGCAATAATTGTGTGAGAGCACATAACTGCACAAATTCAGGTTAAAGAGCCACATAGCAAGGGTGTTGCAAGAAGCAAAATGGGAACTAAGGCAAGAAAACACACAAGACAGCTCAAATTTAAACATTTGTATGAAAATACTTGAACAGGAACATAAAAATGCAAAGGTGGGGGAGCTGTAAAATATTATAGTTATCAAAAAATCAAACAACCAGAAGTAACAGCCAGTAGGAAACAGGCAGAGATAGAAATTAGTTTTAATTTAGAAGAATTTTGTGTATGCCTTGGTTGCACAGATGGCAGAAGCCAAATATATTTCCAAGACTTCTGAAGGTAATTTGAAAACATGAGGGAGGAAGCTTCTTCTGAAAGAAAAATAGCATCCAAAGACAATGAAAAAATCCAGGACAGTTGCTTAAAACAGTTGAGGTTTAAAATGCCTCAGAAATAGAAAAGTCCCTAAATAATTTTAAAAGCTTTTTCAATACCTTAATATAAAAAAGACAAGATATCCCTCAAGAAGAACCGTCATGAGATGGGGAAGTCTAGGATTCAGAGATGTACAGGTAATTTAGAACTAAAAGTACTAGAAGAACAGGAAAGCATTGTAATTGTAAGACCCTACCAAAGCAAAACCTTACTTGGACACCACATGTGCAGCAGAAATAGTTGGCTTCTGCAGTTGGGCTTTTAAAAGGACTGAGGATGCAAGGCTAGAGTTACCTTGCAAGAAGATTGCCATCAATTTGTCCATTATAACTATGTTCAACAAATCCTTAAATAACTTTGAGAAAGACATATGAACAGCACCATGTTCAATATTTCAACCCACAACACTGGAAAAAACACTAGGCTACTACAAGCATGAAGACTTCTGGCAGCAAGCCATCAAATACATCATTGATTCTCTTTTCCAATAGCCACCTTATAGAAACACAACTGGTGTTTGTACTGCAGAGAGTGAATACAATCCAGGGTTTATCTGTGTTAGCTTCTGCTAGAATAGAGGTTTCTTTTTCCCCTCTCTTTCCTTTTCTGGTGAAGATACAGGAAGAAAAAAATAAACTCCACAAACACAGTTTGTGGTTACTTCATTTCTTTGAACTACATCAAGAGAAGTGGTTTGGTAAAGTAATATTTCCCCATGGCAATAACTGCGACTCAGATGAAGAACAGAATTTCATATATTTTCAGCCATCACTTAATCCAGTTTAGCATCTCTACTGACACTTCCTCCCAGTTTTCTGCATCCACAATATCTCAAATTGCTGTTTGTGACTAGTGCTGAAGGATGTTTTCTCTCAGTTCAAGGAAGGATCAAGTCCTCTTTTCCCCTAAAGCAGAAGCAATGAGCAGACACTTCAGGATAAGCAGCCAGATGACACATCTAAGAAAGAAAAATCCCAGAGAGCATCTATTGTGCAGCTGTGGAATCTCTCCCTGGGGCTTCACTTAAATTCAGTTGCTTGGTAAAAGGAAGGAGACAGGATAGATACAGTTGATTTTCCTACAGCTACTCTTATTCTACAGAAGCTGAAAAACACAGAGAGACAGTGTAAATCCCAGATGATAATAAAACTGGAGACTTGAACACTTTAGCCATGAGCCCTCCAGGTAAATCTGTAAGGGAATTGGCCCAGGGAATATTTATTTATATGAAACAGCACAGAAAGAACAGACAGATGCCTACTGTACAACACCTGGTAGCATGGTGCACCAAGATATATTGGCTATTAGTTTTTGGTGTTTGCCTGTGTTATTATTTCCTTTTTTCAAAGGCAACAACAAGTAGCTCAGTAACTTGCCCCTGAGGAGGGAAATCTTGAGGTCTGCACTTTTACAAGAAAGCTGTTTTGCTGCAAAACCATTCCTCCTTCTTTCTGCATGACAGAAGCCTTCCAGAAGCATTACTGGAAATGAACCAGGGACACCTAAAATACTAGTCACTCTCTCCAAAAAGCTCCAGTTTGGAAGGCAATTCATAGAGCACAAAGAAAAACAAACCATAAAGCCACATAATTAACTGAAGTATTACACAGCTGCAAGGAAACATCAGAAATGATGCCATGATGGACATCATAAACAGAGATAAGCAAAGTTACTGGAGTGAAAGAAGTGCCCTCACCAGCACACACAGGTCCAGGTTCTTGAGTGAGCTTCAGTCTGAGCATCCTGGTCCCACATTAAAAATACAACCTCCAGCAGAAAGTGAGGGAAGGACAGCAAGCCAAGTTTCTGGGAAGCAAACAAACAAAATTAAACTTGCTTGGAGATGTTGGAAAAGATTTCCTCAGCTTGGGAACAACCAGCATGTCAGCTGGTAAAACATTGGGAACTTGCTTCTCAAATAGATTTCTACATCAGACCTGCTAATATCTGCCTACAGAAGCACAAGTCTTCTCTGGGGTTTTGTCTGACACTGTGTTAGGCTCTATAACTATAATAAGACTTTCTGAAAATAGTAATAAAGAAGATGTAGTGGTGTTTTAAAGCCCAAGTCATTACTACTTTCTTATCTCTACAATGATGACACTGCAGAAGAAATCCCAACCCTGTAGTTAATTCTTCATGTCTACTTAGGGGTTTGCCAAAACAGTTTAGGAAATACCTGGGTAATCGCCTTTGATATTTAGATGCCACCAAAGTTTTTTCATTTGGAGTTGATAGAAGTCAGTTGCTCTTTTTATTCTTCTTGATAGCAAACTATTTTAGATATATCTGTGTGGTCTGGATGAGTCTTTTCTATCAGCTTCTAAGGAAAAGCATGGCTGCCATGTAAAACTGTGTCACTCCACCTGTAATAGATAATTTATACAATCAAACTTACAATAATCCATCAAATCTTGTTTTTTTCCCCATGCTAGGATCCTACATTAAAGCAAAAGGTATCACAAGACCTTCCTCACATCAGATGCAGAGAAAAGGGTTTGGAGGTCCTGAAACCAGCTTGCATTCCTACCACAGCTATAACCATTCAGGCTGAGAACAAAAGGAATAAGGAGCAGAAAACCTCAGTGTAAGTGATGTTTATCTGGGGATTTAATGGGAATAAAAAAACCCCTCAAACCTACACACTCCCCAAAACACAAGTGGGTCTCACCAATATCTGCTAAACTATAGAAATTTTAGGGTAACAGACACAAATATCCAACAATTAATCCAGAATGTAACAGACATTAAAATAAAAGCATTCAGTTTTCCAAAGCCTGCAGCAATAACTAGCTCAGCTTTTGCAACATCAAAATAATAAACCTCACTGTCTAAATTTCATCTGAAATACACCAAATACATTTCAGAAAGAGATTTCTGAACAGTGTTAGGAAAGCATGAAAAACATAGCAGAATGGGCACATCTGTTGAAATAAATTGAATGAACTGTCTAGCTTGAAAAGACTCGATTTACTGAACTGTAAGCAGAGATTTTGGCCAAATATCCTCTTGCTGTAGCATGCAGAAACTAAACCACAGCTCAACCACAGAAGATAATGAGCAGTGCAATGCATTAACATCAGCATTTATCTTTTTTTTCGCTCGATCAAGAAAACAAACCTTGGAAACTCATTTATTAGCTCAATTCCTGCCTCAATTATTCTAGAAATGGTGTCAGATTGGTAGTACAGAATGAAATAAAATGAACCACGTTGCTGAATTCTACTCTAGTTTGCATTGCTCAAGATTGCTAAGACTAGCATCTTCTAAGAGTAGAACTAAGACTGCATCATTCAAACATAAGTGAGACACCGTATTTTTGACACAGCCTGGACACTAAGCAAAGTAGGCAGTGTTTTCACAGAATCATAGAAAGTTGTGAGTGGGAAGGGACCCACAAGGATCATCCAGTCCAACTCCTGTCCCTGCACAGGACAAGCCCAACATTCACACCATGTCCCTGAGGGCACACGTTGGCCAAATGCTGCTGGAATCTTGTCAGGCTTGGTGCCATGAGCACCTCCCTGGGGAGCCTGTGCCAGTGCTCCACCACCCTCTGCCTCAAGAACCTTTTCCTCATGGCCAACCTCACCCTCCCCTGCCACATCTTCCTGCCATGGCCTCTGCTCCTGGCATTGGTGGCCAGAGAGAAGAGATCAGAGCCTGCTCCTCTCAGTCTCCTCTTCTCCAGGCTGAACAAACCAAGCAACTTCAGCCTCTCCTCATACAGCTTATCCTCTAAACTCTTCATCAATTTTTTGTTTTCTTCAATTCCCATTCAAAAATAACACTGTACTGACGACTACAAGCAGGGTCACTCTCCAAGATGCTGCAGCAATTAGCAGATCTGCTGCATGACCACACACTGGCTGCAAACTACATACACACTGAGCTTTCTTCTGAAGACTGGATTAAGTTAAGGCAGAATTTGTAACATCAGCTTCAACACATTTGAAAAAACCCCATCAGTGGAGCCTGCATAGGCAAGTGACAGCTGTGGGGCTTATTCTACATCTCTCACTTTTGGAAAGACCTTTCACCTTTGAGGGTACCCATTTCAGGGACAGAGACACTGCAGGGTTGCAAGCATAGTGACTCTACAACCATCTGTAGGACTTTCAGGAATCTGCATCTTAGATGTCAGGAAGTTACAGTAAGATACATTGGAAGCATTGAACTATTTATCTTGGTACTTCAGCCAGCAAAAAATCATTATCCACTTCACTGTGGAGTGTTTCCCCTGTTCCTCTCGGCATCCTTTGATAAATGTAGAGCCTTGGTTTGTAGCAGAAGTATTTCAAGTACAGGCAGGTTTAACTCATGAGTAGTACATTAACTACAGTGTGCTCTGGATGTGTTTATACACCAAGTTGGAAATAACACAAACAACACCGAAGAATTCCAGATCTTCTTTCTGGAAACCATTCCTATTATAGACCAAATCATTAACCTCCCCAACAGCATGATGATTCAGATGTTTTGCTGCATAACAACATCCACCATAGCAAAGTAAAAGTCACAACACATATGTTATGGTAGCTGAAGAATCACCAGTAACAGCTATTCACCTCAAGGAACAATTAGAACTTCCATTGCTTCATGCTCACCCTCCTTTTCATGCCCATCTGTAAGTTAAATCCATCTTATCATTACACCACCATATCGCTATTTTGCTATTTTTCAGTTTAAAAGCAGAGCCAGCTTAAATGGTTATCTACATCTAAAAGTTTAAATGACTGAAAAGATTTACTTATTGCATGACTCAAGCCTAATACTTCAAGCAGGATTTAATTTAGTTGTTTTTATCTTAAAAGATCATTTTTATGACCAGCATCACTCCAATCAGATTTCTGTCTTTTTTATAGTGCAAGAAAGAGAGAAGGAAAATCTTTTTTCTTGACCTAAGAGTTCTCCTTACATGGGACAATTCAGCTCTTTCCCTTCTTGTTTAGCTCCATAAATGAAACTGCAAACACTGCATAGGAATGTGACCAAAGTGACACCAGATATTGTTACATTTTGCCCATGTATTTTTTTTTAAATTAATAAAGAAAACTGTTTTTAAAACTTGGTGGGTAGATATTACAAAGCATCAGTTTCAGAGTAACAAGGATGACTGCACTAGTGATATAGCAGTATTTTTCAACACAAGTTTACTTAAGGTCTCTCCAGAGGCTGGTCCAGGAATGCAGGCCAACAGACAGTAAGGAATCTACATGAGGAAGGGAAATGAAGCAGGTACAATAAATTGCTCCCATGACACCTGACGTTGAAGGAGATACTGAATATTTTCATGCCCAAGGCTTTCAGCATAGCCTGCAGTTGCTGGAAGGCATTTCCTTGATCTTTTCTACAAGCTTTTCACCACCTGCAAACATGCAGGTGAGATGGGGGCCCATGCTATCACCCTTGGATTGCAGAGCAGAGTGCTGGTGAGCTCAGGCACTTACTGTGTCTTAGGCTCACATGTTAGAAAATGTCACAATTTTGGCTAAGAAAAGCCTTGCTATTTTTCTGCTAACTTGTATTCTACTTATATCTTAAATGTAAAAAAAAACCCCACACCCAAAAAACCTAAATCAAAATACAAGCATTTATTCATAAATTTAAAAAGACAGCCACAACATTCTAAAAGGCAGTTTTCTTTATTTTCCTGACCTATATTCAATCCATTTATGCTAACATGTCAAAAGTCTTTTATCTGGCCCATTTTCCACCCAACAAGGTGGCAATCAGGAATTTAGTAGTAGTGTATATTTTCTTCTTAATACAGTGTATTGCTATTACAGCCAACTGTTCTTTTTTTTATTGTAATTTTTATTAGAGGTGGGGAAAAAGGGAGGGGAAACAACCTGACCAACCTTCTGAGCAGAATAATTTGTTGATATAAAGATGCTAAAAATGAATTTGACTCAATGATATCACAATAAAATGAAGATGCAGGGAGTGTTGCTAAGATTAAGTAATTTTATAATAGCCCTGCTCTATATAATGAGCCAAAATTTATCTAAATTTCTCAAACATATGTCTTTAGAAAATTCAAGAAATAATATCATTTCAAGCTACTGGAAGTGCTGCAAAAGCACAAATCAAAACACTTGCAATTCTCTAGTCCCTTATGCATCCATCAAACATGGATCAAAAGACGACTGGCTTTAAATTAACTGTCTCACAAAGCACTACAAAACACAGCCATAATGGGAAGATTGATATTTAGTCTGTTATGCCAATGAAAAATTAAATGAACTTGTAAGACCTTACAATGATGAATTAAGACTTTTAAAATACCTTATCCTAACATCACTGATATGTTATTTTCAAGTTCAGATATATTAATCCTTAGAGGTTTTTTTTCAAATTCATAGTTTAAAAGCATGTCTTCCAAGCAGTTTGCATTACCTCTGATGACTACAGAGGTTCATTTCAGGAGGAATCTTTACATAATAGCCTTGTCACCAGTTACACAGGTTGAGAAAAAAAAGTCAAAGTCTTCTTGGCAGTTGTGTCTTTCTATAATGACAATTATAGCATAAGAATATACATAGACCTAGTAATACACTGCTGCACCAAGGAACTCAAGATCACAGAAGGAACAGTACAATATCTGTCCATGGCAACATATGCAAGGACAACTGTTACTAAAACTGGTTAATGCTAAAAAACAGAAGATGAACACACAGATAAGATTTTCCTTAGGCAGGTAGATTAAACATGGAAATCATGTTTGATTTTCAAAGAACAAAGTCTTATTTTCTTAAAAAGTGCAATAGTTGGGGTTCATAAAGCTAATGTGAATCAAGATTGCTGTGTTTCAGCAGTTACCCTACCTTATCAAATCTTTCTGACTGTATTATTTCCTTAAGAGCTCCAACATCAAGAATTTTGGGATTGGAGGAGAGAACAAGCTAAAAAAAAAATTAAAAGTGTCTGGGAAAAAGTCTAGTCTACCAACAGGAAAGAATTCAGGAAAGATTAAGTCAAAAGCATTTCTAACCCAAGCAAAAAAATTTCCTTCTGTACAGAAGACTGACCACGGTGCCTTCAGAATTATAGTTGAGGTCAGATTCTTTCACTCTCCTCCTTGCACAGCCTTCTCAGACAACCCATCTTTTTTTTATCACC
Source organism: Caprimulgus europaeus (assembly GCA_907165065.1). Next base: position 4,350,932 of record OU015523.1, read on the forward strand.
TTGTAGCTTTGAGGTTACCAGAGCTCCACAGTACTTCCCAAATTGCCCACTACAGGAGATGCAATTACACTGCAATCCAGTCTTTAAAGAACAAGAATACAGAGTGCATACATCTCCCCTGAGGTATCACATGTTGGGTTTTGGACAAACTACTGCATACTGGTTTTAAGCAGAATTGTGTGGAACTTGGTTTTCCAGTTAAAAGATGATTATATCAAAATATTCAGTAAAAAAAAACCCCTTATTTCTTAAGAGAGTGACATGTGAGTTCACTTTTGGTTGCAGGCAAGATTTATACAGAGGCTAGGGATGTAAACTTGCTGCATGCGGGGGAAAGAAAATAATACCTCCAACAGCCACATAGATAATCTGCTAAACTCCTGCTATTGCAGAGACAACTTTTCCATGGTATACAGCAAGGACTCCTGGTGGCAATTTGAGGCCTTTCCTCCTAAGGCAGCATCCTTATCATCCTGTGCTCTGTCATTATGATCTGGATCAATAAACCACAAGCTACGCCGAGGTTCTGCCTCCCCTCAGCGAGTTAATTTTCCAGAGCACACCAGTTTGCTGCAAACTAGTCCCTGCAGCAAAGGGCTGGGGTTTTTTTGTTGGTTTTTTTTTTTTCCTTTGGGCAAGATGAAAAGTGTGCTTTGCAGCTTAAATATATTAATCAGATTTATTTACAGGATTAGTAAATCCCCGAGTTGAAGATTTGGGAGTGGGGTTAATATATGAGGACTAACATCTCCTTGCTCAACTGAAATACTGTTATCTCACTTTTCTCCTATAAATCCTCTTAACTAGGAAGCAAGATGCACTTTGTAATGCTTTAAAGTCTGTTAATTTGATAATAAAACCCCTCCCACATACTGGGTATTTCACACACAATAGCCAGTATGCCCCTGTGCCAAAGAGAAGAGGAGCCTGAGCTGGGTCTCATGAGCCTCCAGTTCAAGAGATGCAAACACAAACTCAGTATCATTAAGTCAACACAGAAGTCACACAGCCACCAGGCAAGGCAAGGCAGGAGCCAGGCAGAGACCCAAGGCAATCCCTAAGCCATTTCTATAGAGTGGGACCTGGCCAGGAGGTCCTCTACACTTCACTAAGGGAAGACGGGTCTTTCTCCCTCAGGCATTTTCCATCTCACTTCTCTCAAGACAGCACCAATGATCACTTAGATGATGACCAGTCATCTGCTCATTCTGCTGCACTAAGAAAAAATTAGAACTACTATAGAGGCAAACCAATATTTTTAGGAAGTTGGGTAAACTTTGTACCAGGATTTAGCACTGCTAAACAGAATCACAGAATTGCCCGGATTGGAAAAGCCCTTTAAGCTCATCGAGTCCAACCATGAACCCAACACTGACCAGTCCCCACTAACCCATGTCCCTCAGCACTGTGTCTACACGACTCTTCAATCCCTCCAGGGATGGGGACTCCACCACTGCCCTGGGCAACCCCTTCCAATGCCTCAGAACCCTTGCAGCAAAGAAATTCTTCCTCACATCCAACCTCAGCTGCCCTTGGTGCAACTTGAGGCCATTTCCTCTTGTCCTGTCCCTTGTCCCTTGGTTGAACAGACCCACCCCCACCTCTCTCCACCCTCCTTTCAGGGAGTTGGACAGAGCCAGAAGGTCTCCCCTCAGCCTCCTTTTCTCCAGGCTCAACACCCCCAGTTCCCTCAGCCGGGAACTCAGCACACTTGTGCTCCAGACCCTTCCCCAGCTCCGTTCCCCTTCTCTGGACACGCTCCAGCACCTCCAGACAGCCTAGAACTAACTAGCAGCAGGTGCTCTGACAAAGAACAGCCTTGCTAACAGAGCACACAGGGCTCAAGAACAGCTTCTTCCCTCTGTGAGGGGTGGGAAGGACTAACTCAAACAGTCTTTTTACCTCTACACCAGACTGGCTGCTCTACAGAACGAGAGCCATTTGTCTTCAGCAAGAGCCTGCCCAACACTCTTGGGAGGAAACTGCTGGAGGCAGAGTTGGACTGGATGATCCTTGTGGGTCCCTTCCCATTCACAACATTCCATGATTCCCTCAGAAGAGTCAACTGCTTTTGGCATAGCAAACTAGCAGGACCAAAGTAAGTCCCCAATTACAGTTGAGCTACACTCAACTGTACATCACCACTGTTACATCACCACTTGAATCAGCAAACATAGGTCCCGAAATTACCAGATAGTTTCTTAGATAGCAAGTGGAAGGTAGTAATTATCATAAAAATCCATTCTAATTGCCTGTGCTTTTAAGAATCTTGGTGGATTATTTGAAAGTGATTAAAAAATTTTAAAAAGTTCAACCTTTTCTTCTGCAAATCAGTTCCTGTGGTTGCTTAAGCAAAAAGGAAGATGATACCATCTCCTCTAAGAGCATTTGTGTGAGAGCAAAGCTTACAACAGTGAACACCACAGAGAATTTCTGACCAGTACTATTCTCCAGTTCTGGTTTTCTCCTTCCCTGAAGGATGACAAGTCCATGCAGAGAGTACATCATTAGGAACAGGAGCAAGGGGCTTGTAAGAGTCTGCTCAGTTCCATATCTCTTCTAATAAAATGATAGCTGACAAGTATGTGACAGTTGTTGACATACGGATACTTATTCATTTGAATTCAAAAAGACACTTGCTTTGTATTATTGTTGTGGACAAGCCACGTCTACCTCTTCTCATCCTTCAAGTGTCACAGCAACTTCAAATATTTGAAATATTTGGTGAAGTTTTCCATGGTTAACAGCTCCTTAATATAAGAAGGATAATAAGAGTCCATATCCCCTGTGTTTGTGAGCTTTACAAATGAACCTGAACAAGTAATAGCTACTTTTAGGACCAAGCACGACCACCAATACAATGAAAGAAATAAAACAGCTCAGTTGGGTGCCTTGGGACACAGTTGTGTTCTCCCAGCCTGTGACACCAGCAGTGGGACAAGGCAGAATAACACTCTCCCATGTTTACTTCCAAAAGGCCAGTCACCACAGGGATTCTCCAGGATGATCTTGCTCAATGACAGCAGTAAAGTCATGCTGGCTCAGTAAAGTTGTGTAGACTTCTTTAATAGAAACATCACCTGCACAAATCTGGAGCCCAGAGTCAAGTGCATCACCAGTTAGTCAGGCTTAGAAAGTTGCTGTGACACAAATAGGCTTTTCAAGACTTATCTTCTAACACTTTATTTCAGTATTTTTCCTTTCACTACACAGCCTTGCAGTTTTCATTTGGTTTTATTCTCCTCTTTTGCTCTTTCCAATCTAACAACAGGACATCTCAGAAGATCCACACAGGAGAAACAAGCACTTTGCAGAAATCTACCACTTACTCGGGGGAAGAGATGGGATTAAGATAGCAAAAGTCTTCCTCCATCAAGAAGAAGTTCTGTCCAGTCAGGCATCAATGAGAAGGACTAAAACAATCTGTACTTTTCTTACATCATTTTCTCTGCAGAAATGAGTTTCAGTATGACACTGGACAACACATACTCTACCCAGGGCTGCTATCCCATGTCACTTAGGAAGGCATCCATTCACACTCAGAGTCTAGAGTATTTGGAAGCCAGCACACCCTCAGAAACCCCACAGCCCCACACTTTCTCCCATAGAGGCAGCTGATACTACAGAGACTTCAGACTCCAATTGTCCTTTTCCCTGGGTTGTCACCTTTTTCCACTCCCCCATATATAATCCCCCCAGGGATGGACACGTGCTCTGTCACAGAGCAAGTAATAGCATCATAATGCAAGAGGAATTCTGCTCTACACTGCATCTGCAGCCTTTATATTTTACATAAATACAAAAAAATACCAAAGTACCTATCAAGACAAGTATGTTTTATATTTCCAACAGATAGGTGAACTTTGCAAAATAAAGCATTTACCATTATTTATCCATTCCAGTATTTATTATTCTTGAGTATTGATCATAAGCTGGATCAATAAACTCAAGTGCACACACTGAAGTATTAACATCTCCACTAAAAATCATAATTGAGGCAGGATTTCATATAAAAAAGCTTGATTAAAAGACTGAATTTTGATTTCGCAGTTCAAGCCTCAGTTGTTTTTAGTTATTATTTTTCCTTCTGTCACATCTTCACAAGTGTGCTGCTCTTTTGTTTTATAAGTGAATCTAGAAAGCAGTGCCAAAAATATTTAAGTGGAAAGGCTTTTTATTGCCTCCAAATCAAGACTTCTAGAAATTCTACAAATTAAATTCAGACAGTTTCCCAGATTGCAGATGTTGGGATGAACACCTCCATTTTTTTGATTCTTTACTCATCATTTAAACCTTCAGATTTTTCCAATCATTTGTGTAAGTAAAATATTTTCCCTGATATAAAATATGAAACTATTTGCACTGAAATTGATAGCTGAACTCCCTCACTTCAGTGGAATCTGGATATAGACAAGGATGTGCATTATTAGTCTGATTATATACAGGGTAATCAAGCTAATGAATTTGACAACTTGAGACTGAAAAATAAAGATTGAGGCATGTGCTGTTGACAAATGTAGAAAAACATGACAGTTTCAAGCAAAATATTGCATACAGAATTAAAGTTTTAAAAGGCAGTTTAATTAGATGTACTTTTTATTATTTTGAAAAGCATTAACTAGAAAAATTTCTGAATGGTTGATAGGAGAGAAAAATTTTTTCTGCTTTCTTCAGTATGATGGAAATTAATTCATTTGCATATGAGCAAACCAGTGAACACTGTACCAAGAGACTTTTATGAGTTAGAAAAAAAGGTTAAAGTTCAGAAGTGGCACAATAAGCTGTCAGTAAGCAAAGCTTTTCCTGTTCCAGCCATGTAGTAACTCATCTTGGAAAAACATCAAAACTCTCCAAGGTCCTCCAAATCAGGCAACCCTGTTGGCTTGAAGTAAAATTCACCAAAGCCAATGTTTTGCTTATTCTGCTGTTACTAACTAGTTCAAATTTTGATGGTCATGCTATGTCCAAAGCCTTTTGATAATGCACAGAGCAGCGTGTGTAATAGTTGTCATACAGCAAAACCAATTTCCTTAAAAGCTTGAGATGTAGAATTGCCAATTCAATTGTCTCCCTGAACAAATTTTAAAACAACATTTCTTCTCAAAAAGAAAAATGTAACTCTAAAAAAGTCTTTTTTTTGTGGCATGGAGGAAGATGACCAAATCCAAATTATTTTTGCAATTAGTATCCAAAAATTGCAAACACCTATTCCATTTCAATGATAGAGCTGGCCTCATTTAAGAGAAAATACTTTAAACCTTCTACTTCAAACAGAGAGTAGAAGTTTTCCATCTTGGAACATTTCATATAGGTTTACTTTACTCATTAACTCCATCCTCCCTCCATATTATCCCATAATTCTTTCAGATCTTCCAGTAACCTAATTATAAATTAAAGACTAACTTTGAGGTATAGCTCGATCTTCAATCTTATGATTCATGTTTTTATTCAACCTTTATAAACAACATATTTCAAGAAGTAATAAGAACTATTTCCTTATATTCTTGGAAAGTTATTACTATTTACCACTATTAATAAAAATGTGAAATTAATATACTAAAACAACCCTCAGTCTTTTTAATCCCCTGGGAAAGGCTTCTTTATCAAAATTTATCTTATTACACTGAAAATATAAACCAGACATCTATACATCTTTTCACAAGAAAAAGGATATGTAGTTATGTGGAAAAGGTCAGTAGATTCTTATTAGTGGTGTTTTTGATCCTTTAGTCCTACACTCAAGCATGACAAAGTTTTGTTTACCATTATTTGCAGTGAAGGGAGGGTAAACATACATAACCAGACAGTGATGTTAAAATGAACTAGCATACAATAAACACAATTTGAAGACATAAATGGTTTCCATCCAAAAAAACCCTTAGGTTGAGGTCCATAGCAGCAGTATATCAAATGGGGGAGGAACCATTTGGCTCAAATGTCAACCTGATTTTAACTTGACATAACACCATTTTATTATCTATCCATTCACATTAGCATCAACAAAACCAGGATTTCCCACACATTTCAAAAGCCCTAGAAGAGGTGGGGGTAGGAACACAAATGTTCTCACCTGTTCTAGAGAGGGAAGAGGCATACCTTGCACTGCTTTGAAAAAGCCCATAAAAGTTTTGAAGCTATAGTGATGACCTGTGATGTTTGAGCTGTACATTCATCTCATGAGAGTGCTCCATAAGTTACTTCACTGCATCCAGAATGAATGTGGAGCTCTGCTCATGGTTTATTGGTGCCTCACAGACAGCAGAGGTATTGGCCAGGGGCTTTCAGATGTAAAACTTAATGATTTAATATGTCAAAACAAGATAACATCTCATCATGCTTGGCCTTGCGAGAACTTCTTTGATCCCATTTCATTATTCAGTTGTATTTTGCCCCTAGTTACAATTTTTTATTTCTTTTTTTTAATGCTACATAGATTTCTGGGCACATCTGTGGCTGAGATTGACACCATGTGCAGCAGACAAGCACCACAGTTCACAGCACAGGCTGTTCCCTGTGCAGTGGGCAAGGTGTTTCTTGTCACACACTATTCACAAAGCAAATTAAACCTGTCAGTCAGTGAAGGTTGTGAAAGCTCACAAAGGAAAAAGAGACTCTTGGAGCTGAATCAACAGATGGGAAACAGCAAGGTAAGAATGGCCTCACCAATTACCTACAACTGAGCTTTAAAGACTTTTGACCAGCTCAGAACTGTAATCAATCTACCAAGGTGAGACTTAAAACAGTTGGAGATTACTGAGAGGGCATAGGTACTTGGCAAGGTGTTGAAAGGAAAGTTCTTCCTCTCCAAACAAGAGGGCTCAAATTCCACCAAAGTGCTGAATTCAGATGATTTATACCTGAAGAGCTGTTGAAATAAACTAGAGTAGAAGAATGTCTTCTGTTTCTTTGTGAGGCAGAAGTGTTTTGTACCGACAGTGTTTGCTCCGTGCATTCTGTGCCAAACATGAAACACCAAAAAACTGTGAATGCAGTGCTTTTAAAACCCTTCAACAAAGGTTTCAGTTTATCAAGATGAAAACTCTGGCATAACTTTCTCTTTCTTTGCTAATGCTCCTTCATCATCACTTAGTGATCTTTGTCCATGTCGGTTCCAGAGCTGGCTTTGGTAGAAACCAAATCATTTTGTTGCAAATGCCAAGTCAAAATGGATAACCATGTTGCCTTGCCACAATTTTACCTTTTGGTCCTCCTCATGAAGAGGTGGCTTATGCCAACAGGCTTGGTAACTAACCAGTTCTCCGTAATAAATCACATTTCCTGGTAATTATACTATAACTTATAATAAATTGCATGGTCTTTTCATTACTGCAACTACAATTCTTTCTCTCCCTCTCTTTCACCAGTCTTTTAATAAAGGGCTGTGGGTTTTTATCTGAGCACCAGAGGGTAAAAGGTAAGAAAGAATCAAAAAGGAAACTGAAATGAGTAAGGGAATGTGGGCGACAAGAAGGAGAAAGGAGCTAAACAAGAATATTCAACGTTTCATATCTTCAGATGAGAGTTACCTTGTGTTCAAGGTTAGAAGTTTTTGTCCATTATTCTAGAAAAATGTTTAAAAGAAAATGTCTTATGTGGAAAAAGTTAGAGACAAGACAATTATGTCTTTTACCAAATGTCACTACCTCAGGAAACTCATGATAAAAAAATAATATATAAAACTAACTCCATATACACAAACACACAGAAACCATTCACCCAAACTTTGGTCAGGAGCAACACTTACAAAAATGCTTATTCTATGGTCTCAAAACGAATTTTACAAAGAAGTTGAGGGTTTTTCCTTTCCACCCCACTTGCTAATTCTCTGATCAATCAGTGGGTTCTCACTGTGCACTGCTCAAGAGCTATAAGTACATGTGATATTTTAAAAAACTTATAATTAATCATCAGTCATTGACAGTAGCTCAACACAGCATCCAAAGCAACATATACCCATACAAGGTCCTGCTCACTGTAGAGCTAAACAAAAATCTTCTTTAGTTATTGTGCCTGGTTCATTTCTTCTCCTGGAGAAACCTTTTTTCTAAGTAGAAAGCAGTTCAAGGTATGCACCAGATGCAAAATCCACTTTTACTAACCTTGTCTTTTGTGATAAGGCCATCAACAATACTGGAAGCCCTCCAAAGCTCTCCCATTATTGTCCTGGTAGGTATATGGATGGAGAATTCAACAATAGGTTTGCTGACAACAAATTCATTGTATCAGGAATCATGAACCAGTATTAGATATGACTTTGTAACATCCTTGGTAAGATCTGAATGGAAATGTCACTTGCAGTGAAAGAACTCCAGCAGTAATGAGGCCTTCCCCATCATAATTTACATAACAGTTATATTAATAATAAAAACAGATTAGAAGAATAAAAGGGAGAATAATTTATTTAAATTTCCATTAGATTTCAGTGGTAGAATATGTTGTTGTTAGTGGAAGAGGACCAAAATATTCCAGCTTCATGGAATTAATTTGATCAGTGAAGCTACATCAATAAGTACCAGAAGCAGATGACTAACTTGCCTAAATAAGGAAAAATACAATGTAAACAAATTTGTGTGTTCATATGCACATCCATACAAGTGCCCCAGAACCACTCAAGAGATTTAAATATCTAAACTCCATTAGAGTAAAGACAAAGTAGGCATCCAGATCTCCACAGTGACTCAGCGATGGTTTTTGCTCAGGGCCAAGGCTGAAGCTCACTGCACTTGTACATATAGCTGAAAACAACATTTTTATTATTGCAAATTAGGCTGCAGTCACCAAGCATCAGAAAACTAACATCAAATAGTAATTTAATCAAATAGTTCTACCAACATCAAATAGTAATTACTAGGTTCTCACCAGTGAGGACTTGTCAGTGTCATCATTTTGGACATGTACACGAGGCCAATGGAGAGATAAATGCTTTGAGAAACATTTTTAAAAGTCTTATCAAACAGGAAGGCAGAAAACAACTAAAAATTACTATATTTATATTGCAATTGAAAGTTTAAACAGTTTCAGTAAATTATCTCCAAAATAGCTGAGGCATTAAACTTTCCATGGCTAGAATCTTGCAGCATGAAGAAAACAACCACATAGTTTTAAAGCTCTGGCTTCATTTATTCATGTAAGCAATATTTCAGCATGTGCTAGATCCATGCAACAGCATGAGTGTTCTACAGGCACCAAAAATACCTCAGCCACTGTAACTTTAATGGATTTCAGGCTGAATTACTATATCACGCAAAGAAATTGATGAACAGTAAAATTTTGAGCAAATTTAACCACTCATACGTATGAAAACATCAGTTTGATTTTTACAGGGAAGCTTGGCACAGTATAAAAGGGTGGCATAAAGCAATGTACTTTCTGAGCTACCTATAAATCCTTTAACTTAATTGGAAATACAAACATAACAAATCTGGGGCTACCATGCGATTTCACAGCAGCCTCCTGCTGTAAATGAGTCTCAAAATACTGATCTAAGTTTGCATTAACTAAAGCTTGGAAAATTGCTGATCAATCTCTCACAAAAAGCAACAAATAGCCTGATTTTATATCAACACAAGCAATAAATATTATTAATATGAATCATACTATTCAACAGCTTAAGTGGCAATATGAATTTTGAGGAAGCTGAGCTCAAGATTTTAGGTCAGGAAGAAAAAATTCTTCAGCATAAAAAAAAAGAAAGAAAGAGCAAGCAAAGAGTTGTTTGTTGAACTGCTTTGGCTTCCAGAAGTTTTAAGTTTTAATCAACACCTTCAAACACAGTTAAGTCCCATCTTCCTCCATTTTACACAGTTGCTTATCCTCCTACCTGTATTTCCCTGAGTTTATAAATTCATACTTCACTGAAAATGTGGAGTTCAGGAAAATCTATAAAAGCATCTATGTCCATTTGTCCTCTTAAAAACTTGCTTGTACCCAAAGGAAAAACAACAAGTATCAATGAACTTTATTAAATAAACACTTTTCATGTGGATCACATATCTGAAAATAATATTTGCAAGGTTCCAGCTTCCAAGACTTCCGAAGTCACAGCACTGACCACCAGAGAACCCTCCCCATCTTTCAACAGGTGACTTCCTGATTATGACCAGAAATTTTATCCAGGACTGTCCTGGTGTGGAGCTGGGCCAGAGCTGGTTCTGTTCAGCAGCCGGAGCAGTGCTGGGGTTTGGGTTCAGCTGGGATTTGTTATGAGAGAAACACTGAGAACATCCCAGTGTCTTCATTTGTGTCCCTGGCACTGAAGGACTTTGTGTTTGTCCGTCTGCAAGCGCAAGATCTCAGGGAGTGAGGAATATTGCAATGGAGCAGCTCCATGGGCATTGGGCTCTGCCAAGGGGCTGTTCCATCTCCTGTCCCCCATGGGCAGGAGATCCATGAGGGGCTCTTCCTCTCTGTCTCTCTCTGGCTCTCGCTCTCCCAGGATTGTGGTTTCGGTTCGGGATTGTCGCTGCTCTGGGATCGTTCTCTGGGAACGGGCCAGGCTGGGTCGGTGGGTGGTGAGCAATGGCACTGGGCATCACTCATTTGCATATTTTATTACTGTTATCATTATTTTAAGTTTTCTTTTCTCAAGTTTCTGCAGTGGGTGGAAAATTAGGCCATCAATTCCATAACTAATATTTTCTATACATTAAGAATTATGCAAGAAGTTACTTTTGTAACAAAAAAAGCATTCTCCATAAAGCATTCCAGATAATTTATAAACACCAATTAAAACACTCTTTTCCCCTTTTCTATCACTCTCTCCAGTGGTCAGTGAGGTTTCACAGCATTGCTCCTTTTAAATCTGTTTTATAAGTTATTGAATGCTCCAGAGAGAAGCAAAATGCTGCCTGCAGTATTTAGGTTTATTTGTCACAGCTTGAAATTGAGCTGGGACACTGAAAGCATCTCAGAGTTTGTGCAAATCCTCCCTTTGGATTATTTACAACCTGTTGGTGCATATTCAGGAGCACACCATCAAATATCATTAAAGGCATAAATCTGTCTTCAACTACTATGAGCTTCCCTGTCTCCTCACGTTCTTTCATACATTTTCAATTGTTGTTTTCCTTCCACTGCTAACCCAAATAAGATATCTTTTAAATAATAAAACAAGTAGGTTGAAAGTGCTTGATGCTGAGATACCTCTGTGATATCCTCACCCATGGTGCTGTGAACATAGACGAGATCACAGTAAGACAAATGACACTGAAGAAAGAATGGGAGTGACAACTATTTGTTGTCAATGGATGCTACAGATATCAGCTGGAAGCCAAGATGCATTTCATTATAACCAATTAAATTTGGATATAGAAGTAGCAAAAATCTACAAACTCTTCCCATCTACATCAGAAAAATCTGCATTCTTAACACCACCCCTGTGGTACTTGCACAGCAACACTTATTACCAAGGTTTATTGTTCTAACTCTTTCCTTTTAAGGCTCCAAGTCTCCATTCTACAAGCATCTCTTACCTTTTTTCCCTACTTCTTTGTTTTCACTCAAGAAACTTCTTAAATTAAAGTCAAGAGAAGGAAGCAGTTAAATTCTTGCCATCACTTCCCTTCTCATATAGTAGGCAGAGTTGTTTTTTTCTCTAGAAATACTCATTCTAAAATTGGAAAAAAAAGTCAAACTCCCCAGAGTGCAGTATATCTTCGTTTTATCACCAACATCTGTATATTAAATGGCACTTGTCTCACTGAAAAAAAAAAAAAAAAGAAATTTTCCCTCCTTCCAAAGCAGTTGGATATGTAGTGTACCACAAGCCATATTTTATGATTACTGCACAAAGGAAGAGAAACATCCCAATATGTATTCCCTTTTTCCCCAGGTGACTATCAAACTGCAGCCAGCAGTAATTCACCAAGAGACTGGAGACAAAGCAGAAGTGCTTATTCAGCAAGCAGGATAGTTGACAAGTTAAAGGGGTGGCATGAATTTAACAGTGAGGATTTTGGTCACAGTAGAGGTCGACTGCATGTTAGCAATGGGCTATTTCTGCTGATATCATCCTTGATATTGCAGGACTCAGTTCTATGAGCCACAAGCACAGTGAAGGAACAAAGATTAAAACAGAATTTTATTGCTCAAATTCTATGAGATCTCACATGCAAGCACACAGGAAAAAATAAAATTAAAAAAAAATATATTTCCAATGAAAGTTACAAGACAAACAAGAATAAAACTTTTTTTTACCAGGAGAACAACTAAAGCAAAGGTCTTTCCTGCCAACACTCTTCCCCAAGACATTACCCTTGCCCTGCCCTATCTGAAGCATCTTTTAATTCCTCTCCTCAGGTCTGTGCTACAGCAGAGGTGCTACACCACAGCTTGAGAGTCACTGAGGCTTTTGTCCTAAGAAACAGCACAATTACCATCTGAAGGAAAATGGAACACCACCTGCTCACTCCCTTCTGCTTCATCTGCAGGCTCTTAAACCTCAGAGAATCCCAGACTGGTTTGGGTTGGAAGGGACCTTAAAGCTCATCCAGTCCCAACCCCCCTGCCAGCAGCAGGGACACCTTCCACCAGACCAGGTTGCTCAAAGCCTCATCCAACCTGGCCGAGAACACTTCCAGGGAGGAGCAGCCACAGCTTCTCTGGGCAACCTGGGACTGTGTCTGACCATCCTCACAGTGAAGAATTTCTTCCTGATATCTCATCTAAGTCTCCCTTCTCCCTTGTTCTATCACTCCCTGCCCTTGTAAAAAGTCCCTCCCCAGCCTTCCTGGAGCCCCTTCAGGTACTGGGAGGCCACTGGAAGGTCTCCCTGGAGCCTTCTCTTCTCCAGGCTGAACAGCCCCAACTCTCTCAGCCTGTCCTCACAGCAGAGGTGCTCCAGTCCTTTGATAGTCCTGGAAGCCTCCTCTGGACTTGCTAACATAACCTCTAAAATAAAAGTAATCCCACCTCTTTAGAATGGTCAGTTTGACTGCTCCTCCACCACAGCACCAAAAACTGGCTTTATACCTGGTGCCATACAACTGAACCATGCACTTTGCCCTTCTCCTTCATCCAACACACACTATGCAAGGGATATTCCCATCTAAGCCAAATTTAGATGGAAAAAAGACTTCCAAACTTCTGGATGAGAACACCAGAACATTAGGGTAAAGGTCAACTCTAGAAACCATAATTGCCATCCCTACCCTAACAGTAGATCCAAATCTATAACGCTTCCTGAAACAAAAAATCCTTTTCTCTCCAAATCAGGCAAGTTCCACTGATCAGTTCAGGTTTACTCTAGCTCACATCACACAATAAGTTCTGCCACCTGAACAGCTACTTGGGGGTTCAGGGGCACCTCATCAGAAATCAAAGTATTTCCAACTTTTCCATGGGACAAGAGAAATCAGGGGAGTTAATCTGCATGTGAGCATTAATATTCAGTGAGTGGTCTCTGGCTATGACAGCAATCCTCCTAGAAGACAAGAACAGCTCCTCTGAAGAGCTGGGCTGCTTTTCTATGGGGTAGACACTCCCTTGTCTCACTACACACCCAACCCAGTAAGAACCCTGCCAGCTCTGCAGGGTCAGGGCTCCTGGCTGGAGCATGGTTTGCAGAGAGGAGAGAAGAAAAAAGAAAAAAGAAGAAAAAAGAAAGTTGCCTGCTGGCAGGAGTGATAAATATTTCAAAACACTTCAAGAAGTCACTAGGTCACACTGAGGTCTTGAACACAGGTAATGATGTTGTGGAGAGAGGACCTTTGAGGCTCTGCCAGAAAAGCCCTGTGTGGCTATGAAACAATTTGGACACTTTTCACTTCAATTTCTGACAACACATCAACCTCAAAACACTCCCTGTGCAGTTCCTAACTCCCACCTTGACCTGACCTTGGGGGAATGATAGTGCTGAACTTGGAGCACAAGCATGTTGCCTCTTACTTGTCAGACAAAAAGCAGCATTGATCATTTCATGTACAGCGAGATGCTGTAACAGTACACTGAATATTGCCCACAGGGAGATGGATGCAGACATCCTACATCAAGATTCACAGATGTTAGTGAGAAGTGCAAGACCATTTCTAGATATTTAGAAAAGCTTGGCAAATTTCTTCACCTCCAAAGATTTTTCTACAGTGGTGCAGCCTTGAGCAAAAATCTAACAGCATCCTTTGGTTTTTACATTCACAAAAGAAAAGTGAGTGTGCAAATCTTAGCATAAATAAGGCATTTGTATATATCCACTATACTCTAAGTCTGGATAATATTTATTATCTGCTATATCAGTATAGTAGCAAAAAAAGACACCCTGATGTTGAAACGAGCTATTTGGGGGGGGAAAAACAAAAATCAGGCCACACAGAAGTTGAAATTTAGAAGGTAGGCTGTTCAAACCTGAAAGTGTTATTTAGTGATACATAATAAAACAAATAACTTGCACTCTCCAATTCCCCAGTTAACATTTATTGATTAAGCTTTTGTTAGAAAAAGGCTATTAGCAGTGTGTATTCCTGGACAAGTGCTTAGAGCAAGTATTATAACTTACATATAACCATTTGTTCAGTGAAAAGCAGTTCAAAGGAATTGTTTTTCACTCTTTTGAGGGGGTTGGAAAAAAGTGGGAGCCATTTGCAACAATGCAAGCAGAACAAATTGAAAAAAAAATGCATTCTGTTTTATTGGGTTATAAAAACAAGTCATTGCCAAAGCTTTATAGAAATAACAGTTAGTATGTTCAGCCCTAGGTTGCACTGAAAAAGTCACTTTTCTATTTCTAGAAAGCTTCAGGGGGAAAAAAAACCCCCAACGTTCTCTAGTGCATTCAGAAATAGATATTGAATTATAAGAACATTAATTGCATGCAGCATTCCAAATACCTGTAGCTTTTTGGAAATTAAACTACTCTTGAACATCAGAATTTCAGCCACCATTCTAGCACATTTTATTCCCACCAAGCACAGTTATCCTGAATGACTCAGGATAAAAAAAAATTGCAAACAATTATCAGGCAGTTATATTATGGCTGTAAATGCATTAATCAACTGACTCACAAACCTAAAAAAAAAATCAGAGCAATGTACTCATCACCCTTCTAAACTTCCCACCTTTCAGGAAAAGACTTTTAGTCAACAAGAGCATGACAGTAATGAACTTGCTGTGGACATTCCATCATCTGTGGACATTCTCTTATGACCTTGGTTTGAAACAATCACAGGCTTTTACCCCAATTAATTTTTATTTCTATTTCTACTTTGGGGCATGATATCTTCATCCACACTGCAAGGAGTTTGGCATAAAATTATTAAGGCCTGAGAAACCTTAATTATAAAATAGGTGCTCAATATTTGCTATATAAACTTGTAAAGTCAAAGGAACAAATTCTGAAGGTATTTTGCACTTCCCTACATATCCCATCATCAAATAACAGCTTTCATTATCCAGAGTCCACAGGTCTTTGGAGAGAAAGAAGTCCAACAGTTTTCTACAGGATGAGTTTTACATCAAATAATTAATGCATAACATTTTTTTATAGTCTTTACTTCAAAACTTGCAGCATTTCAGCTTACTATTCAGCAAAAATAAATGTTCTACATTAACATATCTGGGATCATCATCAATATATTATACACAGCACATCCTAAAGGTCAGTAGTTTCTCTACTCCAGGAAAGCATAAAGGAAAGTCAGCTTTAAATAGTGGGAGAGCAGAAAAAGTCAGATGGATACTAAAAACACTTTTCATCTGCAGAAGTATCTCAGGCACAATCTCTTCATAATTCTCCAGGTGCCATTCTGAGGCATCTTTTATTTTTTTCCCCAACCTTATATTGGAAAGAGTAATCATAAAAGGAGAGTTTTGCTTAGGAAAATAATTATGGCCATAGGCTACACTGTGAGTTTTGCATTTTCAGCAGTATTCCAAACCTTTTGGTAACCTTGCATGAAGTATGAGTGATTACACAGAAAAGGAACCAAGCACTCCTGCCCAACCTCTGTTCATATTTCTGCCCTTCCCCATCGGAATTGATTTAGGCTAATATACACACTTTTTAACAAAAGGGAAGACAAAATGCATATGCTAAGAGTTAAATAGGTATAAACCTTTTCAGAGCACCAAAGCATTTGAATACCTTAATTTAAAAAAAATATCTTGAGGTTTATGGCAAAATATAACTCTACATTCTCAAAAATCCTTTTCTCTCCAAATCAGGCAAGTTCCACTGATCAGTTCAGGTTTACTCTAGCTCACATCACACAATAAATTCTGCCACCTCAACAGCTACTTGGGGGTTCAGGGGCACCTCATCAGAAAACAAAGTATTTCCAACTTTTCCATTGGACAAGAGAAATCAGGGGAGTTAATCTGCATGTGAGCATCAATATTCAGTGAGTGGTCTCTGGCTATGACAGCAATCCTCCTAGAAGACAAGAACAGCTACTCTGAAGAGCTGGGCTACTTTTCTATGGGGTAGACACTCCCTTGTCTCACTACACACCCAACCCAGTAAGATCCCTGCCAGCTCTGCAGGGTCAGGGCTCCTGGCTGGAGCATGGTTTGCAGAGAGGAGAGGGAAAAAAAGGAAAAAAAAAAGGAAAAAAGAAAATTGCCTGCTGACAGGAATGATAAATATTTCAAAACACTTCAAGAAGTCACTAGGTCACACTGAGGTCTTGAACACAGGTAATGATGTTATGGAGAGAGGACCTTTGAGGCTCTCCCAGAAAAGCCCTGTGTGGCTATGAAACAATTTGGACACTTTTCACGTCAGTTTCTTACAACACATAAACTTCAAAACACCCCCTGTGCAGTTCCTAACTCCCACCATGACCTGAATTTGGAGTGCCAGATGTGTCAATGGGTGATTTAGGTGCTACCTTCACATAACCTGAGCAAAATGGAAATGTATCAGCCATAAACCATCTTACCTTGACTCAGCCATGACAGATGAGAAAAGAGACACACTGTGAACTCAGTTGTCTTTGCCTTTTCCTTGGTGTCCAACAGCAACATGCTGCTTCAGGTGTCAGCTCCAAAACTCCCATCTTCTTCTCTCAACACCCAAACCTTCTGTTGCAGAGCACCAAAGCAAGCTAACCACTTGCCCAGAAGGACTAGAGTTTCTGCTAAGGTTTTGAAGACTTCCTGTACTGCTGAAACAGAAAGCCCAACCACCATTTCAACTCCCCACCTCCTCCCAATGACCAAACCCACCTACTTTGTTTCTATCCCTTGATAGGAATCACCTGGCTATTTCCCAGCTGGATCTGATAGCAAACAGAGCCAGCTGGCTCTTTGGCCTCCAGCTCCACCTAGTCTGCAAAACAGATCAATTGTTACATTTCTAAACTCAAAACAATGCATTCATAGGTTTTAATGTGTTTTATTATCAACTGCAAATGCTTTCTCTCATGAAAACCTTCCGACAGGTTGGTGGATGAAGTTCTCACATGTGTAAAAAAGTTCAGGAAACCAACCTGCAAGTCTTTTGGTGAATAGAAAAATACATTTGAGAGGAATCTTGATTTTCACCTAAGACTTTCTCCCTTCTTTGCAAAGATAGTTTCATAAAAGTAACAGCCAGCAGACAATGGTTAAAGTTCAAAGAAAGCAGTAGCTGAGCTTCACAGACAATGCTGAGAACAAACTAATGAGCCACTGGTCCCTCCTGTATCAACTAAACCTTAAGATTATGGATGTGATTGATCTCTTAATCATATTTTCCTATTCCTCCTAAATATTCCAGGCTTTTCTAAGACAAACTAAGAGTAAGAAGCAAGAGTTGCCTTTAGCTGTGTGAAAAATATTTTGAAAGATTGTCCCTACTAAATGGTAAGAGCAAAAGGTTTTATCAGAGGTGGGGGAGTGGAATGGAGCCTGAGAAAGGAAAACGTGTGCATGACAGGGAAGAACGCACCTCAGAAGGTGTCTTTGTTTATGAGGGAGCAGGTGAAGGTCAAATGCCTTTGGATGTAAGGACTTGTAGGATGGAAGAGACAGAAAAACACAAATGAGAGAAAAAAATATCTCGAAAAGTGGATGTTTCTGGGAAATGTATGAAAGAAAAGCATTCAAAGCTCCATGATGACAGAGCTCAGCATCTCTCAAAACAGAGGGAAGGCACAGCAGTGAGTAATGCAAGGCAGAAAATTAAGAGAGGTGGTTATCTATTGGGAAACACTTGGATGAGTAGAGAAAGCTTTCCAGGGTAAAAGCAGAACTACCAACAACTTCCCCAATCTTCTTGTCTCTGGAGAAAGGCAATGTTGCCAGAAGGTTTCCCTCCATTGTAAACAGCTGGAAGGCTGACTGTAGTGGATGACCATGAACATTACCAGCCTCAGATCTTGGGGATCTCATGCAATATGCAGCTGGTCAATATAAACATAAGTTTTGGAGTTTTTTTTCCAAGGAAACACACTAACTGCCAGTACTTCCCCATGACAATCTCACCATAATTTATAAAGTTACATTTAAATATCTCTTTAAGAAATAAAGGCATAATCTAGTGATTTATTTAGAAAATAACACAAATGAATTGTTTCCAATATTCTTTCAGCAGAACTTTTTAAAATGTCAAATTCATCCAAGCTTTGAAAGAGTATGTTTATTCAGAAACAGAGGAAAACATACAGATAGATTGGTGGGGGCCCTAAAATATGAATTACATTTTTACAAGCCAAGAAACTGGAAAAAAAAAAAAATTACACATTTCCAGAGCTGTATCTTGATGACAAAGCTGCTTTTTAGAAAACAGACTTTTAGAATCTCAAACACATTTATTCCAAAGTCTATATTCAAAGCAAATACACCAAGCTCTTGCACAAAAGAAAGTGAACAATCAGCCAGCTATACACTATACATTAATGATGCAAGAAGCTATTGCAGAGAGTGGGATCTTTAAAAGCAAATGCTGTCATGGAAAGATGCATTTATTTAGAAGCCATTAGAATATTTCTCTCATCTTCTCTATCCTCACCTGAGCTCATTCTGTTTAAGAACAATGCAATCAGTCAAGTTGTTTAATAATGGAAGATTCAAAACCTTTGCAATAAATATGTCCCTGGGCTTTTCATTTTCCAATGGAATTTTCTAAATATGAATCAAGGCAGCAGAAAACAAAAAGACTCAGACATGTCTGAGCAAACCTTAATAATTTTAACTTAAATTAAATGTTATCTGTCTTGTGCAGTCTATTTACTTTTTAGTCAGTCAGAACCACACACAAAGATTCTTTTTTTTTTAAGAGAACCAGTAGCAGCTATTTAGTGCCAGGCTGGGTTGGAAATTTATCAATAGTTTTCTGGATTAAGAAGGATAAGGGAAGGGGAGAAGGATTTTTTTCAAGGAGAAGTGCTGCAGTTTTAGCAGAAGTCAACTTGATGGAAGCAAGCAGTGGCAAATACTGATTTAGCTGTGGAAAAAGTTGTGTTGGTCTCATTTAGTCAAAATCAGCACAAATGGCCAAGAAAAGTAGATCAAGGGATGGTGGACTTGACAGCATGGAGACAAATGTATATCCACCATTCAGCCACCATGGAAGGTGTGCTTTAGCTATTGCTCCTCTACTGTTTGGCTCTTCTTTTGCTCCTTCTCCAGCATGGATCCTAAGTTCATTTTGAGTAACATTATGTAGATACCTCCTCAGTCTGATGACTGACACCACACCTTTTTTTTCCTGCAGAAAACAGTTCCAAGTACTCATAAGATTTAAATTGTTAGACTTGTTTTGGGTTTGGGTTTTTTTTTTTACATCAGGGAAGAGGCAGTTATCCACTTCAGCAAGTTCTTAGTTTTGAAAGTATCTCACAGGTGACAAAGACTCTCCTTCTCAGTGAAAATGACTGAGCCCCACACACTTCAATAAACCTGCAACAAATCTGAGTCATAATAAAATCAACTTCCTTACTGAGACAACAGAGACCAAAGTTGCTTGTTATCAAAATAATTCTGGTAACCTATTAGCAGGGAATGAAGCTTTGTGTTTTCTAGGCAGGAATGTCATTAAGGTATCCAAAGGGAAAGACTGATGTGATATCAGAACATGTTATGGGACACAGTTTACCTCTTGCAGTTGACATTGCTTACATGTGCTCATTCCCAAGGATTTTGAAATGTCTGCATGTGAATTTGAGAAAGTCTCTTAGTACTGATAATATGGAAGTGAAGTTCTTCATTTTCAGTAGGTGGGAATTTCCTTTCCTCTCTTCTCCACAGCTTTTTTGTTCTCAGTTGATACAGTACATCATATATATTTTTAACTCTGTTGTTATTTTGTTGCTTGGAACCTTCCCTCTATTAAAAAAACCTAGCAAAATTATTTAGGTAAATATGAGTGAGATTCAAGAGGTAAGAAAGCCAAGAAGTTACCTCAACTGCCAGTGGTTTTATTCTCTTTTATGCCCTTTTGCTGTTTTATTGAATTAGATGGGAAGAAGAGTGTAGAATACCAATAGTCTTTGCAGTCCTTACACAGTGGACACTCCATCTTTGGATGGCTTCCAAATGTAACTTTGATAGAAATCATTCCAATATAAAAAAAAACCCAACAGGAAAAATAGAAGCAAATAGAACAAATAGAAACAAATAAACAAAAAAAAAAAAAGAAGAACAAAAGGGATAGAGACAAAATACAGAAATGACACAACGTGGCAGAAAAACCCCCACACTATAAACAAACAGAAGAGCAACAAATTAGAGGAAAAGCAATGCCTGCAGAAATTAGGAGAAGGCACAATAAAGTGGAGCAGAGACTAGTCCATATCCTTTTCTTCAACTAAAATTGCTTCAGCTTGTGTTGAAGTGGAACAAAATATATTTTCTCTCAAGTGAATGCTGGCTTTCCCTCTTCAGAGCTGAATTCTTTAGTATGTATTTAAGTAGATACCATGCTTTTTTTTTTCCCCTTTTTTTTCCCTTTTTTTTCCCTTTTTTTTTTTTACCATTTTCAGAAGTCATCCCCGTGCCACTGGGTTTTTTATCAGCATTAACACATCGCTACAAGCACTCCTGACATCAGTAGCTTTCATGAGCAGTATTTATGCAAAGCTTTTCTCTTTGGGGAAAAAGATAGACTCATTTTTTTTCATTACCAAGCTGAGGTCTGAAGTTGTTTATATTGCTGGTTCCCACACTACAGCAAGCCTTTTAGCTTGAGGTATCAGATATATTTTAATGATGTGATGAGCAAGGGCACTATTACCTGTAACTATCAGCATGCTGTACACCATTTTGCCCTATAATTAACATTTCTTCCTTTTGTTAATCAAACTCATCCTTTTCCAGTTGCCTACTGCTCTGAAACCAGCCCCTGTGTGTTTGTGTGCCAGTGTGATCACAGCAGCTGACAGAACAGCAGTGCCCAGCCAAGTGGAAAATACAATTTCCAGAAAAAAAAATAATATTAATAATAAAAAAATGCATTCCCAGAGACAACAATCTGCCTAAAGAAGTAATCTGTTAAATGTAGTTACCCAGTAATTTAGCCATGAAAATGATCAAGATTTCTCTAGTGGCTGTCATGGAAAGTTTCTCTCAGACCCCTGTGTTCTTTGTTATAATTAAGAATAGATTTGATACTTACTAAGGGCTGACATATCTACCTAATATCTTAGGCAATTATCATTTTGGATGAATAATTGTATTGCATAATCTCTAAACTTTAGAAAAACACAAAATATGGAGGACATCCTCAATTTTGAAGGAAGGAGGAAAGCACAGAGATTTTGCCAGCTTCTGCAGTTCTTTTCACTACTTGAAGATACATGTTGATATATGTTGGCTTGAAGAAAGCCACTAAAAGCCCAATGGACAACTGGAATGGAAGTTATTAAATCTAAGAGAGAGATATGAAACTTCTTGTTGACATCATCTAGTTGTAAATCAGGATATAAGCATCCTTGTCCTCCCTCTCAGCTGTGTGTCATACTCAGTTTTCACATCCTAGAAGCGCTGTGATGAGTTTTTCTGCTAACAGTAAGTTTCATGGGTTTGTTCTGAGTGACTTCCTGTTGCATTCTCCTTTTCCCATCCACCATGAGGCAACATTCATGCTTTTAAAAGTCCCAGTCTCTTTCTCGTTCTTCAGTTACCTGCTACTGTACATCTCCTTCCCCACCCTCTGTTCATAGAAGTTGTGGGATTTCCTTTTTCCAAGAAGGAGTCTGGACCTCTCCATTTTTCTTTGGAGAAGATTAACACACCATGCTGTGCCTGGTTAAAGTTAGGAGTAGAGTTAATTTTCTTCGTAGTAAATGATATGGGACTGTTTTAGGCTTGTGCTGAAAACGATGGGATAACACAGAGATGGTTTAGTTACTGCTGAGCAGAGCTTACATGGAGTCAAGGCCTTCTCTGCTCCTCACACAACCCCACCAGCGAGGAGGATGGGGGGGCACAAGATGTTGAGAGAGGACACAGCTGGGACAGCTGACTCCAACTGACCAAAGGGATATTCCATACCATGTGACATCATGCTCAGCATATAAAGCTGGGAAAAGAAGAAGGAAGGGGGATGTTTGGACTGATGACCTTTGTTTCCCCAAGTAACCATTATGTGTGATGGAGCCCTGCTGTCCTGGAGATGGCTGAACACCTGGCTGCCCATGGGAAGCAGTGAATGAATTCCTTGTTTTGCTTTGCTTGCACATATGGCTTTTGCTTTACCTATTAAACTGTCTTTGTCTGAACCCAGGAGTTTTCTCACTTTTACTCTTCTGATTCTCTCCCCATCCCACTGCGGGGAGGTGAGCGAGCGGCTGGCTGGTGCTTAGTTGCCAGCTTGAGTTAAACCATGACACATGCCCAGACCCCCTATACCATGCTAAATCTGCTGTGGGGAATGCTTGAGCTTAATCCAAAGGCCTCTGTGATGAGAGCAGGTTTGAATACGTAGAGTGTAAATATTATTTACAGAGAATAAACATTTTCACATTTCTCCCTGTCTTGATACACAGCAGCGAGACACACACATTTCATTAAGCAAAAAAAAATGATCAACTGTTTTCCTAAGCAGCAATCTTCATCCTCACTTAATAGTCAGAGTTTAAGAGAAGTGAGAAGTGTTTTAATTAAAGGCTGCAAACAAATAGGCTGATTTTGAGAGATGCTGAGCACCTGGTATTGCAAACTGCAGATGGTCTGTCATTGCCCCCGCTGAACTGCTCCCCTGACCCTCATTAAGGGCACACCACAGCACATTCCTGTGATGGCTCTGCAAGGCAGAGTCAACAAGGCTATGCTCCCTACTCTCTAGACACCGTGATGTAAATAACAACATCATAACCCCTGACATCTAACTGAAGTTAGCCTGGCATCTGCATATCATATTTTATCCCAAATGCATAGGTATTTATAGCAAAGTGGAAAAGGCAAGAACTGTGAGGAATCAGTCTCTAGGTCATCCTAGGACTCAGCAGTAGCTCCTAAAGATGGCTCTGGTGCCAAACACGGGCAGCTGCGCTTCAGTAAGCTCCTTCTTACCTCTCCTGTCCTCAAAACCACCCATTGAACCCCCTCATGCTGCTCTGAGGGGGTTTTGTCCTTGAGCTGAGCCTCCTCCAAATCTCTGTACCACGCTGATTCAGTATCCCCTCACACCATGGAAGCTGGTCAGGATATGTACAACAGACAGATGTGCTCAGAAAGGAGAGCAGAAGAGTAGGAGGTTTTAAAAAGCACAGAAGATGGTAAACTAGAACTTTTCTAAGAGCAGAACAGCCACTCGCTCGCCTTCCTGCAATGAGATGGGAGAGAGAATCAGAAGTGTAAAAGTGAGAAAACTCTTGGGTTGAGATAAAAACAATTTAATAATTGAAATAAAATTATAATGACAATAATAATGATGATGATGACAGTAATAACAGAATATGCAAATGGATGATGCCCAGTGCAATTGCTCACCACCCACCAGTCGATGCCCAGCCTGTCCCAGCCAGGAATCCCAGAGCACAGATAGTCCCAAAATCAAAACCACAATCCTAGAAGAGCGAGTCTGAGTGATTCCCAAGAGAATTCCCAGAGCTTTCTGGTCAACCCTCATTAATATACTGAACATGACATTGTATGATATGGAATATCCCACTGGCATATAGAAATACCAATTTGGGTTACTAATTTTAATACTCCCCCCTCCCCAGACCCTGCACCTGCAGACTAGCACAACACAGGAAGGTTGGAAAGTCCTTCAACTACTGAAAACATCAGTATGTTATCAATGTTCTTCCCATACTGAAACCAAAACACAACTATTCTACCTGCTAAGAAGGAAACTTCCAGCCTATCCTAGCAAAACCAGGCCATCCTGCTTTGTTTACTGGAAAGATGCAGCTGTGTAACTCTGCACAGGAATACCCTGAGCTGAGGAGGTAGAAGGGAATAGTCTCTGCCCATCAACGTCCTAACCCAACTGCAGCACAAGAAGAGAGCTTTACCACAGTCTTTGCCAGCATGCTATTGTGCTCTTCCAGAAAAAAAAGCCTTTCTTTTCTCAAAACCATATCTGGAAATGAGGAAGAATGTGAGGGAAAAAAACCCTCAGTATCCTCACCTGATTGACATCCACAGACATACCTGGAGAATTGTCTCTGAATAAATTTCTGAGATGCTGGTGACTAAATCTGTCAGCTCAAGGAAGAAGCTGGGATTAGCATCATCCCTGGTGATAAACATTACTTGGAAACAAAAGATAGGGAATATAATCTTAAATTCAAGGAACCTGATTATTTTATTATTGATCTAAGAAAACGTTTCTCTCTACACCAAGTCTCTGAGACAGGGACTGAAAGGCATGTCACAAAACTCAACAGTTTTCTGCACCTGCAGCCCAGCCACAACACTGATTTTTAATTTCCTTTTTTATTTATCATTCAAGCAATCCATTGCTATTATTTGTGTTGTCATAGTGTCTTGGAGCCTGAGTCCAGGATCAAAACCTTAATGTGGTAGGTGCTGTGGAAAGTCAGGACAAAAAGACTGCCTAAAAAAACTTAAGATCTGAGTAGATAAGAAGCATGAGCCTTCTTCCTCCAATAAATGTACTGGTCCTGTATGCAGCTATTATCTGTTTATTGACATGATTTTTTTTCAAATTACATTTTTTTTTCAAATTACATGATCTTTTTTCAAATTGGCCTGGTTTTGCTAGGATAGAGTTAATTTTCTTCTTAGTAGCTAGAACAGCTGTGGCTTAGTTTCATTGTAAGACTTGTTATGAGAGGAATGTTGATCAAGTACTAATGTTATGAGTTGCTGCTGGAGCCCAAGGTCATTGTGTTTGGCTGGTTCACAGGTGGAAAGGACTGGAAGAGAGGAAGTGTAGTAATTAGCAAAACCCCAAATTGGCATTTGCATATGCAGAGATTCAATGGCTTTGCATAAACCAATGCAACTATCACTTAAGCTAAGTAAAACTTTCCCACTGTTGCTTGACTTTCATTTTGACACACGCTTCTTCTAAACAGAAGTTTAGAACCATCAAGCAATATTTCTTTTCATAAGCCCAATGGCTAGGTGTGCTGTAGAACAGCTTGCTCGAGGGATAGAGTGGATACCAAAACAATAAATGTGTTCAAGAAGTGTCTGTAGACTCTCTTATTAGATGCTTCAAGAGGATGACATACAAAGGCTTAGCTAGTGTTTCAAACATGTATTGCCTAAGCTTCAGCAAGATGAGAGGGTATACCAGGACAAGGATCTCTCTCTAGCTGCCTAGGTCTTCTACTCTTTTCCTAAGTACCCACTGCCAGCTCTCCTCAGAGAGGAGATAATGCACTCAGAAGGACTTTCTGCCTGACCCAGTATGACTGTTCTGATGTAAAAGAACACAGTAAAAAAAAAAATTGCTCTGAAAAAATAAGCTTTAAATTGCTACCTGTTATAATCAAAACAGAAAAGCCCCTTCTCGCTACCATCAAAGCTATTGCTACGAGGCACACCAGCTGATCAAGATGTTGCTACACTGAGTAGGGGGTACCTTTGCTCATGAAGTACAATATGAGGATGAGACACAGTTTGAAACCGAAAGAACACTCAAAGAACAAAGTAGCAATGAGCAAACTCAAAGCAAACACCACAGGAAGCAAAAAGTCCTGAGGAGATATCTGAAGAAGGAGCTGGAGAGACTACTTATGCTGTGACATCCAATGCCCTTGCACACTCTTTTGGGAGTTACTAGAGAATTTCTGCCGCCATCAATATCACTCAAGCAGTTTTCCCTAGGAGAAAATCTTTTTAAAAGGTTTATAGGCACTGCAGAAAAAAATCATAGACTAAATTGTTAGTTCTCAAGAGGCATTTTCCCATTCCCCTTACACTGAGTGTAACGGCAGCAATCCAAAGCCAGATGCAGACCATAGAGCAAACACAGGTTAATCGTAGTCAACTCTTACTCATCAGGAGCAGTGGACACAGCAGGACTGTTCTGCTTAACCTCTTCTATTTCTAAGGTCACTTGTGGCATAATTAAAACTTCATTCATTAATTCAAAGAATAGCAAGAGATACATGCAACTGGTAAATAAGGGAGGAGAAGACTGTGCCAAAACCTGCAAAAGAAAAACCTGTGTTCAGCTCATATAAAACTGGAACTTAAAAAGCCTGAAGAAGACAAGTCCTAAGAAGCAGAACCTAGCAGACACCAAATGATCCAGGGAGACTGCCTCTAATTAGACTGATGAAACGACAGCATGGCTGTGTGATGCAGATGGTAGGTGGTAGAGCTGCTCTGTTATAAAGGTTTTCCTTTACCTTTTGAATAACCAGAGGTATCAATGAACTTCTAGTCCTTTTAGCTTTTTTTAAAGCTTTTGTGAGATAAATATTTGCAATGGGATGCAGGGGCTGCTTTCACTGAAACATATTTTGTATTGTTTCAAAAACACAGGTTTATAAACAGAGGTCAAAGCAAGAAACCAGCATGATGAGGGTTGGGTATATGATTTACTAACTAGCACCCAGGATTACTTAGTGCCAAGGCAAAATATGCACCAGGGAAGTGAATTGCACACAAGAGGAGCTCAAAGCACTGCTTGCAAATAGGTCATCCAGTGGTATGTGGCCTCCTCAGATGATGGGCTAGAAGCAACCACTGAGGCATGCTGAAGCCCAGTGCTGAGTGCTGAGAAGAGGGAGAGCAAAAGCACTGGGTAGGTGAGCAACTCCTGGTAGGTGCTGAAGGGCCTGAGGCTCAGCCCAGGGACAGTGGGCTACCACTACCTTCCAGGGATGTCCAAGCACATCGCTAAGGCATCACTCGCTTCTAAATCTCCTGGTCCAAATAGACAATGCTGCCAGCTGCTCTTCTGCTTTTGCAGAAGAACTGAGCCCATACTTGCCCGCCTCTGCACCACATTCCATGTGACCTGGAACCTCTTCCTCACAGCCCAGGGATGACACTTTAAAGGAGGCTAACACTCCAAAATATTGTGGCCCTTTTTGGAGGAATACAACACTGGGGAAGGGTTTAGAGGATAAGCCATATGAGGAGAGGCTGAAGTTTCTCAGCTTGTTCAGCCTAGAGGAGACTGAGAGAAGATCTCATGGCAGTCTAGAACTTCCTCCCAAGGGGAAGAGCAGGGGCAGGCGCTGAGCTCTTCTCTCTGGCCACCAACGCCAGGAGCAGAGGCCATGGCAGGAAGATGTGGCAGGGGAGGGTGAGGTTGGCCATGAGGAAAAGGTTCTTGAGGCAGAGGGTGGTGGAGCACTGGCACAGGCTCCCCAGGGAGGTGCTGATGGCACCAAACCTGACAAGATTCCAGCAGCATTTGGCCACCATGTGCCCTCAGGGACAGGGTCTGAATGTTGGGCTTGTCCTGTGCAGGGACAGGAGTTGGACTGGCTGATCCTTAATGGGTCCCTTCCCACTCACAACATGCTGACTCTAATCCTTGACCACGCACTTCTGAGGATCCCAAATCCCACAGAAGTCAGGTGCTTGGAACAGACCTTCCCCTTCATCCCCACCCCCGCGGCAGGGACAACAGCCCTGCCACCCAATTTAGGATACACCCATCGTCCCTCCAGCATCTCCGAGCATCCCGGGTGGAGCATCCCCGACCATCGCGGGTGGAACATCCCGGTGCCCTCCCCCGGTGGCGGCCGCCCCTCCCTTTCCCTCCCCTCCCCGTCGGCTCCTGCGACCCGCGCAAGTTGCGCGGCAGCGGAGGGGCGCGGAGCCGCCTGGCCCTCAGCCCCCGGGTATTGAAGCTGCCGGGGCGGCCCCGGAGGGTTTTGCTCGGCCGGTGCCTCCCTCCCCTCCCCGGGTTATTTTCCTTTCGGCGGCTGCGGAAGGAAGCGCTTTTCTCTCCGCGCTCGGGAACCGGCGTCTGGCGCGGATGCCTGCGGATGAGTCCTCCTGGAAACAGCTCCCGACATTTCCCCCTCCCCAAAAAAAACGCACCCAACCCAAACAAACCACCCACTGGGATAATTGAAACGGTAAATCTGGCTAACTTTTCATTATCTTGCTTGCTGTGCGTGCTTATGTATGTAGATATTTATGGTTTATCTGGCTTCATTGTGTCATCCTTTGGTTTTTTGTTAATTAGCTTCTCTTGTGCTAAATATTTGAAATTCTGGGGTTTTGAACAGAGCAGGACTCTGTTTCTGCTTTATCCTAAAGTTGGACTGAGGAATGAAAACCTTCCTAGTTCATAGCAGCTTTGCAAAGACCTGTACAGCTTTTTATTAACCTGAATGTAGATGAGATTTCATGTGGCAGCATCCCCTCGAGTTTGCTTTTCTGTAGTTTAATTTTTTATTTGTTTAATAAATAAGTAAATAAATTTGTTTAATGTAGTTTAAATGTTATCTAATATGACATAGACGTGTGTAGGCTACACACACGCAGTCCTGGATGCTGATTGATTTTGTATGCTGGCATTCACATCTGTAAATCCAAGTAAGGCTTTGAATTTCTTTAGTTTATAATGTGTTAACAAGTGAGCTGGCTGTTGTTTTCATCCTAATTCAACTTGTGGATCCTGCTAAGACAAGGTCACTCAAACCAAATCAAGTGGTATTTATTTCTCAGTGCTGTAATTACTTCGTTTCCATTTCGGTGGTAGAAACATGCTGCGGTTTGCACAATTTCTATAGCTTCTTAATCCACTAAGCTTTTGTTTGAGAGGTTATTAATTTTATACAGTCACTGTATTAGTTGGATGGTTTATGAGACTGGGCAACTCCAGGCTTTCCTTACATTATGAAAACTAATTTTAAGATATTATATGCCTTTGTTAGGTATTATAATTTCACAGACAATTATGCTTTCTACTATTAACTATTCTTCTTCTTGGAGTATTAACCCAGCAGACATTTAACTGAGGAAAATAAAAATGAGAGGTCAGTAAAAAGAAAAAACCAATTGGTGTATATATGGAGAAAGATTTCCTTATTCTCATAAGAGAAAATGAGAGTATCATTTGCATAGCTGGTAAAAATGACTGACCTCAACTTTGCTGAAAAATATGAGCTAAACTGCCAAGTTTAACTCAGAAAAAACTTAGCTTAGTGCAGACTCTGTAGCTCTCCCTTGATTTTGTTTCTTTCCTTTCTGAGCAGTCATCCATGTATTGGTCTACCTACCTGTACATGCAGGTGCATGTTCACCTGCACAAGCCCATGTTTCAACCTGACAGTGTCCAAGCTCAGGACTTGTGATTCCAATTTTTGAGCCACAGATAACTGCAAATAATGTAGTTCTACAACCAATTTACAACATGTAATCTTGGGCACGTGCCCTAGGGACCTTAACTGGGAGAGGGGTCTCAGTAGTCAGAGGAGAGACCCAGGACCCCACGTGCCCTTCAGAGCACTCAGCATATGCTTCAGCCCTAAACTGCTGATTGCTGGGATTATACCTCTGTTTAAATTCCTCTTCCAAATACTTCAATTCATCCATCATTTATCTTGGGACTTTTGAAAATGGGATAGAAAATGCATTAGTTGTTTATTTCAGAGTCTGCTAAATATTATGATCCATTGACCCAAGAGACAAATATTTTGCTTAAGGGTTAAAAATTATCTTTGTGCACAAATTTAAACTGCTGTGTGCTGACACTGCACACTAACTTTCTGCAGTCTTGTGTTAAACAACAATATGGAAGTAGAGGGGGTATTATTTCTCCTGCACATAGGATATAAATGGTTAAGTGACTGGTGAGCAACACGACTCAGACCATTAGTAAGTCTAGGGAATATTAACTGTCTGAATACTGCAAAACTTCCAGCAGAGACCTTTGCATGAGGTTGTTTTAAGGTGCTGTATGCACTCTACTCTGTACCTCTGCCTCTTCATAATCCCCATTCACAGGCATGGCAGTGCCTTCTTTCTTTGGTGTGATTTCTGCCAAGTCCAGATTTCTGCCAGGCCTGTCACCAATATCTGAAAATTTCTTCATTTTGATGGTGGAAACTGAAAAGCTGAGAGTATCAAAGGAGGAAAAAAAAAGGTAATCAACTCCAAGCTATTATGAAATTTTAATACCATAATAAAACAGACCTCTAGGTGAGTCAGAAATTCTGCTTTCTTTAAAAGAGATTAACTGAGCCTCTGTGTTGGTTTTATTTTTTCCCAGAAATTTTGGCCTGTACAGGTCTCATTGCCTTCAGTAAAACCTGCAAATATGCAAGTCCAAAATTCTTTTCTTCCTCTCCTCCCTCCCCTCTGAGCTTCAAATTGCCTATTTTTTTATTCCTCTAGGCAGCAAATGAAAGGGCCAGCAGAATACACTCAGGCAGGAGGCACTCGTTGCTCGCAGAACCTGACTTTCCAGTGCTTAGATTCCTCTTGTGCTGGGGTTACAGCCAAAAAGGGCTCACACCACACATGACATCTCTCAGGTGCTCCTGGTGTTCTGTGCCAATTCCACATCTGAGGATGATGTACCACTACTTTTAGTGTTTAAGAGGGTGTAAGTGATTAATATTCAGATTTCTTTTATAACCTACTGATGCGTGTCTGTTAGAAGTTACAAGTGAAGTTAATGGATCTGAAAGAGTAACACCTTTTTGCCCCAATTTTCTTTAAGTTATTCCTTGGCAAAAGCCTTACATACTGTTAGATTGAGTGGCTTACTCCTAGGGTTAGCCCTTCACCCAGAAATGGAGGGCAAAATGAATAGCTTCAAAATGAAAGAGTTGACTTTAACACAACTGTAGTACCTGAAATCAGTTTTTATACCTTTGTCTTTTAAATGACTAGTCTCCACCTATGGGTGGCTATTTAACCTGTGAGATAGCTTTAGAAACTGCTGGAGGCAATTTTTCCTACAGCATCTTCAGTGATTAACAGCAGGTGCACAATTCAATGCATTTCCAGTATGTGATGGGTTGTATCTCTTGGCTTCCAATGCTTTTTGTTTTTTCTTTTTTGTTTAAGTTACATTCTTGCCTGCAGGGTTTCTCTGTAATTTATGATCACAAACAAAGGTTACAGACACACTAATTCAAGCTTCAACTGTTATGGCATTTTTATACAAATGCTCATTTACTTTGTCACAGCGTTTAGCAAGAAGGATCACTCACTGTGGTCCATTATTCTCCAATTATTGCGTGAAGAAGTCATTCTATTAAAAATGTGTCCCCTGGTTATATATATTTTTTTTTGCAAACTAATTATATATATCAGGCATAATGTTGCCTTCTACTACTACATTAGTTTCTGTTTGTAATAAAATTGGAGAAGTTTCATTACAAGAACAAAACAATTTTTTTCAGTTGCTGTTTGATGTCCATGGTGGGAAGGTGGCACAAGGCAGCTGCTCCTGGCAGACAAATCCCTCAGTATACACCCTTCATCTTGTAATTAAGACCAGGGAACACTTCAGAAAGTGTTGGGAATGTGCATTATATATATACATATTTAATTTCAAGGGGGAAGGCAGGATGGTTCATCTTAAAAATTAATGATGGAGCAAAAGAAGAGAATTGATGGTCATCTCCACACGCTCTCCACGTCCTCAGTTCTCCTGCAGTTCCTAGAGGAAGAAAAGCACATGGGAGTACAGGAAACTTTGCAGACCTAGACAGCCTAAGAATTGACTAAACCCTTTTGATTTCCCCTTGCACTCCTATAAGTGCATCACATCATAATCTGGGAAGCTTGCTTAGAAATGGAAGAGTTACAAACCTGACTTTGACTCTTAGTGCTGTGCATCTCTGTGTGTGCACCTGCAGGAGACAGGCAGAGACCCCAAGACTAAAGTTTTAGTCTTATCTACTTTTAAGTAGCAAACCTGGCTTGTTCTACCATGAAGCTCACAAAAAACTTGATCTAAAGACTCCTACATTACTGCCTTCATCAACAAAAATGAGAGATTTCTATAAAGCACGAGCTGTGATGCTGTCTTTTGAAAAACTACATCAGCATACAAGCAAGTAGCCTTGTAACTACATTTAAGCATCTTTTCTTCCTGTCAAAACACAAGCAGAATTTTTTAAGTCTTCTTTGGAGTGCCAAGCAGCCCCAAATTGAAGATAGGGCTTATCAAAGTGAAAAAATGTCCACCTAAACTCAATTTTTTTTAATTATTTTTTTTTTCCTAGAAATGACCTGTCACCCTCACGTGCCTAATTTACTGCATTTTGTAAGAAAACATTATTTTACTAAGTTAAATAACAATGTTACTTTTTCCAGGCTTTGACTGAACTGGGTTTTTTTTTTTGTTGATGGTGGAAATTAGAAAGGTTTGACAGCAAAAACATCCAAAAAAGAATCAGTGAGTCAGCTGTCCCACGTGCAAACACAGCAGTTAAGCCTTGAGGTGCTAAATAGTATAAAATAAAATAGTATAAAATAAAATAAAATAGTATAAAATAAAATAAAATAGTATAAAATAAAATAGTATAAAATAAATAAAATAAAATAAAATAAAATAAAATAAAATAAAATAAAATAAAATAAAATAAAATAAAATAAATCATTCTCTGCCACAGGGAATATTGAACTGCAGAGAGAACTTGTTAGTAGGACTGTCATTGTGAGGTGTAAAGAGAGGCTAAGGTGATCTAGCTACCTCGTTGTGTATATAGATATATATACACAAACACACATACCAATTTCATGGAGGCCAAATATAAAACCCAGACAAATGAACAAAAAGTTGCAATGAATTGTGAAGGAATATTGGGAATGTGACCTGCTGGAGAAAAAAGGAAGGGAGAAACAGAAATGAAGACTAAGAGAGTCACAGAAAAGTCAGATCCATTATCAGAACTTTGGACAGTGTAGGTGGGAAGGGCTGGAACTGGTGTACCTAACCCAGAAAAGCTGCTGCTTGTGCAGTTCTGAGAGGTGATTAAAATTTGATGGATGTTTTATGATAACCCAAAACCAGGAAGTCCTCCAAAGGGTACTTTGTACCTATTGAAGTGTGGTTGCATTTGGCAGCTTCTCCTGACTTGAGGAGAACTTCTGAACTCTGCTGTTATTAGTCACAAAAAAAATATGCCCATTTTAGAAACTTTTGACCTTCTAAATAGAATTTATGAGCGTTTAATTACTATACCCATAACTATATAGTCATAGCAATTATGGGCAAACAGATAACAGTCAGATTCCTGCTCCCCTTTTTCACAATAGTGGGAATAAAAGTTTATTTTAATGAAGTTTCATTCCTTTTCCCCATAGTAACACTTCCTTCCTAGAGCTGCCTGTAGTTGGTTCCTACAGCAGCTGAATGAGGCAAGCTGAACAGTTGGCTTGGGTCTTCTCATGGATGGGAATGCCAAATGTTCTCTGCTTATTGCTTCCTACCTCTGACAGAGGACACAGTGCTCAGTGAATCACTCTTAAGGTCAGCAGCACAGCGTGACTTCAGCATCACGTTGCATCTCCTCCCTTCCCCATTTCTCCCAGTCTCCCCATCTTTCTTACCTCACAGCAGCTAGGTTTCAGGCAGACCACCATGAGCTCTCCTTATCCTCAGCTGTCTTAAGTTTCCTGGTCTTTGGAATTCCTGGATGGCTAGTGATTGCACTCATGTGAAAGCACTGACAGTGCCCTGACTGAAAACTCCCTGTGTTGGCAGCAAGAAGCATCATTGCTGTTGGTTTTCCCCTTGGAGTCCAGAATAACACTTACTGTAGGGTCACTGGGACACATGAAAAACAAGCATCTTCCAATTGTAAGTGCAGTCGATATGTTTTTGTATCATAACCACATTTCTTAGTCTCTAGATGCATAGATTTGGGCCATAATTGGATCTTTTGCTGAAGAATGATCTTTCCTTTGGGAAAAAAGGAAAATATTTGTGTCTTTTTTACCTAGCATGAACACTGTTGATTGAATAGCATTAAATCTATTCAGTTTATTTGTACTGAGCATAAGATGAAGTTCAATATTCAAAAATTAGCTATCAAAAAATAAAATAAAATAAAATAAAATAAAATAAAATAAAATAAAATAAAATAAAATAAAATAAAATAAAATAAAATAAAATAAAATAAAATAAAATAAAATAAAATAAAATAAAATAAAATAAAATAAAATAAAATAAGCTACCAGTACTCATTCCCTTATCCTTAGCTTTGTGCTAGATGAGAAAAGATCAGCATGGTTTGGACAAACCACTGTAGTAGGCGGTGATGGAACCCACGGAGTACAAGTTTCCTAACTCACTGCAGTGACTGTGGTTCACTGAGTCACTGACAAGAAGAGGGTGCTCAGAAATGGAGACAGCTGAAACAGAGGTCTATTATCAAAAAAAATGATCTTTGGAAGAGATTTAAAGCCATGGTTTATTGGCATCTCAACTCATGAGAGGATGTAAATAAATTTAGACCACATTTGTGTTGCTTACAGATGCAGCCCAGTCACTTAGTAGAGTATTTCCTTCCAACTGGTGTACAATAAATCCTGGTAACTACAAGACAAGCTTCTAATATTGCCACAGACACAAAGCAATAAATGTGGCTTGGGTGAAAATACTAGGAGGGGTGAGTACCACAGTCTGGAAAACTTTATTCAGAGAACAGGTCTTAATAACTCATTATAACAGCTAGTGTCAAGTTGTAAGGCTTGCACCACTTATCGTTGTCCAGGAGACTCTCCTGGGTACCATGTAATGGTTTAATTAATAGTCTAATAATGATTAGTATTTAATTATTCATTAACAGTTTAGCTGAGGGAATAACTCGTACACTCGGTGAGTGTGCAGGTGATAAAAGGTTGAGGAGGAATGCAAACAGGTTGAACAATTGAATGAGAACTTTAAATTGTTTTAAGAAGCGTGGCTGAACAGAACAAGTATCAAGGGTACTCTTGGGCAGGAACAACCATATAACAGCAGAAATTACTGGCTGGGCAGAGATTTACATCCCAATAGATGTCAGCAATCTCACAGAGCTGATTCATGGTCAGATGATGTAACCAGCAGATTTTTTTGTTAAAAAAAAACCTGCTCTATGGCCATCCACATCCTGAATCTGGGCATGGACACACGGGCAACGGGGAGAGCAGGGCTGCTCTGCAAGGGAGAACATGCAAAG
This sequence comes from Caprimulgus europaeus, assembly GCA_907165065.1. The sequence continues at coordinate 4,386,358 of OU015523.1, forward strand.
AATATAATTATCTGCTGGAGAAAACAGGGAAGTCAAACTTTAGAAGTCTAATAGCACTTTGGTCTCTGTAAAAGATACATTTGAGGCCGTTGATTTCTTTCTGAAGGAAATGACTTCCATTCTGTCCTCTCTAACACTTGTATCTACATAAACAATCTCCTATATTGTGCTTGCCCAACATAATGGCATCATTACCAGCTCTTCTGCACAAAGAATTTTTACATTAGGGTTATAAATTAAGCTCATTCTCACTCTGCCTTTCACTGAAAGCTTTTATATTTTTTTTTTCCTCCAGCCAACACTCATTCTGCTCAAGGACTAGACTGCAGGTCTTATGAAATTACCTGAAGACTGACAGTTGCCAGCAGCAAAAAAGGCCCTTGCTGTTTTGGAAAAGATGAAATGCATGTTGCTTTTCATCTAGAACAAAACCCTTGGGTGGTTGTGGCATTTGGAGGGGTTTTTTGTGGGTGGTGGTGGTTTGGTTGGGTATTAATTAGTATTTTAGGATGTTTATCTCTAGAATAAACAACTATTTTCTATTAACACTGAGGATCTGTGGGTATGTGTACACTGTCACTTCTGCTGTTAAGTCCATATCTCCTGATCATCCAAATTGCATCAACATTAGTTTGTTTAGAACCTGTTATAGAGCAAACTAACTAGTTTCCTCCAAGACAAAAGCCAGGCATGGATTTGGAGGTGATTTGCCAAGGAGATCATTTCAAAGAAGCACAATAGCTGAGACTATACCCAGATTGGGATCTTTGTCCTACACAGTATTTTCCAGCAGACCTTCTGCTCTTAAGGTCTCACAAGCCCTCATGCTATGTCCAAGGACATGCAACCTATCTCCCCATTGGTATTATACCATTGAACTACCACTCCCCTGGGTCAGCCCTCACATCAATTCAGGTATTTTGAACCATAAAACCTCAAAAAAATAGTAATAAAGTCTTTCAGCCACAGGGACCTGTGTTAGGTGCCATGCAGTGAGGGCACAGCTGTTGACCTTCTATGGAGGTATTTAAAAGATGTGTAGATACCACACTTAGGGACATGGTTTAGAGGTGAAATTGGCAGTGTTTGGTTTATGGTTGGACTCAATTTTAAAAGGTCTTTTCCAACCAGTGTGTTTCTATGATTCTAAATGGAGTTACCATGAATATTGTGGGCACCAGCCACACTTAGCCAAGAGAGCTGGGCTCTCAGCAACAGCAGCATCTCTTCTGTTTCAGATACACTTGGTTCAGGCCTAAGTTTTTTGTTCACATTTCACACTTTGACAATGACCTAGTGGCTTTAAGTTTTCTCTTTGGGGAAAGCCAACAAGGCTCTCTTCAGGCCAGGGCAAGCCAGCTACCACCAAACAGATGACAAAACAAAGCTGACACAAAAGCCAGCGGTGCTTTGAATTATCTGAAAAGACCAATTTGACCAAGAAAAGACCTATCTTTGGATACAGCTACTAAAGAAAGACAAGTAAAGTGGACTTAAATGTGGACCTTGGTCATGACTGTCTCTACTGGCAGCAAGTACTTATGAGTTGTTGGCTATCCAGGTCCCCAGGTAACATCAAAGAACGGGAGCTTCCCAAACACTGACAGTTTTCTAGAAAGTTATTTGCTCTTTAGTGAAGCAGTTGTGTGGTCTCTGGTGAACAACAGTCTGAGCTGTGTATATCTGACACCATTATGTGATTTGATACTCACACTGGAGTTCTCAATCCACCGTAGCCACCTAAAAGCCAAGTGTGTCAGCTCTGGTTAGTTATGTGATCTTTAATCAGCAGCAACAGCTCTAGGTGTATATCTTGTTTTTAAGATGACCTATTAAGCTGTCATCTCTAGCTGCCTGACCTATAACAGATAAAACCATCAGGAGAAGTGAGTGTTAAAATGGAAAATTACTTTACTCGCTTTCGTTAATATTCATAGAATGGTTTGGGTTGGAAGGGACCTTCAAGCTCATCCAGTTCCAACCCCCCTGCCAGCAGCAGGGACACCTTCCACTAGACCAGGTTGCTCAAAGCCTCATCCGGCCTGGCCGAGAACACTTCCAGGGAGGAGCAGCCACAGCTTCCTTGGGCAACCTGGGACGCAGTCTGACCAGCCTCACAAGAAAGAATTTCTTCCTCAGATCTCATCTAAACCTCCCCTTTTCCAGTTTAAAGCCATCACCCCTTGTGCTTTCATTCCCTGCCCTTGAAAAAAGTCCCTCCTTCCTGGAGCCTTCCTGGCCTTCCTGGAGCCCCTTCAGGTACTGGGAGGCCACTGGAAGGTCTCCCTGGAGCCTTCTCTTCTCCAGGCTGAACAGCCCCAACTCTCTCAGCCTGTCCTCACAGCAGAGCTGCTCCAGCCCTGGCATCATCCTCCTGGCCTCCTCTGGACGCATTCTAACAGGTCCATGTCTTTCTTGTGTTGGTGGCCCCAGCACTGGAGGCAGCACTGCAGGGGGGGTCTCAGGAGAGCAGAGCAGAGGGGCAGAATCCCCTCCCTGGCCCTGCTGCCCACGCTGCTCTGGGTGCAGCCCAGGACACGGTTATTGGCCTCTGGGCTGTGAGCGCACATTGCTGGCTTGTGTTGAGCTTCTCATCCATCAGCACCCCCAAGTCCTTTGCCTCAGGGATGCTTCTCCCCATCTGACATTCCAAAAGGTTGCAGCTGGGCCAACACAACCACATCCAGAGCAAGTTCACCACAAGAATATGCCTTCATTACCTCTTTTTCGAGGTGTCTTCTCTCAATCTTCAGGTAATAAGTCAAGACTGCTGCTCATTAGCTCCATCCTTGATCTCATACTGAAACTATTTATTGGCTCTCCTGGTAGTTTGTTATGCTAATGGTAATCATCTCCTGTTACATCTAGCTACACCTAAGAAAAACAGACATTTAGTCATTTCAAACTACTAAACCTCTCAAATAAAAGAATGAAAAAGGGTGCAGAGCTGGACTAAAACTTCATCTGTTTTTTAATATTAAAAAACCAATCCAGAATAGTGTATAAAATATGAATGAGGAAAGCCAGACATCAGATTTACAGTGAAATTCTTTGACATCACCCTTCATCAGCTGCTGCTGTCTCAATGGTGCACATCACCGGTTATATGAAAGATTTCTGTCTAAAGCATGACATTTAATTCCAGAAAATTAGTCATTAATTTATAACTTCAAAGGTCTGTCAATCATTAATGACAACTAGCAAAAATTCTGAATGTAGCAATAACTTAATCTTTAAAAAGTAAAGAGGATAAATGCATCTTACACCTTTTCAGGGCTAGATAATACAGCATTCTGCCATGAACACTACTTCTGAATATTTAAACAGTTTCCTCCTTGAGTACTGGTGGGAAAAGAGAAGGTATAAGGAACAGGCTTGGTTGTGAAACCAAAGATTAGGTGAGGAAAGAAAAGCAGGAGAAGCTGTCACTTGCAAAAGCAGCCCTCAAACTCCAGTGACCAGGCAAGAGAATTTTGTTCAGGGGCAAAATATGAAATGCACATTGACACTCAAAAACTGGAAAATAAAAACATTAACTGAGAGACACTGAACCAGAGAGTAGAACTCCATAGTTTTGAAAATACATTCTGCTTTCTGCATCCAAACAGGCTCTTGTCTTGTGTGCTGATATTGAGGATCAACCATAAGCGATGGAGCTGGTGAAATAGCAGTTGTGGTGAACCACATATCCACCAAAACCATGCAGTTTAAAGTGGTAAAATCAGTTGTGAATGCACTCAAATGGCTTGGCCAGAACAAACTTTGACAGAACGTTATTGAGCACAGAGACCTTCATTTTTGAACAGTTTTGATACAGCAGTAAAGGAAGAGAGTTGCAACAGGATGGCAGTGTTTCAGTTTCTCCAATTCAGGAATTAGAAAGCACATTCTAGACACAACTTCTTGCTTTTCAGGGGTTTCCCATTTTGCAGTAGTTAACTTCATGAAGGACCATGCTCTCTGGCTCTCCTGCATGTTACAGACTGTTCCCAACCAGGCTTGGAGCCACACAACAGCAGCAGGAATGGCTCTCTAAGCAGCTTGTTAGGGCACCTCTGAAGGTATAACATGATCTGGTTCAAAGCATCTTTTTCTCCATTTAAGAGAAGGGCCTGAAATGGGTTTTGCTTAGTAGCTGTGAGGGAAGAGTAGGAGGAAACCAGTACTTTGTGTTGTTCGGTCTGCAGGTGGCCACACTTCGAACTGTTTCATCCTTCCCCAACACAGGCAGAGCTGACCTCTGCTGGAATTAAAGCAAATAAAAAGAAGTTCAAGGGATGCAGCACTCAACACTTTCTGATTTACTTCCAAATGAAGATATTTTTGCAGAAAAATGAAGACCTATTTACAAAAAACATCATTGAGTTATTCTTTCTCAAGACCTGTTTTGAAGGCTACCTGAGGCAACACATGGGAAAAAAAAAAGGGGTGGAAAACAGCATATTGGAAGTATGGTGTCTGTGCTGCATCCATGTAAATAATTTGCAATAATGGGCTGTACCTGCTGTATTTGGACAGATCTTGAGGCAGGACAGAGAAAGATGAGCACAACTCCTGATTCTCTTTGGTAAATGCTTTCTGCTACAGATGTGCAGAGATGTTTCTCTTCGTGTGGTCTCCACTACTCTAGTAGCACCCAGTTTTTACTCAATGTCCTACCAGAGTCTGCAAGATGGAAACAGGGCTGTTCACTTCATTCTAGTGATTCAGAGAGGCAGACCCCTGCCTACAGACAAAGGCAGGGATGATACACTAGCTCAGGGAGTTTGCACCTCTTCTTCCTAAGTAATACAGCAATGATGCTGACTGACTTCTCAGGTGTGTGGTGATGCTAAGCTGGTGACCATCTGCAGTTAACAGGGCCATTGCAGCACGAATATCAGCTTCTAAAAGTCAAAGAGAACTTCATCTGGTGGTTGAGAAGTTCCTCATCTCTTGTGTCTGACAGAAAATTCACCAAAACCAGAAAGCTTTGTACAAAATATTGGAAAAACAGATTTGGCCAGAATTTGTCTGGCAAAGAAATGAGACTAAAATGGACTTGAGATGCAGAAAGATGAGAAAACAAATGATATTTTTCTGACCTGGATGCATCTGTCTACTGAAATCCAACTTCCACTGTGTATCAAAGAGATATGCAACCAAGAAGGAAAGAGGAGGGGAAGTACACGTGTCTGTTTCTTTCATAAACCTGTGAAGCACCTCGGTGGAAGTGGCAGAGGACTCTAGATAGTCTCTGTGCTGCTGCACTGAAGTTAAAGACAGACAGACAGAGGTGTGTTGAGAATACACGTAGGATGGAGCACCATTTACACAGCAATGGGCACTGCAAACATCAGGAGCTGATTTAATTCCTCAGAACTTAACTTAAAAATACAATTCTGAACTTTTTTACTGCCTTTTTTAAAAATATATAAAAAGTATAAAAACAATACTTATTCTAGGTGTGACCAGCTCTTAAAGTTATTGAGAGAACTACTTTTGCAATGACATAATTTTGTGATGTCTTTGGGATCTAAGGTGTAGTACGTCTGTTTTACCTTCTCATTTTTATTAAGACTCATTTTAGTCTCATTTCTTTGCCAGACAAATTCTGGCCAAATCTGTTTTTCCAATATTTTGTACAAAGCTTTCTGGTTTTGGTGAATTTTCTGTCAGACACAAGAGATGAGGAACTTCTCAACCACTAGATGAAGTTCTCTGTGACTTAAGATTGCATAGACATCTTTGGTGGTGACCTGACATAAAGCTTTATCTGTTGAACTCAAACACATTTACCTTCTGGAAACTCCTTAATTTAATCTAGAGAAGCACAGATCATTTGAAAAATTGTAAAATTACATGATCAGCCTGAAAATTAAGCCATTGATATCAAAGAGGTTTGCTCTTGTACCGCTGTAGGTATGAGTCACTGACCCAAGAACTAAGAGCACTGCAGGGATATTAAGAGTATAAAAATAAAGATTTTAAGAAATTGGTGAAGTAATTGAAGAAGACAGGAAATAAAAGGCTCATTCATCCTGACTGAAACAGAAAGCTTCTCTCTGTAGTAATGAGAACAGATCATACTCCTCATGTTCCCTCTCACAAATCTTCTGGACCAACACCTGCCAAGCAAGTGCTGTGGCTGGATGCATGCATGGCCCTTTAAAGAGCTGCTGGAATCAAGGAGTGTAAGAATCAAGAAGCACTGCTCTTGCTTTCGGTAAGAAAGCCTTTGGCACCCTGTCTCCTTTCTTCAGACTCTCCTCTTCTTGCCTGTAAGAGCAGCCAGCTCTGAAACAGCTGAGCTGCAACAAAGAAATATCCTGGAGGGATGGAGAGACCCTGTGGGTAGAACTGTTCTCCTTCTCAGCCCACAGCTACCTCCCAGCCAGGGAGGAGAAGGGAGTTTTGATCAAGGGTGGAAGAGGGGGAAAGAAGGGGAGAAAAATACATTTCTTCCTTTATTAGCATCTAAAACCTATCCTAAAAGCAAGAATCAGTTTTTCTTCTGTCTCTGTAGTGTAGAGAACTACAAGAATCTGTTCTCACCTCTCTCCTTCAGTGTCTTTGAGAGTGAGCAGTGTCACACTCAGCTTTCAGGCAAGAGCCTCATCTCCAGCATCTATCTCCAGGGGAGCAGCTCATACATTGCAATAAACTGGCTTAGCATCAATTCAATTTAGATCAAAGTGATGATAATGTGCTAAAGGAAGGAACTAAAGAGGTAATTCAGAAGATGTTTCTGCCTTCTCAAAGGTTATCCAGCTAGCTACTCTTATGCTTTCTGTTTGTCTGAAATTTAGATTCCAAGTTACTTCTAAGTACTCAGACCCATTTTTGTGTGTGCAACTGCTTGTCTGGTTTTTACCCAGTTTTATGTATGATTGAAGGACCCAGTGGGAGGTAGGAGAAGGATCCCTATCAGAACTAAGGAGATACATTAACAAATAAATTGAAAACATAAAAATATTCCTAGTGCAGTCTCTGCTTTTCAGATTCTCCACTGTGATAAGGAGGAGGCTGTACCACAGCCTGTGGCACCGGGCTACGTGTGTGACTATAAAAGCAAAACCTTATTTGAATAGCTTGTCCTACTTGCCACCTCTCAGGCATGCACACAAGCCACCACCACCTCTTTATGCTTGGTGCTCCCTACAGCACTGCTTGTGAGGGAGTTTAGAAGGCAGGAGGCTTCTCTTGGAGAACAAGGTTTGGACCACGCTGTCTAAGAAACTGCCTCTCCTTGCACTGTGCTGAGGAAACCAAGCTAATGGAGGTACAAAAGCTGCTGCTACCTCCAGCCTCACGTGGGCTTTGAGGGACCTGATGGGTCTGGAGTTTCCTGCCCTGCCTGATTCCTCTAAATGATGTTCCCTCCTTGCTCAGGAGCACATACTCCATGCCAGCAGGGCTGCAGGGTGGCTCTTCCTTATCAAAAAGGCAGGATCTGGGCTGGACTCTGGGATAGCACCTGCTTGACTGGAGGAAGGAACCAGAAAAGTCATTTCTGAGCTGGAGGAAACATCAACAGATTGCAGAAGTTCAGCAAGTCTGAACTAGGCATGGCGTTAAAAGTTGTATTCAAAATGTAAATATCCATCTTAAACACAATCCTAAAGAGGCTGCTAAATCACAATGCAATGGAATAAACACAGACAATAAGAAAGAGATGGAATAATTCCAGGTGAGAGACTGAAATAAAACTTCTGTTGTATCAGTCTACCTGGTTTTCCTTCATATCACCCTAGCACTCTCACTAGACCTTTCTGAACCACACAATATACTGTCAGCTCAGCCTTAACAGAGCACTAGCTGGGGATAAGGTCCCCAGGTGATTAAAAACTCCCAGAGACTATAACAGAATAAACACAATTCAGTAGTTAATTTTCATAATTGGAAATTACTTTTCTTTTATGCATTCAGAATCAAAATCTAGGCTGTTAGCCACTACTCTGGAGTTTGTAATACCGAGTCTTGCACTGAGTTATACATAAAAGTCACTTCAGAAGTGATGGTGTAATGGTGAGTTCTGGGACCTCTGATATGCCCAAGTACAATCAGAAACAGTGCACACAGGAATCACAGAGCTGGTTTAAGGAAGGAAGAAGGGCAGAGATCACATCAAAGAGCTTTCCACCCTGTGGGGAATCCAAGGTTGCCCCTTCCCACAGCTGGGCTCTGTCCTGCGGCTCAGAGGGTTTGGGTTTCACTTTATCCTCTGCCAAAGCAGAGATGTGACCTTGGTCTCACCATTTCATCTCTGTGTCTGGCTTTCCTGACTTGTAAGGCAAGGTGAGGAGCATTCCCTGGCTTAACAAGGAACTAGGAATAATAACAACATTGAAAAGTAAGAGGTACTTGAACTCTACAAGGATGGGCCATGCCTGCATTGCTCAGATTGACAGATCTTCCTGTGATTAACTTCCCTATGACATCAAGGTCAGCATTACTCAGTCTACTGTCTTGGTATAGAACATCCAAAATACCTGCAAACAAGTTTTAAGCAGGGTATGCAGTTCTGGAGGCCTCCACATAAGAGATATAGAATCACAGACTGGTTTGGGTTGGAAGGGACCTTAAAGCTCATCCAGTTCCAACCCCCCTGCCATCAGCAGGGACACCTTCCACTAGAAGGTGTGCTTTCTGGTTTTATCCATAGCCACGGATCTAGTTTTAATCAAAGCCATGGATCTGGTTTTACCCATAGCCATGATAATCCATTCTGGTTTTACCCATAGCCATGGCTCTGGTTTTATCCATAGCCAGCCATAAATTTAAAGAATGAAAATTAGCAAATGGTTGTTTGGTCTAACCACTCTTCCCTCCCAGCAAGGTGACAGATTGCTTCCACAGCTGGTTCTGCAGACCCTCCTAAGACCTTTCCATTTTCCCTGCATGCAGCAATGTCAACTGCTCACTGATTTCCAATACAGCTTTTCATCACTGAAATGTTGACACTTTAATTAGGAGGCCCTGCACAGGCTGGAATTAAAAAATTAAGAGCACTTATATCACAGAGGCTAGTACAGCAACTCCCAAGAAATTATCTGAGCAGTGGAACTTTTGAAGCTTGCTTTCCTACAGTTCTTGTTCTTATCAATTTTCAACCCTTCTGTTCCCTCATACAGCTTGTCTAATATCTAATAAGTTGAACACATGCTGTGGCCTTTCCATTAACAGGGACCTTGCCTTGTGTCTATCTGGCAACACATTTTCATCAAACATCCAGGGACTCTTGATCTCTCTGCAAGTTTAGTTAAGACTAGGCGAGGGGTTCAAAGGAGCTCATGGGGACTGACAGACAGCAGAACTTTGTAAGCATCGTTTCCCAAGGAAACAGGATTAAAAGACTAGTGGCTGGCTCTGTGGTAGGCTAATTCAAACCTTCCTTTTCTGTCAGTTAAAAAAAAATATGAGAGAATATTTTTTTTTAACAATGTTAATTAGCAGAGTTTCAGTCAGAGGGAAACCAACTCCCCAAATTACTTTTGTTTGGGTTTTTTTCATTAATAGGGTCTAGAGGAAGGGCAGTTTTATGTCCTTCTACAACTAGAAATTTATTTTTTTTTAAAATGCCCATTTTTATTATTTACTGGTGATTTGCATTGTCAGGGATTTCCACTGCATGGTGTCTCCTTCGAAATAATTGCAAAATCATTCTCTCTTTAAGGTTGTTTTGAGCAACATGATGGAAGCCTCTCATAGCTGCTTTCCTACTGGAATTTTTATCCTTCTTGGTTATCAGCTGTGTTCCCATGACAATTCCTGTACTCACACATCCCAGAATTAGCTCCTAACACATTCCAGCCTGATGGTACATCAAGCCCACTCAGTGCTTTGGAAACTACATGTACGCAATAGGCTCTGAATGTGTGGGGAAAGGAAGGTCTCTCATTTGTGTTTTAAGGCTGTGTGGTTGGAAGATGGGAGAAGGGATGGACAGGAGGGAGTAGAAGAAGTAAAAGATGCTTAGGTTTATTCCTTTTTTATATTTTTTTTTAATTGAAATGTCTCATGCCTGTAGGACAACATCTATATAATTAGTCTCTGCTTCTGGTGAAATGGAATTGCTTGAAAGTAACTGATCAATTTATCTTCAGAGCTAGCTGGTAAGGCAAGCAGTTCTAGATTTTAACTTTTCTGCAGCTTTCCTTCATCACACCCTCGGTTAACCTGGAAGTTCACTGTTTCCATGCAGTGTCTCGCTCTCATTTCCACTTTAAATGCTGCTCCACAGCTGGGTGCATTCCAGCTGCAGACCTGAACACCTTTCTCAAGACTGCAAGAGTCATCTCAGTCAAAACCTGAGCAAATCCTAGTAGAGATCTACTTAAAAACACCTCTGTTCTCGCTGCCAGAATAGTGCCAGGCCTGATGGTGCACATCCAGCAGGGGCACTAACTGGGAGGAGAACATCTGGATACTCTGCTACTGCAAGCTTAGTCAAGGTCCACTGACAAATAAAGCTGCCAGCAAGTGCTGGTTTGGTCCCAAACAGCACTGGTGGTTTGCTGGGAAGACCACCATCACTCTCCCATGTTTTGTGGCCAGCACTAATGTTTCTCAGCCACAGCACAATTAATTCCAGCCAGGACACCCGAGAGATCTTTGTGGACAGCCAGCACTGCTAGCAGAACGTGTTCAACCCCAATACAGCTACCTAAAGAGCTGCTAGCTAACTTGTTTTCTGCCAGTAGTCAAAGTTCACAGGTGAAAACCATTCTGAGGCTTTCTGGACATTTTTCCCCCAAAATTGTTCTCAAGAAGCTGTCCAGACTGGAGAAGTAAAGCTCTTCCAGGTATTTCCACCTGAGAACAGCCTACCATCTCACCATCTGTCACAGCAGCATTTTCTAACATTTTCCTCTCCCTCTTGGTGCTTTTTTTGCCTTTTCAAAGTTTGCCCTCTGCTCATTCTCCAAAAGGCACAGCAGTGTTAAGCAGTAACAAATACACCTTGGGACACTTGCATTTATGGAATATCAAAAAGTCTCCTTCCTCCCAGCTTACCACCTTTTCTCACTCAGTGTGATGATACCATGAGGGTTAAAAAACCCAACCTTATTATAATGCAAGCACAGTTACCAAGATAACAGGTAGAGCAGCAAATGCAATCGAGTTAGGAGTTTGCTTTGCAGTTGAAACGATGCTCTGAGCTTTCAGCTCCCTTTACCTTTTAGAAGATATCTTACCCAAAGTAGGATATTTAAAGATCCATACAGATTTTGAGATGCTCACTTTGCATTAATCACAGTCTCAGCACTATTAATGATTTGGTTTCAAAGGAGCTATTGCAAAAGTCTATTTTTGCTATGCAATTTGTGCCAGGCCTTCAGAAGATCTGAAACCAAATTTAAAGATAGTACATTGAAGGCAGGAATGTCTCTCTGAGGGATCACCTCTACAAGTAATAATGACCTCTCATCCTCACAGAACCTCTGTGAGGATCTTTCCAACAGAAACATTGCTGACTATTGCACCAGCTGCCATTGCCATTTCAACAAGACCCTTTTTGTTCCTCAACAGCAAACCTCTCAACTGCATCTGTCCCCCACCACAAGGACAGCCAGCAGACTTGCACAAGGAGGTTACTACTTTGTTTTTCTGCCTCTCACAAATTTCCCAACAACCTTTCCACCAATTCAAAACCATCCAGGCACCTTCCAAGTCCTTGTGCCAGTGCTGGTCTCCAGGCTGAGCCCAAGGCTCAGCTCAGCCCCAGGAGAAGACTATAGGAAGGGAATTCCAGGAGTGAGGGAAAAACATTGAATTAGTGTTGCTATGGAGATAAAAATTAGCACAATAACTATTGTGTTCTGTTTCAAATCTTCCCAGTCTCCAGTTTTAACTCCTTCCCCCACTCCACCACAGTTTCAGTTCTGTCCCAGCAACATCCCAGCACACCTGACAGATTTCTGGGACAGGAACTGGAAAGGAAATGGCAGGACATTCCTGAAGTCTGGCCAGGAACCAGAAAAATGGGGGAAAAAAAAGTGATGAAAGATCTTCTAGAAAGAGGAGAGGATAAAAAAAAAAAAAGAAAAAGGTTATAAGAGGCATGGACATGGAAAAAGCTTCTGGAGATGGTGCAGAAACAGACAGAAATGGAAAATACTTTGGTCCATATGGTTACCCTCTACTTTTTCTTAGTGAAGCTCTCAGCCATGAATGCTGAGACCATCATCTTCTCTCTTCCCTCTCCCTTTTCTTCAGCACTGAGAGGAAAAGCAAAGCTTCTAGGAAGCAAATACAACATCACGCTTTCTTCTGAGAGGAAGAGCCAAAGTTGGAATGAAGGCAATAATTTTAAACACAGGTTTCCACGTCACTACATTCAATTAGATGGTTATGCCATTTCTGATGGGGTTGATGTTCTAGTGCCCCACAGCTTGCACTGCTTATCTACAAGTTGTTGTTGGCATGAGTTTAATACCCTTCCATTAAATCACCCACACTGCAGAAACACTGGAAAAGCATTAATAAAGGGTAATAAAGATTCAGTTGATCTTGTAAGATGACAATTAGGAGAACAAGGCATTTCTGATCCACTAAGTTTCACAATTAGGCATCACCAGCTGTGTAAAGTGTCTCTGAAGACACCTTTCACACACTGATAACATTGTCTTGCTGCCACAGCCATTAACACAGCAAAGGGCCTTGCTCTGCTACCTCTGGCCTGCAGCAAACACCACCTTTGTTCTTTTAGTCTTCCAAAAACCTGTTCCTCTGCAGCCACCAAAAGTACAGCTAAATGTTTATTTTGCCTAGCTAGGAAAAGACACCATAAACAAGCTGAGAAGCAGAGGGTAAAATGTGTCTCCTGGAGAGGTGTGGGAACCTCCAGGGAATGGGGCTTCAGCCACAGGGAAAGTAGGCTCCAAAATGAGCCTTCACTCATTTATTGATCTCTAAAACATATTTGGTGGGAACTCAAGAGAGTCCCAAAGGAGAATAAGGTTCAGTGAGACTCTCAGCCCAACTATAATTCTACCCTCATCATTTCATTTCCTTCCCTCCTCCAGCCTTGCAAAGTAAAATATCTTCACACCAAAAGTCCTATGTCTGTTACTTCCAAAGATTCATTCCCTTGTCTTTCTGGTGAAGGCCTACACTTTTTTAAGGAAAAACCTTTCTGAGAAAACTTAAAATCAGACATTAAAGACAGAAAAACTGCTCTTCCAAGCTCAGGAAGTTAAGGAAAAAGTCATTCCAAATCAACCCTTGGATTTAATATTTCTACAGTCAACAAAGCATCTATCTTCTTATATGCTTGTTATTAAAAGGTTACCTTAGTAGCAAATAATTGATTGAACTTGAAACTGAGATGCACCATAGAGTGGCTGAAGTCTGAAAATGTGGGAAACACGGGGATAGGTCTGCTACTAATTGCCCAAATCCCTGAAAATCTTCTTTCTTTTTATGAAATGTAATAAATAAAATTATGACAAATAACTATGATCTTCTAATTGAGAAAGAATCAGGAACAAGAGAAGGAGTAGTGTGTGGGTTTCACTCATATTCCAAAAGTATGTCAAGGTGTGGGGAACTTTTACAACTCTAGTGGGGGCCAGTGTGGACTAGTCACTGTGCCATGAAACACTTCAAATTGATCACAGTGATGGTCTGTTACACACAAAGCCATGACCAGGTCTCTGAACCATACCTGAAGGACAAACAGTAGAGCTTCTCAGGGTACTCCATCCCACCCATACCAACTTTTTCCTATAGGAAACATTTCTTTGGCCTTGGGTACAGATGCCACTTGATGCTTAGTGAAAACATCTAAGGTGATGTAAAAACCAGGAATCAAGGCTGAGCAATATTAGTTTGAATCTTGAACAGGTAGAGACAGGTCACACCATCCAGTGAAGAGCTGCTAGATGGTGGCAACTGCTTTCTCTCTTCCAAGGAGTGTAGTGCACTTCAAAAAAAGGAGTTAAACCTTTTGGACATAATGGCATGTAGGGCATGAAGAGTTGCTGGGGTCTCTTGACTGTCACCTGAAAACCACAAACGTTGCAGCAAGTGCTGAGCTTGGATTGCAGCTTTTTTCCAGCCCTTTTTCACTTTTCCTTGCAAGCACCTTTGAAGCCTTGATCACAATGCTGTACAGCTTAAAGGCACCTGAGAAACAGATTGCTAAGCAACAGATGCTGCAAAGGACGGCTTCTCCTCCCCTAGCACCGAGATGGCAAGAGACCGTGCCGTGCTCCGAGGTGCCTGGTACAAGATATTCAAGGCAAAGCCAGCTGGGTGTTATGAAGGTAGCCAGGTGAAGCAAGAAACCACTTTGAAAGTAGGAGTTAAAAATAAACAGCAATAGGAAAGAGGCAATTCAAGCAAATGGAAGAGAAACATGATGGGAAGCAAAAGGCAACATAAAATCAGGAGTTGTTATTAAAAGTGTGGGAGCAGGTAGAGGGTACCAGGAAAGAAATCAGCAAAACACAGGTAGAAGGCAGATTTGAAAACTTGTGCAATCACATAAATTCATTTATTGTCATTCTTATAAAAACTTATTTCTTGCTTAAATTCTTTTTAGTGTTCATTTTATGCCACCATATCAAAAATTATGTCTACCATGAGGAAACCAATATTACTCTTGTGTGTTTCTTCTGAGTTAACAAAGAGAGTACTTTATATCATTTCTACTCAGTCCATAAATGTCATCCATGGAGTAAATAGAAAAGTTTCATTTGATGACCATTTAGGAGAGAATGCAGAAGATCCATAAAGCTTTATAGAACACAAATTGGTATTTCACCCAGAATATAAATTGGAAGCCAACATATAAATGCAAAATGGTACCTACCAAGCAATCCTAAATGAGCAACAGGAAGGTTGCATCTGACTAATGAGAGTTTCATTTAGGATGACAAAAACAAGCAGCTAAAGCAACCTGACCTGGAAGTTGTGAAGCATAGTGCAGTACTGCATTTAGAAAAATAAGTTTTCCTCATTTAAATCCTTAATTGCTATTTGAAATGTGTAAATAAGCTTGCCCAGTAGGATGAACAGTGGCAACAAAAACAGATGCTCGGTATGAAGACCCAACAAGAAAGTCCTGAGTAGCAAAGCAAGCTGAGCCTTAGAGATGAAGAAATGCTGACATACAGTGAAAATTAACCTTTGCAAAGGATATTAAAACAAATGGGGAGGGGGAAATGGAGTTGCTATGCAGGATGGATGGGACAGAGATTAAAGATAATCTAGGTACAGCCCAAAAACTAAGTCGATATTCTGCCTCGTTTCAATCAGAGCAGGTTGTTGAGCATAGAAGAGAAATTGCTAAGGAGCTTATTTGGTCTTTTCAGCCCAAATAATCATCACAGCGGAATCCTGACAGAATAAGATATAAAATAGCAGGTAGGTTAACTAGTATTTCCAGTCATTCTGCCAGGTCAACCCATTCTTCAGTGACTATACAATTGCAAAGAGGTTGCTGAAAGACTGCTTGAGCTTGCCAAAAAAACAGCCGAGATGAAGATAGGGGTTCTGTTTGTAAACTTGTCACTGAAGTGAAAACCAGAAAGGGGAAAAGAATATTTTAGCTAAAGGGTAATGTAGACATGAGAACAAACACATCATGAAGTTAGAAAAGAAGTTTCTAACCTTTGATGCAATGAGGTTTGGGAGCAATGAGAATAACTGGCACAGAACTAGTTAGAAATGGAGATTTATCAGTTCGGAAAACAGATTTAGTGATAAATTTGCCTGTTGCTGGTAGAAGAGAGATCATTCCTAGTCCTTTTTTCTATAACTTCCTTTATAATGAAGTCTCTGTGATCCCTCCATGGTTTCCTAGACATTTGACTAGATAATATTCCAGCACTCAGTAGTAATCCTTTGCTTTGTTACTACTCACAGTCAGTTTAACTATCACCCATCACCTCTCACTCCAGCACCAAACAGGGTACATGAGTTCCCTCACAAGGAAAAGTTTTCTGTTGGATGAGCTGATGTGGCACAGGCTTTTCTAGATCTTCCAGTTGTTCCTTGAGATGAGGGAAGAACTGGAAAAGTCAAGCCCTGCCTGGTGTAACATCAGCTGAAATCCCTGGATGGCTCACCTAAAGCTCGTGTAATTGGTTGCACCCTTGATGCCCAGATGAGAGACACGTTTTCAGAAGAGCACCCAAGTATTTCTTCCCAATCCATCTATTTGAAACTTTAACAGAGTTTGTGCAAAGTTTGTCAAAGCTGAAACAGACTATTGACAGTGTTGGGAGTCTCCTCAGAAAATCACCTTTAGGCTTTTCAAGTTTGGAGTACCTGGGATATTCCCTCCATGGGTTTAATCAGACTTAAGTGTATGGTTTGCTTGTGAACTCTTCAGCCAGCTTTTTGCCACTGACCCATCACCTTGGTAAATGCCTTTTTATATTTGCTTCAACATACCTGTTCAAAATATCTGTCTTGTTTCACAAATTTACTCTAAGGTTTCTTATTTAAAAGCCTTGCAACAATTTAAGAGAAAAAGGGTTCTGCAAATAAAGAACAACATTAACTATTCTATTTTTGGGAAACAGTGCCAATTAACATGCACAAGTTTGAAGCCAAAATTCACCATCCCCTACTAGACAAGGTCACTGGAGTTGTGTGTGCATGTTGACACAACCTTTTAATGCATATATTCATTTAAAATAATTATTTTGTATGCTAAGTCATATCTCCTTCTAAGTTCATTTCCACTATGTAATGGATGGCTTGAAATCTAATTAATTTCATTTCTGTGATGCAATTTTCTTCCATTTCTACTATTTTCAGTGCATATTACATCTTCACTACTTCTGAATGTATCTTATTAAGTAGCTATTGCAAGTACATATATCATAAATTTCAATTCTGTAATTTCTCCATTTAGTCAACTAACTTCTGTCATTCTTGAAAGCACAAAAAAACTGTAAAAAAAAATGCATTTCAGTTGTACTCCATAGCCCAGCCACTGAACAAAGATATTTCATAGCTAACCTGTATTTATTCCCCAAACCAATTCCTTTTTCTATTGAATCTTCTTAATGTATTTTGCCTTTATAACAATTGATAGAGTTATGCAATTCAACTTGATGACTGACTTTTTTTTTTCAAAGCTGGAAATTAAATTTGTTAGCATCTTTTTTTTTTCTCATCCTCAAAAACATCAGTTTGAGGTATTTGAAACAACTCTATAAACCAGAGTTAAAGAGAGAAACGAGAGAACTGGGGATTGTGTGAAGCCCTGGAGAATCTGCTCGTCCTCTTCTCCTGCTGAAGCATGGAAGGGGGCTGGAATGATGCTGGGACGTTGTTACCCTTAGATCCCACGTGAAGGAAGGTTTGGAGTAAGTTTTTTGTTTGATTGGTTTTGCCATTTCCATATGAAGTTCTTCCTGTTTATGCAAGACCAAGTTTATTTCAAAAGAAAAAAAAAAAGATTCAACTTTAAGAAGAAAAATTATATTTATCTGCTTTAAAATGAAAGAAAGAAACCAGTCTATCTTAAATCTGGTGAGTTAACAGACACTAAACTTCACAGACACTTCTATTAAAGCCAATTTTTCTGCACTTCTCTTTCCCAGAAGGGACATGCTGTTTATCAACAGGTTTTTTATGTTGCCTTTGAAGAGGTTCCAACTCTCCTCTTCTAAACAGATTTAGCTTGATCACAATCAAACCTTCACGAGAGGGTGGTAGGGCTTTTTGCTTCCATATAAGCAATAGTTCTGCCTGCAAAAAGGCCATAAAAGCAGCAGGCAGGAACTTTATAAGTTGTTTCCATGTAAAGTATACATTATCTGCAAGTTAAATTTGTTTTGTTTTCCGCAATCTGCCAGTTCTGCAAACTCAAGCTGACAATCAAGCAAAGTTCTTCTTATGCATAATTACCTTTAACGAAGAATCCTCCAGCCAAATTGATTCACTGACTCTTGAGCATTTTGTTTCCTGTCAGCACTTTTTTCACAGCCCAGTGCAAACCAGAACTTAACAAACAATGCCAATATATAGGAAAATGATGAACCTGGTTTAATGTCAGCACATCTCCTCGGCTGGGCTTGCACACCAGAGAAAACAGTTAAAACATCAGCTTTGAAGGCAAGCTAGTAGCTTTGAGTTTGAATACACATAAATAACATCTTGAGTAGGTGGTAATTTTACATCAGAGTGGGAGATGTTAGATAAATGCTCTTCTCAGTGCAGTTTTTGAAGTACCTGGGACTGAATTCTGCTGTCTTTCACATTTATTTCACTCTGCCCTTTGCTGTAGACTTGTAGCACCTTCACTTTACCCCACCCCATGAAATAAATATCCAGGACAAATAAGTTTTTAGGGCTTGGGAAGAGATAATTTGACAATTAGTTTTGTTCTTTAAAAAAAACAGTGCATATTTTAGTGCCTAAATGTCCCACTTGTGTTTTCATCTGCTTCTGGACATAGAAAGTTGGGAAGTTTTATAAGCATTGTGCATAGGTAATACAAGGCCTGAACACAGGTCAGGTGTTCTCCATCTGATACAAAAAAGCAGGTATTTTAAATTGAAAGTAACAAACTGATAACTGCTCTTTAAAGAACAAAAAAATGGATTTTATTTAAAAAAATCACTTTACCATATGATATTTGTCTTCTGTCCAAACCAGTGGGCCAAGCAAAAGTTGATTTTCATTTGGAACACAGGTGTGGTGGTTGCACTCCGTTGGCTGCAGCCAAACACAGTCGCTCGATCACTCTCTCACCCTCTCCCCCAGGGAGTAAGGGAGAGAATTGGAAGGATAAGGGCTAGGACACTCATGGGTTGAGGTACAAAGAGGAAAATTAACTCTATCCTAGCAAAACCAGGACAACAGGCTGGGAATCCCTGCCTGTCTCATGTCAACATTCGAGTACTCATCAACAGGAGTGAACTGATCTCCCCCTTTTTCTTTGTTCATATAGGGTAATGTACAGTGCTACCTGCAATCAATATTTACTTTTACTGTACTGCTATCTGCTTTTCATAATATTTAATTTCATATTACACACCACTGGTCTAGTAGCGAGGAAACACCCATAAATTCTGCTTTGATGAACGACCACTATGCATCTATATTGTACCCACTCATCTCCAGAAGTCAGACAATCTTTTATGCCTAAGTGATTACTGTCAGTGACAGATGAAACTGTCTTCCCTGCTTCTCCACATGCATGAATTTTTCAGCTTATTGCCTTTTTTGCAGAAAAGAGGATCAAAGTAAAGATGGTGATAAATATCTTTAACTTCATCCTTATCAATATCTTCAGACCCAAAGATGAAGAGCTTTAAATATGTTTGCACAAAGATTCTTTCAGTATTATACTGATCTGCAAGAAATATGTACTAGTGTCAATGCTGCAGAACTTTATAAATATACTCAAAGATGAAATTGTCAGTTAATGGCAAATAATCCTAACATTTGCTCACACAGTCAACAGAGGACTGTTTAAAGCAGACAGATTGTTATTTACAGCTGTGCCAGATGGGGCAGTTTGGAAAACGTTTAACATTTAGTTAACATTTAAAATATATTCTTCAACATCCCTGAATATTTTTAAATTGCAGAGTTATCAAGTTTTTGAGTAAAATTTATCTGCAAATATTTTTATATCCCTGCTGTTGAATACAATTATACATCCCGGCAAATAAAAGACAAATTGCCTACAGAAAACTATTACTGGAGCTCAAACAGCAGAAACATAAAATATTAATAAATGAATACATTCATTTTAGTACAAAGTGACTGAACTTTGTGGGGAGCTTGTGTGTTATGTATTGTAATATCTTATTTGAACATGACATTTATACTGCACTATCCATTGGGAGGGATTAGTGCCACCTGCGTGTTTAGCTCTCAGATAAATGGTCAATAACAAAACCTTTAAGGAAAGGGCAATGAGGTGGTGGTGTTTTGATTCAGTGTTATCTTCATATTTATTTAGACCCTCCAAATCCTCTGCAAGTCTCTGCTCTTCTTTTCCACCCTTTTGCAATATCCTCTAAGAAACAGAAAATCATTTTAACAACATATTTTAGCAGAACAGCTGAACTGATGGGGTAGAAACACCATGGCATGCAGAGCTGGACACAGCTTTGAGGCTTCAAACTAAAGGAAGCTTTAGGTTTTCTGGAAAGACAGAAGCAACCAGTAAAATAAGATTGCAATGATCTCATCAGACCTTCAGCAAACCACCAGATAGCTAGTTCATACTTGAGCAGCAAGTTATAGTATTTTATAAGCCTTTTACAATTTTCTTAATAGTAGGTGTGTACAGGTCATACCTGTATCTGGGAATATATCTATGTGGATTTTTTTTCTTCTTTTTTTTCCTCCAAAACAGGTGCTTAGACTAAAGCATTTGAACTGCATAAACATCTTCCATTGCCCCTTGGATATGATTCAGCTCAGATCTTCAGTGAGATCTCTGGAGATGTTCAGACTTCAGTCTTTGGGTTATCTGCTAAGACTTCAGGCAGTGTTATCAATTATTTATTGAGGTACAGCCCCCGATCCACTGAAATCTGGGGAAAAGTGAATTTACATAAACTGAAACAGCCATTGTTAGCCTGGGCTGGATTTGGAGTGGCAGCCTAGAGAAGGAGCTTTAGTCACCCAAGTCCCTGTTCCCTACAGTCCAGGGACAAGAATTTAAAATAAAATTAGGAGAAAGAAGGAGATACAGGGAATTAGCTGGTTTTCTACTGCCAGGGAGTAAAAAGAGGAGGTACTACAGAGGATGAATACATTGATATTCTCCCCTCTTTACCCCATCACCACTTGCAGATGCTTACTCCCCACTCAGAGGCAGAAACAGGGAGACAACAGCAAACACAGCACCTCTTTTGCTTGGGGAAGAAGAGAAAGAACATCTATAGCACCCACAGGACACAAGCCAATGAGTCTCTTTGTGGACCATGCAAACCAGTGGGTGCAAGCTGACACATGAGTATTTAACAGATGGGCAGACGAGGTGCTCAGGGACATGGTTCAGAGGTGGAACTGGCAGTGTTGGGTTTATGGTTGGACTCGATGATCTTAAAGGTCTTTTCCAACCACTATGATTCTGTGTTCAGACTCCTCAGGGACAGAGGCTCAGCCAAGGTCACTTCAGCTGTACAACAAAACATAAGGAGGGCCAAGGACAACTTTTGTCCCTGAGGCACATGGCTTTGGAATGACTCACTTCCCTGTAGCACACCAGGATGTGATTTTTCTGTGCAGCTCTGCAGCTCAGAGTGCCAAAATCACCCCAGTGTGGGGTTTAGGGTGCCACAAGGACACAAGGGTTGCTGGGGTGGTGCTAGGACTTACCCATACCCAGGGTAAGCCTCATCCTGTATGTCCAACCCCACAAAGCCACGAGGTATCTCTCCCGCCCGCTGTGGCAAGGCTTTGACTGTTCCTCTTGTCCTTACACATTCAAAGACAAAGATAAAGGGATTTTTGTTTTTAGATGCATTAATACAGCGTACCAACATGCATAAATAAAAGTCCTGAAGTTTCCATTTTGATGCATGCCAGTAGCTTATGTTTCTCCCATGGCATTGCCTAAAGCATGAATTTTAGCACAGTTGCAGAACAGAATCTTTGAATTTCCATCAGTATTTTAAAACCTATGACTTCCCTACACAAATTCTTTTTTCCAAGTGTATGCATTTTGGAAATATGTCTAAGAAAATCATGTGAGAACTTGATCTAACTTTTTTATTTGTACCAAGTAGTTTGGACATACTATTTTATTAACTGTTAAATCATCTAGGCTGGGTGCTATTGCTACTGGTATGAGCTGGAAACAAAAAATGAAAGATTCTTGTAAGGGGAAAGCAATATTCATTATACTTTTTCATTTTTGGTTTATTACAGGTGGAGTGTGGCACTGTTCCAGTCACTTCTTGTATACACCTATGGTTCCTGTGATTGTAACTGGGTTTATACTTGTCCTCCTCTTCAATACAGAAAAAGTGAAATAAAAGCAGGGCTAACATTTCAAACTTGCAACCAAAAGTGGTTCCAAGTTGTGGTTTGTTTGTTTGGGTTTTTTTAATATTGTACTAATAAAAGTAGTCTCTGCCACTCAGGAAAAATATGAAGTCAGAAAATGGAGTATTCCAGCTGGAGGAATTTAAGATTAATATTTCTTTTGCTTTATTTTCCAAATACAGTAGAAGAACTGGTGGCACATTGGATCACAGTCCAAATTACTTCTACTCTTCTGATCTTTTTCACTCTTCAATAGATGAACAGGAAAAAGGAGGAATAGGGAACAGAAAGAAAAAAGTCCTCCAAGACTCAAAAGCTGAGTTTAAGTTCTCTTGTTCTCATTTAAAAAATTAAATTTGCAAGATGATAAACACATAGTTGTTAACTCATGGTAGTTTCAGATTTGGCAGAGTCCTTTGAGTACTGTGCACAGCTCACAAAAGGTCCATATCCTGTTTTTAAAGTGCTCACTTGAGACAGAGACTAATTAAATAATGTATGTTCTGTATTCTAGTTTAACAGACATCTTCAAAACAAATGTGTTATTAGGGAACATGTGTTTTCCAGGACTGTGGAAACTACAGCAAGTTACAGCAACTAAAGACTTGCTGGAAGAGACAAAGGTCCCCTAAAATATTTAATTTCTAGTGGCTCTTGATTGTTGTGAAGAGCTGCTGCTGAAGCACAGGTCTGTACTCTTTGGTCAGAGCTGTGAAGGTCTGACCAACCCAAGGTAGAACCTCAGCTCTTTGACTCCTGCAGGAGGTTTCAGGCTAAGGATGTGAAAACCAGATGATCTATGTAGCACCTCCACTGCTAGGTGGGGTCTGGACTATATGCTTAAAGATCCACTTTAAAGCATGCTGTGATCCACTTTTCAGCCTCACCAGATATTCACACAAAAGAGTAGTAATTCATCAACTATATGTATTCTATAAATCTATTTATTTTATGAAATTACACCAATTGGTGCCATTGCTTGAGACAAGATTTTCCTATGTAACTTAGAAACCTATGGCTGAGCACGGCATCCTATGCTCTCTTTGTAGCCAGTGAAGAGAAGAAGACAGGATGGAAGTCCTCTCACCTGTTAGAGACATTTTGTTTTCAGCTGTAAATCACTGCACTCTGGAAAGGGCTACTGAATACAAATGGAATGCAAAAAAATTCCCAGAGTTTACAGAATTTTGCATTATATGCATCCAAAGAAGAGCAGCAAAGCTGGTGAAGGGCCTGGAGCACAAGTCTTATGAGAAGTGGCTGAGGGAACAGAGATCATTTTAGTCTGGAGAAAAGGAGGTTGTAGCAAGGTGAGTGTCAGCCTCTTCCCTCAAGGAAGAAGTGACAGGACAAGGGGAAATGGCTTCAAGTTGCACCAGGGGAGGTTTAGATTTGGTATTAGGAAAAAAAATCTTTGCTGCAAGGGTTATCAAACATTGGAACATGTTGTCCAGGGAAGTGGTTGAGTCACCATCCCTGGTGGTATTTAAAAGATGTGTAGATGGTATTTAGGGACATGGTTTAGTGGTGGGCTTGACAGTGTTGGGTTTACAGTTGGACTCAATAATCTTAAGAGACTTTTCCAACATAAATGATTCTACGTGTCTACATTTAACCAAATTAATCTCTTTCCTGGAATTTTTCAGGCCACACTGCTGAATTTAATATCATCAGAAGGAGAAAGTGCATAACTTCTTTTAAATGGGTGGATTAAAATTGTGTTAAAAAAAGTCATGCTCCTCTCAGTATTGTGTCACTTGAAATGTTGTGTTGAGTACCTCAAGTAAAGGGACTCTTTTACAGTAAAAATATTCTTAGTCACAGACCAAGCTGGCCCAGGTCAATGAAAGTTCTATTTCAAGGAAGCATCAATATGAGAGATAAACACTACATTGAGTATAAAGGATGTCTGGCTGCCTGTGGATCTGAAAAACATCTAAATTAACCATGTATTCTCTTCCAGATGTACAGATTGCTCACCCATGCTGCTGCCTCTGATTTTTCAGCTTCTAGCCCTACAAGATTAATTAGGTGTTTATCAACCAACATGCATCTACTGCCAGAAAGATGATGTTGCTGCTGTGATGGCTTTAGAGGTTTCTGACATTTAATATTTGTTGGATCCCATCTCTCAATTTCTTAAGTTCTTTGTTATTGAGGAAATAGTCTTTACTTACACTAGCCCTTCAAAAAATCCTACAAGAAATTCTTGACACACCAAACAATTCTTGCACAGCATTTCATTTCAGCACTTCAGATGTGAATTCTGTATGCAGCAATTTATTCTCTAGCCTTCTGTGGATTTGAATTTGTAATGCTTTGGTAAGATTCCTACATTTTCAGTTAAACTTTTCTTCACAAGGCTCTGTTTGCCTGGTACACTCAGCTGCCCACCTCCTCCTATTATCAATGCTTCTCCACGTCCGTGTCCCAGTGGCAGCAGTGATGTTTAGTTGGTGCTATTTTTAATCATCAAAACACTTTGCAAACCTTGTCTTGAGAAACTGCAGGGGTAAGATTTCAGAGTAGATCCTTTTACTACAGAAATACTGAGGCAAGTAGATGGCATAACACTTCTGAAGGAGCCAAAGGTTATGATTAGAACTCACGTCTACGTTCAGAGTCTGTTTGAACTTCCTCTTTCCTCACCAAGCTCTGCTTCAATGACATAAGTCAGGTGTAATAACAATCCTTTCCTAAATTATTCTTAAATTCTGTAGCTTTTGGTTGGTGTGGGACTGGGCTGCTTTGCTTTTGTGTGCCTTGTCAGTGAGAGAACATCATCCACCCTTCCCTCCATCCTCCCCCATCCCACAACCTTTTGAGCAGCCCTCACCGTTCAATATTCCTCGAGAAAGTCGAGATTTGTGTTTGGTCTCTGCAAGTTTATCAGATGTAGACTTGTGGGAGGTGTGGATTGTAATTTTTTTATAATTTGTCCCTCTTGGGGAATAAAATAGCAGTTTTTGTTTGGTTAGAAATTGTCCACTTTAACCTTTGTCAATAATTTCACGTTTTTGCAATTAAATGGATTTTGTTGGATTGTGCCATTTGTACATTTAGCTCCTTCTTCCTCATAACTAAAAGATTACCTGATAAATATTCTAGTCATAGACAGGATATCAAAGTAAAGTCTGGAATATTTTACTGCAGAGCTGTAATAAAACTCTGAGATCATCTGTTAGCAGGGCAGCTTGGAGTGTTTCTTTTAACAAGTGTCTTTTAAGTGTTTTTAAATTATCAACTCAAAACAAGCATTAGTGACCAAATGATCTCTATATGATAAGAATCCATTCATTTTATTTTATAATATTTCTAGTACATTCAAAATTGTGTTTGTTTTAGCTTTTACATATTTTAAATATTTTTTTTTTTTAATTTTTAAGTCTGAGTACTTGTGTCCAACTTCAGTTATCTTAGTTCTGCCTGAGGGATTTTTGTTGGGTTTTTTTGTTTGTTTGGGTTTTTTTTATTTATAACTTTAAGCCAAAATAGTGGATATGACAACTAAATGTCAGGGCTTACCAGGCTATTGTAACCAAGACCACCAACCTGGATGAACCATGTTCTTAGCATTTCATGTTCTGGGTCACTTTTTAGGCTTTATATGTGTCTCAGAAAAGTCTCAAGGGTTTATTTATTTGGATATTTATGCCAATAGGTAATAACACATTTTCATTATAAAAATGAGAAGGTATTTTACAATATAGGAGATGGATTTGAATGATTAGGGATCAATAACAAGAATTCTTACTATTGCCATGGAGATTATGGCCTGGAGGCAGCTAAAAGGAGAAAAATCAGGATGCACAGGTCAATCAGCACAGCTGTGAGCTGTTAGCATGATGCAGGTGTGGAAAAGCTAAGGACATCTTAAGATGCTTTAGGCAAGATAGCTTTGGAAGAGAAAGAAGACTGTCCTTTAGAAAGGCTTCACTGAGACACTACTTGGACTATTTTTTTGGTCATTTCCATTCTGAAAAAAAAATATAAAAATAATGTAAGCTAGAAAGGGCACAGAGGAAGACCAGAAAGATGATAAAAGGAATGGATTATTCAGCAGAGGATTTCCAAGAGCTTGGACAGTTCTGTCTTACCCAAGTAAGGGGTAGGGATAGGGGACAGAATTAGAGTGGTAAGGAGACTTGTAGGCTGAGATAAGAATAATTGAGTAATTGAAATAAAAGATAACTTAAAATAATAATTATATTGAAATAATAATTATGCCAATAGTAATAATAAAATACGCAAATGAGTGACACCCAGTGCCATTGCTCACCACCCGCCAACCCAGCCCGGCCCGTTCCCAGAGAACGATCCCGGAGGAGCCACAATCCCAAAACTGCAATCACAGAAGAGCGAGAGCAAACCCCCCCAAGACAGACACCCTCAATAATAAACCCTCATTAATATACCTCATTAATAGCCCCCCCCCCCCAAGACCTTGCACCTGTAGACTAGCAAAACACAAAGTCCTTCAACTTCCAGCAACAATTGAAAACATTGGTAGGTTATCAACCAAAACCCAGCGCTGTTCTAGCTACTAAAAAGAAATCCAGCTCTGTCCCAGCTAAAAACCAGGACAGGGACAATAGGAAGGTAACAGGAAATCAGTTTCAAACATAATATCAGTAAAAGTTCAAGTAAATACAAACTGGTAATGAATCTGCTGAAACTGGAAGGTGGAAATGGAAGGAAAAAATAAAAAAGGCTTTCATGCTTCACAGGATGAAACTCTGGATCAACCTTCCAGACAAAGCAGCTGGGACAAGGAACTCACACTGTTTTAAAACAGAGTTCAATCACTTTATAAAGGGATTTATAGACTTAAGAATTGCTGGAGACAAAAAAAAAAACAAGTCTAAGCTACAAGTCCTTCAATTGCTGGTGCAGTAGTACAGCCAAAAAATTTACTTGCATGACACCTATACTGTATTAAACCTCTGCATCAAATTTTCTTGTGGTTACCAGACAAGAATAAGAAAGTTCTTTTCACCTATGACACATCACTTGTTTTTCAAGTTTTTCTTCTCTTTCCTCTGAATCCCATGAGATTAAGTTTAGAGTCTCTTTCAGCATTCAATTTTATTGCCCCAAAGTTGGCCCCATCCATTGGCTGCAGTTAGAGACAGGCTGTGAGTAGCACATACCAGCTTGCCTGCCAGTATCCAACTCTCAGGGCTAGGGCAGCAACTCAGCTTCCCTCAGGTTAAGCCAAACCACCTCAGCTCAAGCTGAGAAAAACACAAAGATCAACCAAAAAACCTGCCAAAAAACCACCAAACCAACACCAAACCACCAGTCCCTTCCCTTTACCAGGAGACACAATTTTTTTGGGCCTCTGGTCATTTCTCACATCACATTACCTACTTATACCATTTACAATACTCTTATTTATCCATGGCTTCTATCATTTTACCACACATAGCTGGTGTTTCTAACAGCATTATCAAACAATGTGTTCCTTGGCTGCTTTCAAACATGCTAAATGGATGTTTTGCAGACCTTCTAAATCAGCTACCTGTGGTCAAATAGCCCAATGCATGCAGGAGGCTGGGATAAGCCTTCCAAACCATTAATAACACTACAAAGAAATTTATTTCTGTAAAACAAGTAATTGTAGGTGTGGAACATCTGTTTATGTAAGTACTTGGAAACAGCAGTTGGGTTCTTCTGAAGTTCTGAGTTACCTTAGGCAGGAGCATTTTTCAAGCTCTGTTGGAAATAATTGGCAGCAAGCCTTGTAAAACTTACTCTGAGAATTAGATTGCTAAAACACAATAAAATGGCCAAATCAATTTCCTAATAGTCTCCTAGCCCAGAGTTTAATTTTAACAACTCCCCTTTGACCAGCAGCTCTACCTGACAATAGTTCTAGAGACCAACCTGTTCCTACTTATGATAATAGATTCAAATACTCACTGTACAGAGAGAGCCCAGGGTGTTTCATCCTCTCCACTGGAAGGTTGCTGCTGCCCTTAGTCTCTCCTCTGTTTCATTTTGGAAACTTCCCCTTTCCCAGGTAACCTCCAAAAACCACCTGGCCCCCACCCAGCTCCCTGACCTCCCCTCCCAGCCCATTCCATCACTTGTCTCTGCACTTTCCCATCATAAACAAGGACCAAATTGATTCAGCTGGGGCTGATCTACACCGTCACGCTCCTTACCTGAGCCAACCACGCAGGGCAGGAGGAAAGGCAATCAGCCTATTATTTTATGATGCTATTAATCATTAGAATTGTTTTCACCGAGCCAAAAACATGCTGCAAAATCAGTAGGCAGTAATGCTAACTATTCTAATTTGTTTCCTCTGCAGTGACAAGGCAGCATGACCTCACTGCAGCCTTCCTGTCGTGCAGTCCTTGTAGATAGCACAGCTGGGATTTCCAAGAATGATCTTGGCAGTTTGGATATGCTGCTGACAAAAAGAATATGTGAATTGTGAGTTCAGTTTCATGGCCAGCTTTACAGATTAATTCATTCTTCTGGTTTTGTTTACTAAGATCTAAGATTTCCTGCTTCTAGTTTTATGTAATCACAATACTTGCTGAAAGAAAAAGGGGATCTAATGCAGGAAGATCCCTTCTCAAAACAGGAATGGACCAAAAATGAAACCACTCTGCCATATGCATATAAAATAAATGCATGCACCTATGATATAAATGCAGGAGTTAAGTCTACATAAAAGCAGAATTAATATGCTGATTGAAAGCAAAGTGGGGAAAAAAAACCAAACAAACAAACAAAAACTATATCCCTTCTTTAATAATGGTTTTTCATGACAGTTTTCCAAAGTGTGGTCTCCCCTAGCCATGCATTCCTTGTGAAATGGTTTAAAACATGTGCTGGAAGTTTCAGGTGTGAGAGTTACAATATAAGCTATCAAGGAAAAAATAGATAGATAGATAAATCAAATATTTATCTATAGATAGATAAATCAAAACAGAGGCAGATGATTCTATGATCTATTTAGTCATTTACATAGGGCTGTAGTATGTTATTTCTCACAAATTCCAATCCCTGTAACAGCAGAGATTAGTTTTCCTCATAGAATAATATTTTTAGAGGCAATTATATACAATTAGTATTAATTAAGATCATAAAAGATGAAGTGTTGTACAGGAAGCAACTCTCTAGGGTGAGAAATGGTGTAACATCAGGTCTATAAACCATCTGTCTGCTTAATGGGTTGAATCATGTCTAAGCTCCTCAAAACCACCCTGCTAGGTAGGAAGCTATCAGGATCCACACATGTAGTCTCTTCTATCCTGCAGATACACTCAACCTGGGTTTTTTTTTCATATTTCCTAGGAGTTTAGGAGTTTTTTCCAACCACTATGATTCTGTGATGATGAATAGAAAGGCAGGACAGGGAGGGGAGAACAAGGTATAGGAGATATAGTCAGTTCTCACATGTACTGGAATGGGGTGAGAAAATGTTTCTTTGGAGAAGAGTGAGATTATTAAGGAGGTTTGAACAGTGTGTGTAGGAAAAAAAAGAAAAAAGCTGATTATGAAAAAAAAATTAAAAATGAGGAAGTAAAAAGGTCCAAACCACTAATTTGTTGGAAGAAGGTCAGGCAGAAGGTTGGGCTGTGTGCTGGGTGGAAAGTGATGAAGAAGAAGGGAGGGAAGAAGAATAATAAGAAGAAAAAGAAGCAGCAGCTAATGGGTTAAGTTCTGTGAAAACAAGGCTAGAGTTAGAGATGCATATACAAAAGTCCCTGCCATGTCGAGGTCTAAATGGGTGTAGGAAGAGAGTGGGGGGGTTCATGTAGGCAAAATGTAACATCAAATACTGATTCTATTGCCCAAAGTTGTTGGAACCCCATCCTAAAGAAAGCATGCTTCTGCAGAGACAGTCTTATAATAATTTCTTCTCTTCAAACCCTGAACCCTTCAGAGAAATCCAGGAATAAAAAGTCATGATAGAAGTAGACACTCACATCATTAAAAGGTGACTGTTAAAACAGATGTCACTTTAGTTTCTTTTCACTTGCTAAATTCAAGAAACGGCTCAAAACAGAATATAAAACGTTAGAGAGAGAGAGCTCTTTGCTAAAAGGTCATTTAAACCAGAACTACTTCAAACATGCAAAGCCACTTCAGCATTAGGAAGTCCCAACCACTCAGCAGGGGATCAGCAGGGAGAGACCTACTCTATTAACAGATATCCTTGCAGACTATACTGAGGCTTATTCCCAGCCATGTAATCCTCTTGACTCCTGAAGAGACAATAGCACGTACAATGGTGATCAAAAGTGTTGAGGCAATGGCCTGGATCCCTAGAAACAAATGAACAGCAAAAGAAATACTCCAAGGCATGAAACAGCCAAAAGTACAACTACAGAAACTGGGAAAAGCCAAGCTCTGACAGAGTTTGGGGTTTGGCATTAATTAAGAGGTTAAACAGTCAAAAGAAATCTTGTTAAACACCTGTTCCTCGTGATTCCTGCTGCTGCATCCAAATGTTATTTAAATTCTGTTCTTCCCTTAATTAGTTTTCAAGTTGCAGTATCATGTCACCCGCACAGTCAGTAGCTTGCTTCTCCTTTTGTTCAAGCCAGAAGCAATTCTGCTTTTGAGAGCTGGTTACTGTGCTTCAATCCTTCCCCTACATACAAGTATATGCATATAGATATATATATATTAGTCATTTTTGCATTTTCTTCTGGCTACTTCTTTAACACGTTATTTTCACCTTGATCTATAGTAGCTGGATACTTCTAGAACACATTATTCCCCTTCTTGTGAATGATGAGGACCAACAGCTAGAGATTTGAGGACACACAGTATAAAAGTATTTCCTTAAAATGCTCAGAACAAAAGCCCCCTCAAAAAAAAGATAAATAATGTCAGCTGTGTCTTGTCTTCTGATAAAAAGTGCAGGAGGAAAAGAAGCTGCAGTGATCTCAGGGTGTTAAAGATGGCCAGGTCACTTGAGCAGGTATCAGACCATTTACTGCAAAGATAATGAGAAGCTGTAGCTTGTAGTGTGCTCAGTTTTTGAGAGGGTGTGCTTCAAGGTGTACCCTGGAGACAGGAAGGAGGGCAGAGATGAAAAGACAAGCCCTAGGAAACTACATCTGGCTTTTGTCTCTTCCCTCACACTTTTCTCCTTTGCTGTTCCTTCTTCCACTCATTTTTTTTCTCCTTCCACTCCAAGCAGCTTCCCCTGGAAACTCCACCTTTAGTGACAGCACCCACCCTCCTCCCAATCCTTCCTGCACACCTGGAGCCAGCTGCTCTATTTTATCATTAACCCTTTCTTTAACCTGCCATGCAAGCCTGTTAGGAGGCAAAAATAACCAGAATTATTGCAACCCTGTTGCCAAGCTCCTTAACTGCAATCCTTGCCTCAAGCACAGCCTAAATCAGAGCGCAGTGACAACTTCCTCCTGCCTTGACAAGTCCCACGTTGGCTGGAAGAAGCTTCAAACAACAGGGCCTGTCTTAAAACCCTAGGACCATTCCTGTTTAAATCTCTTTGCTGAGGGGAATTTTTGTTGTAGGGCTGCTATTTTCCTCCTGACTCACCAGTCTTGCTGTCCTTCCTTAACACTTGCAACGTTTGGTTAGACCTTACTACTTCTGGCTCAGGTAGTACCATGCTCCAACATTAGAAACTATTTTGAGAGGTGGAGGAAAGGTGCTTGAGAAAGGGAAGCAATACTCATGATGGACAAGTCAACAGTTGTGTCTTCAGAAGCCAAGGGGGAGGGTATGAGCCTGAGATTTAAGAGAGGAAAATAATGAGATTAAACACTTCTTTGCTTTTTTTTTATACATCCAGTTTTCTCAAAGATGTTTTTTTTTCTCTGTGGGAATCTGAATATGAAACTCTGAGATGTTCTGCCTGTCACCCTCTCACCTCACAGCTTTTCTCTGGAAATTTTGCAGCATCAAGTCTTGGCCTCAAATCCTTGAACTGTCTATAAACAACAGTGGAAAATTTATGGTGGAGCGAGTGCATTAGAATTCTCATAAAAAATAGAAAAGAGAATATTCTCTTACTCCCAAACAAAATGTTCTATGGGCACTTAGACATACTTCAGTATAAAATTGATTTAGCTAATCTACTGCATGAACACAGTGTACTTAAAATCAATGGCATTTTTTTCCATTTTAAAATGTTCAGATTTTGAAGACTGATTTTCCTGCTACCTGTACATTCCTGCTATTTGTAATGTAAAGGGTTGCCAACAGCAATGAAAAATTTGTTTTCCATGTGCTGGAAAGGAGTGAAAAATCCTATTTCAGTTATGGTTAACTATGGTAGCTTTGCTACCTCTATCTCCTCCGCTGAAAATACATGCCACATTCCAGCCTCTTGTCCTTCTTTGACCTCTCCTTGCTTACCTAATGTTTTATTCATTAGTGAGATATGGCAGGAAGTGTCATCTCATTAGCATTGTCTTTGTCTACTTTGAGGAACATCTACCACTTTGGGACAGATTGTGTGGATTCTTCCATTAACACATCACCAGATTGACTCACTTCTTTAAAACAAGACTTTAACCCATGGCTACTACTTCTAGCACGTAGCTTCTTCAAGGCAGATATTGACATATTCATCAGTTTTAGGTCCTAAAAGTTTCTAACAAGGTGAAAGCACTTCTGCAGGTCTTGTAGTCTGATGAGTATGGCCGCCCTCTCTCCTCCCTTTCCTCATTGTTAGGTGCTCAGTTTCTCAGATGTGTTATACATGCTACATTGAGGAGACATATCTTGAAATTCCCAACTTTTTGGGTAATATACATCAGCTCCAGAGAACTGGCAAACCTAAAAAGTTCAGCTGCAAACACATCAGCCTGAACCTAAGTACAAATTGGAGGCAGTGACTCGTTAGTTCATGATGGAGCAGCGTTGTGCAGTCAAATTTTTCCTACATTAAACAGCTCTGGGAGAAAAAGTTTGGGCAGTTTGGGGTTTTTTTTTGCTTATGTGTAGACTTCTATACCATATTAACCTCTGGTTTTGTATAAAATGAAGTAAAGCTAGCTTTCTTCATAGTGGGGAGAAATCTTCAGGAAAGACATTTAATAAACTCATTGGTTTAATAAACTCATTGGTTTAATAAACTCATTGGTTTAATAAACTCTCTTTTTTTTCATTTTTTTCCTTGGAATTTGTTCAAGTGTGCACAGATACCTCCAGCTACTCTAAGAAAGAAAAAATTATCTAGAGAAACTAATCTGACAGGCATGTGTGTGCATTTATTTAAGCAAGGAGAAACTGCCTGAGGTGCAAGTGACCATCCTCAACGTTAAAAAGTTCTCTGGTTTCTGATCCACAGCGAAAAAAAACACTGGAAAATTTCAAATCTTTCCAGAGAGAATGGACAACAGATAGTGCAGCTATCTCAGCTGGCCCAGGTGAGGCAACAAATGAGAAATAATGTCATTTTTATTCATAGCAAAAGGCTGGGCAGGAAGAATTTGCAAGCTGGAGGTGGAGGTTGGGAGGATGAACATGTTTGAGAATAAATAATAGCAGTGATGGTCTGTGACTTACACTGGAATATAGTAATTACCATGCTGGATCAGATTTGTACCTCATCTTTAATCAAAACCAGGCAGAACAAGAAGCTGGCCACCCTGGGTTGGAGAAGGATGAGGAAGAGGAGGGCTTTTTGTATATTTAGCACTAGAAACTGAACTGCATGTTTTTTAACATCATATTTTTTTTTAACTAAACCATCCTGTGAAGCACAGGCACTTTTAATGGACAGAAAAATGTGGTTTAGTACACAATTAGGTGCAAGACCTTGGGAAACTTGTCCTTGAATATATTTTAACTTAAGTAAAATCAACATCTTTACCTGAATCTGTAGTGTCTCTCTATTTGATAAAATTTCTATCCTCAATGTAAAAGCAAGCTGGCTCTCTCTCACTTCACTGTCTTTTAGAGAGAAATGCAATTACTTTTGTGCAGCTTTCAGGTACAAAGCAAAAAAGAAAAAAATGCACTGAATTTTCAAAATTCCCTGATTTCAATAGCATTAAAAATTAATTTCTTCATAAAAGAAGCCCTGCTTTTTTTCCTTATTTAATTACAAACCTCTACAATGTCCTCAAATACATCAAGAAAATGCCCTTTGTGCAGAAAGTTAAAAAGTGATTTACCACTGCATATAAAATATATAAAAATAACGTGCTTGAGGTGTTAGCCCAGCCCAGCCTAATTTTTCTAAGCTGACACAGCTTTTGGGTATGGATTCAGATTGGAGTCCTGAGGAAAAAAAATGTAATTTAGGAGAATGGAGAGCAATTCTTTGAGTGCACACCACCATGAAATAAATCTGTTTCAAAAGGTAGCTCTGAAAGTGGCATCCTTTGGAGCTGAATTCATCAGGGTCTGAAAAACACCAATTTTGAAAGTATTGATTAGAAGTTGAGATTCTTAGATTGCCCAAATCATATCTTATCTTACTTTTACAATGGTACTTGCCTTTACAAATACCTATTTTCTGTTAAACTGGAGGAGTTGCAGAGGTGATTCTTTCTGGTATATTCTTGCAAGTTTGAGGAAACTCTGGTGAGAAATTGCTTTGGCTGAGGGGGAGGAGCTTTCACTTTGGTCACCTCCTACTCGCGTCCTCCTCCCCGGCAGCAGCTCTCGACGTTTGCTCCGAAGCCAACCCAGCATTGCTGAAGAACAGATCAAACATCCATGGGAATATTCCATGCCTAGGCTGGCTGAAGACATTTGTCTTCAAAAAATACTTCCAAGGAAAGCAATCCAAATCCATGAAAGGTAACAGACACCCTTCCCAAGACCATTTACACCAAGCCTACAGGCTGTTTCTTTGCTTTCTCTGGAAGAAAAACATAATCAGTACTTTTCATAGAATCCCAGACTGGTCTGGGTTGGAAGGGACCTTAAAGCTCATCCAGTTCCAACCCCCCTGCCAGCAGCAGGGACACCTTCCACTAGACCAGGTTGCTCAAAGCCTCATCCAACCTGGCCAAGAACACTTCCAGGGAGGAGCAGCCACAGCTTCTCTGGGCAGCCTGGGCCAGTGTCTCACCACCCTCACAGCAAAGAATTTCTTCCTCACCCCTCATTTCAACCTCTCCTCTTTCAGTTTCAAACCATCACCCCTTGTCCTGTCAGTCCCTGCCCTTGTAGCAAGTCCCTTCCCAGCCTTCCTGGAGCCCCTTCAGGCACTGGAAGGCCGCTATAAGGTCTCCCTGGAGCCTTCTCTTCTCCAGGCTGAACAGCCCCAACTCTCTCAGCCTGTCCTCACAGCAGAGCTGCTCCAGCCCTCGCATCATCCTCAAGGATGATAGGTTAGACAAGGAGAAAGTTTTTTCTGCATATTTCCTTATCTTTATTAATTAAAAAACATCATTTCTCTTTGAAAAATAATTTCAAGCTCTTTTTAGTCTTAATCAAGAAATTGTCCTTTTCAGTTCCCTGATCTATCAAGGTTTGACACATAATCCTGAAAATTGTAACAAAACTATGTGATTTTCAGTAGATGTCTGAAATTAATTAAATTCCTTCTAGCCCAGTTTTGCCATTTTTTGAAACTCCTGAGCCACTTTTTGGTCTTGTTGCAAGGCCTCAAGAAAGGAGTCTTTGAAAGGAAAGAATCTTTTTTAAAAGCAGATGAAGAGGCATTTATGTTAACTTCATTCCTTTACTTAGGCAATTTACTGAGAAGTGATCCATCCAGAGAAGTGCAGAGCAACTCTGACTACTCAGCCTTGCTTATTTTGTCTTATCTCCTTAGACTTTGTGGTGGTTGCACTTGGCCAGCAGCCAAACACTGCCGTTCGCTCACTTCCACCCTCACCAGAGGATAGAGGAGAGAACTGGGGCAAGGGTAAGGAGACTCATAGGGTGAGATAAGAACAATTGAATCATTGAAATAAAATAATAATGATCATAGTAATAAAATATGCAAATGAGTGACGTTGCTCACCACCCTCCAACCCATTCCCAGAGAACGATCCTGGAGGAGCGACAATCCCGACCCGAAACCGCAATCCCGGGAGAGTGAGAGCCCGAGCGAGAGCCAGAGAGGAAGAGCCCCTCATGGATCTCCTGCCCATGGGGGACAGGAGATGGAACAGCCCCTTGGCAGAGCCCAATGCCCATGGAGCTGATCCATTGCAATATTCCTCACCCCTGAGATTTTGCACTTGCAGAGAAACACAAAGTCCTTCAGTGCCAGGGACACAAATGCAAACACTGGGATGTTCTCAGTGTTCCTCTCATAACAAATCCCAGCTGAACCCAAACCCCAGTGCTGTTCCACCTGCTAAAAAGAAACCAGCTCTGGCCCAGTTACACACCAGGACAGACTTCAATCCATCAAAGAACATTAGGGCTAATATAAAGTGCCCTTCCCAATGGTCCATGGCCTCACATGGGAGCTTTTAGGTTCTTTATGATACAACATTTATCTTCATGACAGAAAGTTCTCTCAGTCATGGTTAATCAAAGCCTGAGACCTTAAATTGTTGTAAATGCCTATCTGTTATTCTGATTTGTGTTTCATAATTGATTCATCCTGAGGCAAAAGAAGAGGAAATGCACGCTGACATCATTTTGTTCAATTGCTACTTAAGTTACGTAATTCCTTAAGCTTATTAGTCAAATTGCTACCTGTTGATGACATTATCAGTCATGTTTGCAGATGGTACAGGGCTTGGGTATGTCATTCCAATTCCCACACAGAAAGCACTTGTATGGTACATGTGAAGACACAGTGACAGTACTCAGAAGTTTATAGTCTAAAAGAAACAATAAAAAATGTGGAGGAGGAAGATATAATCCCACAACTGAAATGTGGTTCTTTTTTTTTTGGAATTTAGAAATGATTTCTGTTTGTGACTGCTCCTTTTCTTGTACTTTTATGAAGCAACGATTTTTGTGTAGTCCTCATGGTAGAAATGGCTCTTTAGGAACAATGTACAATAACCAGTTCTTCAGCAGAAAAATTAGTCCTTCATCATGTTCAACAAAAACAACTTTCCTTTGCCATAAGATGAGGACAGATGTGGAAGCCAGGCTAGCTTCCTGGAGCAGCAGAGGTAGAAGCAAAGCATCCATTGTTATACAAAGGCTTAAACCATAAGCCTCAAACCAGAGTTGACTGTTGAGTGAACTTCCCAACCTGTATCACATCAGCATGAAATAAGACCGTGAGACTTTACCTCCTACAATCCAAAGCCAGGTGCAGAATACCAAAATAGGAGCTTCTCAGACATATCTTGGGTCTGGGCCAATCTGGGATGTGCCCATGTGAAGTGAAACCAACCCACCAGATGTTCCAGTACCTTCTTCTCTACGTAATTTGTTTGTTAGATGGTATAACAGCAGGACCCTCTCACAGCAAAGATGGAGACCTCACCTACGAGTGGACACACTGTGTAGGACTTCCCACTTGCCAGGGAAAGGTTCTCCAGATCCTTTGCTGTGACAAGGGCTCCCTGCTGAAGCACAGATCTGGATGATGATCAGTATTTGGGCAATTGGTGAGGGATCTTTCTTAACCACTACAGTTAACCTTCGTAGTGATGACTAGGTGCATTACCCTGCTTATTGTTGCACCTTGCTTATTCTTTTGGTTTTTCTTCCCTGCTTTGAACTAAAGTAAAATAACTTTGTTTTTTGTTTCCAAGTTGGTTTCTGTGTCCTTTTTGCTACCCCCATCAATTGGCAAAACATCCACACAGTCTGAATCAAAGACAGGTCAGGCCACCTCATCTTTCTGCTGCTCCTGCCCATCCCTGCTGTAAATCCTCTTCTGCAATTAGTGATGACATGTTCTAATCTTCTTCATCCAAGCTATCAGAGGATTGTAACTTCATATGGGAAATATCAGGGGAATTAAAACTCAATATAAAAAAAAAATCCTTCTTTTTTACTAAAGCATTCAATAACAAAGAAGGAAGAACTAAAAATAATCAGACAGACTGCACAGGAAGGTTTGTTTAGAACTAAATAACTTCAGAAAAACAACTGGGCTTTCAGTTTATTGCTGTTCCTCTGTGGAATTGACATCTCCTTTAAGGGAGTGATTTATGCCAGCAAAATTAATTTCATACAGAAAGTACCAACTTGTGAGTAGATCTGATCCTCTTTAGGTAATAAAAGAAATGATGATGATGATAATAATCAGATTTGTTTCCAGAATTGAACAGTAGCTTAAAAATTGTCAACAAAAATTACTCACAAAGACCATCCTACATATTTAACCCTTCGCTTACCGTTCATTTTCATTTTTGCCGCCACCTTCTTCACCCTTAGACAGCAAAAATTTCTCTTAATTTCACGGCAATTAACATTTGAAAGGAATCATTTATTTAGACACAGCTGATATGATGTAATGCTGCGTCCTCAGTTTCAAGCTCAGAAATATTTATCCTGGTTAGGTAAATTATCTTTTTTTACTCCTATTATTATACCTATATGGAGTAAACACATTTTGAGCATATTTTGTTTTTCTTTCGTTTTTGGCAGGGAGTTTTTGACATTTGAGCATAGGCTCTTCCTTCCTATGCTATTCATTTGCCCCCTGGTCATTGTCAACCCCTGCAGACAGAATAACAAATTCCTCTTTATTGCACTGTCAGTTTGCTGTTATTATTTTGGGTTGTTTTTTTCTTTAATTCTCCTGGAAGGCT
Organism: Caprimulgus europaeus; assembly: GCA_907165065.1. The sequence continues at coordinate 4,424,952 of OU015523.1, forward strand.
CTTTTGTAAATTATTTTTGAAAAACTATACTACACATATGTGTTTGGGATTGTACTGAGACATCATTTTCTGGCACATCCAATACAGCCACTGTAAATTTAAAGAAAAAGAGAATTTTCATCCAACTATGGACATCAAGCTATTCTGGGATGTATTATCTCCTAACTCCTTGCTCCTTTTATACAGGTAACACAAACTCAGCTCAAAAGAACAGATTAATTTCTGTTTGCCTTTGCTGTCATTTTCTTTATGCCACCTCCAGTTCCTGCTGGCTTTTGAGAAGACAAAAATTCCTGGGTGATTCTGAACCTAGGTCTTCTGCACTACAGCAAACAGTGCTGCCCGTTGAGCTTTTAAAACAGCCATCAGATTCATGGAAAGGTGGTTTGTTTTGGGGTTTTCTTCTTTTTTTCCATCATTATTGTAGCACAAGACACAATTTAATAAGTCTTATTTACCATCCTCCACACAGAAAGTGACTTTTAGTCATGTCGTGGATTTATCCTATTTTTAACCACAAAAAAAAAGCTTGCCTTTATATTCCACACAATTCACAAGATATTTTCCACTGTTTTTCACAAGACCAAAGCCCTCATAATATCAATGTTTTCACTAAGAAAGGAAGTCTGGAATGGATAGTTCTGCTTTTTGGTTACTGGCAGACTTCAAACTGACATCATCAACATTCAGAGTTGAAGCAGGAGAGCTCTGAGGCTTGAGAAGTGATGGAAGCCATGAGGTAGAGGCAGGTCCAGAATTACTCCTGCTGGGTTGCCTTCCTAAAGGGAGTTGCTGCCACACATATACTGAGATTATTGGGATTTTGAGCAGATGTTAAATTATTTCATATTGAGTAAAAAGAGGCTGGTTTATGTTTAGCAATATTAAGCCCTGATATGTACAAAACAACCCTGTTTATCTGTTAAAAGCTTAGCTTCTGTTTATTAAACAAAACAGTGAGTTCATAGAAGTTTGGACAATTTAATGATTTTTCCCTTTGCCTGGGGATGTTCTACCAAAACAAAAACCACCCTGGTTAGAAATTACTTCTCAACGGTTCCAAATGTCCTTATTTCTGCAGTGCTGGAACATCTTCCTCTCCATTCTCAGTTTATAGGGATCACTACTCTAAAACCAGCCACAGTTACTGATTGAACACTACATTTTTTTTTTCTATGTTCTCAAAAAAAATAAAAAAGCATAATTCCATATGAACTTTACCTGCTAGCTACGTAGGATTCTCCTTGGAGATGTCTGATCTATTCCTGTGCTGAACCTCCAGGTCTAAAGTACTGTCATTAAACTGAAAATGATGGGAGGTAAAACACTACATCCATACTGCTACATCATCAACAAGGACTCCCACATCCATCCTCCCTTCCCATCCACACAAGGTCTTCACAAGAGCTTGTAGGCAGCTTGCAAATCAGCCTGTGCTGGAAGTACCCCAAGATAGATAACAAGGTGCAACCAGTGGCTTCCCAGTCCCCTTCAGAGGACACCCTCCCCATTCGGAGAAGAAGGAAGTCATTGGGTGGCATGCCAACAGGGAAATTCTTGACAACATAAGCACATACATTTCAGAAACAGTCTTTTGGCATGAGAGGACCAGGAGAGAAAAAGAGAGCACGATTAGGAAGGGTCTGAGTGCAAAGACCCTGTTCCTTGCAGACACAGGTGAGATAAGGAGGATGAAAATACAAGGACGCGGAAGCTGGAACAAAAGGAGGATGGGAAAAGAACAGACTGCAGGGGGAAGGCATGTATGAAAAGGACCTAAAATTTGACAAGAAATGGAACCTCATTTTTCTGGAGAAGCCAAACAAAAGTCTATTGAGGTATTTAGGTGCTACCTAGATATTCTGATACCTGTAATTTCTTACCTTGGAATGAAACACAGCATATAAGGGGGATTGGACTAGATGATCTTTTGAGGTCCCTTCCAATCCCTAACATTCTGTGACTCTGTAAGATCTCAAACAGGATCTAAATCCAGCTCCCCTTCCCTTCCACCCCTTAAAACAGAAATCCTCTTGAGTATTTTAGCATCACCCTAAAATTATACAAGCTCTCATGCATTCTCACACAGAACACAGCTTTGCCACGTCTGATGGAGCGTGTTGAGGGAAGAGGATGTGAACAATGGTTATGCTGACAAGCAAATTTCCAAGGAAAACCAGAGAAAAGGGCTACTCTGCCTTTGTCTGGATCAGTTGTTGCTGATCATCTGTTGGATGCTTAACAAGATACAGCTAAGTGCATCATGAGTCACTTCTTGAGTGCTGCATATTCCCATAGCAGGTCACGCTGGCCACTCCACCTTCCATCCTTCCTGGCCTTGCCTAGAGAGAAGAGAAATCTGCATTGCAAAAGAGGGCAGGGAAAGAGAGAGCACAGACACTCATTTTACTATTTAAACTCTATTATTACTGCCAATAAGTTACATTTTGAAGGTTAATGCTCTGTACTGAGCAGGAGATTAATTTTTGGAAGTTGCAAGTCTGACACCTACCAGCAGCATGGGTACAACAGCACTGACAGCTTTTACCCTTCCAGATCTACTCAACACATACAGGAGTGATGTTCTCACTCATGATTTGCTGGTTGCCTCCCTGGCAGGCAGGTTGTTGCACTTTCTTTAGCAATAAAGAAACATGGACATCCCAAAGTTCCCCAAAGAAACCACATCCCTGGTTATCCTAGCCTAGGCCATAACATCAAGTAGATGGTACAACATCTAAGTCTGTAACCACCCTCAAAACCTGCCCCAGACAGCTGTAAGAACTCATCTGGTACCAAGTTACAGTCAAATGTTAGCAGAATTATATTCTCGGTAAATTACCATCTTATTTGATAATGTGTGAAAAATTATTAGTTTTCATCCTTTTTTTACAGAAAATCAATGATCTTTCCTAATTTCTCTTGTCACTCGATCTTGTTTTTGTTCATTTTTCTTACCAGCTGCTCTTCTGCTTTGAAACAAGAACTGCTTTTGATATTCAGTTTTCTACATTTTAAGCACATTAGCCATTTGAAGAATATATATTTAAAATTAAATCAGCCTGGTTTTGGTAGAATGCTACATTTCTGCTTCCCACAGCGCAGACTTTTCACAGTGCCTACTCTTTTGAGGTACATTTCTTTTTTTAGGGAGCTGTTTACTGGGAAACAGTGCTAACTGGGGAGAAAAATCTTTAATATTTTGATAAAGCAAGAAACGATGCCTTGCAGTTCAAAGAGCACTCTGGCACGTTTATGTCCTTGGCTTAAGAACAAGAGGTAATGCTCTAAAATGCCAAGTGTCATGGGCTCCTGCTGTAGTCAAGAGGAGCTGACTATGAGCACCTCACAAATGGACTTGGGTGCTAATAGCAGAAGATACACTAACACTACTGGCTCCCTAAATAGCACAGGCTTCCTCCTTCTTTTCCTTTTACTGACCATTTATCTTCAGAAAAGTCCAGGTCAGGCTGGTTTGTTTTAGCTTTCATTTTGTTTTCTTTTTTTCCCCAATTTCTTGAGTTCCTCAAGTGGAGTCAATTTCTGGAGTGTCAAATCCTGCAAAGCTTTTGTTGGTCATTACCTCATTATAGAGAATTTCAGACATTACCAGCTATGCTCTGACATGAACTCTGTGGGGGTTTCCTGACACCACCCTCGAAGCTTTTAAAGAATCATCCCCTGTTAGCTGAAGAGATCAGTTTAGGCCTTCTGGAGGACCTTTTTCTTCCCCTGAAGTAGAGATCTTTTATTTCCACTTACAGAGTCTGTATTGATGAATTTTTGCTTTCTTGTAGGTTTTGGGCAGTACCTGGTTTTGCTAAGAGTGATTTAATTCCTACTTCCAGTCCAATCTCCAGGCTTCTTGGGATAGAAGCAGCTTTTCTAAGGCTACTCCAAACACAGGAGATGGTGAGTTGCTTTCTACCTTCATACAGAGACTCTACACGTGCATTTGTGAAGGATATACCTAATTTAAAGATAATCTGATTCATTTAGTTGGGTCTTCCATAGGGGTTCTGCAAAGCATGTTGAATAGAGAGTTTTACTGAGCTCTGGGAGATTAACCTTTCCATGAAGTAGTGCAGGAGGACAGAAAAGTCTTCACTGTGGAAAGCCTACAGTAATAGAGGAGGCAAACGTAGCCAGGTGAGGGTTGACCTACAGAGTTCTTGCAGGCTGAACTGGGCAATCTGCATCCACGTAGTGCAATGGAAAACTACAGACCTGCACCAGGGAAAAGATGTCCAAAAGGACAATTGGTTTGAGAAAAGAAGAGCAGTGATGAAAGGATGACTGAATAAAAAGTGCCCAGCAGTCTGAAGTTCAGGCACTGCAGGAGAAGCTTAGTCTGCAGTCTTAGACCTCACCGACCTCCTCCACAGCCTTGGATGTTTGAAAACTCAACATCCACTTCAACTGAGGGGGAAAAAAAAACCAACAGTGACAATATAACGCTTCATTTCACAGGTATATTTTAAAGACTTAACCTTTCTAAGACATTTTGAAGATGAAAAGCACAGCAGCACTCATTACTTTGCTTAACTAAATTTTCCTGTGCCTAGCTGAACCTAAAATCTTTTGATGTTAGCTCATCACAAAGATATTTTGTGAGAAGCTTTTTCTCACTTTCGTGTTGGCCTGTGGTCATTTCATGCTACTGCACACTTGGTTTTATTTCAGTTTTTGCCATGTGCAGTTTGGTAAAGAAGTGAGTTTTCCCATAGCAAGTAATTGTAGATTTTTAACAACAACAAAGATGAAACCCCCAAACCCTTGTTTCCCATATTGCTTCAAACATCACAGCTTCACGAGAACATTTCATAAGGCACTTAAAACTGGCTCAAACACCAAAAAAAATATTTAAAAACAGAAGGGTAAAGCTTCCTGCAGGACTACCAAGAGACAAAATTGTCATTTAGCATTGAGACATCTGGATAATAAACAAGAAGCAAATTAAAATCTTCAGCAGTCAATTGCCTGAGCAAATGCAGATGAAGTATGATTGCTCATAAGCAGACCTGAAAATCACACATGACAGTAGAGAAACGTGTCACCACTTAACATCCACAGACATTCTTTCTGGGCTGTTTAATCTCATTACTTTTTTGCTAGAGAAAGAAACAGACCCTCAAGGCTGATGTTTTCACGTGTTCAAGGCTCCTTACCCTCATTTATAGCTACACAAGTCCAGAGTTGTAGCATCTCGGGCTGTATCCACGCTCTCAGTGTCTGAAAGATCCAGTAAATTGTGCTTTAAAACTCTTCCTCATGCTGAGAGAGGCAAGGACAAGGTTGCTGTGCTTGTAATAACAGAACAATTAAAAACTGCTACTGGGTAACAACAGAATTGATTAAAATAGTGTCATCTAATTGTTTCACGGGAATCTTAATGAAATGTACAGGTTTTGGTGCAAAATAGGTGGGAATAGAGGCCAGTTTCAGCCTTTACAAGCCTTTCCTGCTGCCATGAGACAGACAAACTTCCCAAACTTGGGTGATTTTATACTTTTAAGTTGGATTTTACCCTTGGCCAGGAATTCCTCCAACTGCCAAATTAGAGGATGAATGAGCCAGGTACTCATGGTATATGCTGAATGGAAGCTCTTCTGATCTGTGACCTCACCCCATTGCTGCCTAATTGAGCTTTGAAACAGGGGATTAAAGAATCCATCATAAATTAGGAGAAATTAATTGTATATCTGTCACAAGACTTACATAGCAAAGCAGAGTCACTGTCAAGGCTTCAGGAAAACAGCAAGGTAGGTGATGCTCTTGGTTGTGTGATGGAGTTTTAGCCCAAGTTGTGTGCTAGACTGCAGGAAACGTGTGCTCTGGTCCATACTGGGTTCATGTATGAAGGTCAGCAGCATCTGAACCAACTGCAGGCAGAGGGTTAATGCCTCTCAGCACAGCTGTGCCTGTAAAATGTAAAAGGATGAGTTTTTTATCTGTATCTGGGAAGTTTAACAGATTCAAGTAGGGGAGAATATTTGGTTTGAAAGCTTCTCTTTGCTTCCCTTTTACCATTTTTTTTTAAAACCTCCTTTCTTTCTTTCTTACTATTCATTTTGTATCTAGTACAAGAGAATGTTGGCTATTCATTAATTCTACTATAATACCTGAAGTGACATTATATATAAGAGAGAAATTACCTGGTAGGAGAAAATGGAAGGGTAGTACAAACAGGGCTCTTTTTTTTGCTTTTTTCTTTTTTTTTTTGATGGAAATGGGTTTGCTGGCTAAGTACATGCTAGTTTTCAAAAGACAATGACAGACTGGCAGCTTAAAGAGAACAGGTCTCGACAGCACACGTTAGTGTACCGAACATTTTGTTATCGTTTGTGTCATATAAAGCACTTTCACACCATCTGTGCTCCAACAGCAAAGGCTTGCTCTGTCCCAGGCAGAATCTTTTGTCTTGGCATAGTCACAAACGAGTCAGACAGCAGAATTATAGAGCTTGTCTCTGGCTGGATGTATGCAGAGTGTCAGCTTCTCCCGTAAGCTCCTCTCCCTACTGCTGACTCCCCGCAGCCTGGCAAGAGCAGCAGCACAGCTCAGCAGACAAGCAGGGATGCAGAGAAGCATCAGACTGCTCTGTCAGTGCCACTTTTTGTTCAACACTGACTTGAGACTTGCTGAAGAAATGAAATAAAATAAGCAAAAGAGGAAAAGGGAACACAACTGAAAGGCCAGCACGTGTCTCATTAGCGCTTGCTGTGAGAGGTCCTTATATCCTGGGGAGGGTAAAAATATTTTAATGATGAAAACAGCATCTTTTAAAATATTTCTTTTTTTAAAAGGCTTTATAAAAACAGCATTTCTAAGATAAAATAGGTAACACATATACTATCTGCAACTGAAACAGAAATCAGAAGGGAAATGAGGAAGTAGAGTATCTTGATTACATTACCTTGTTCAAGCAGTGGTATTTGTCACAATTAACTAATTGTGTGTTTCTTAGTATTGGAAGAAGGGAAATCATTAATACTTACATCAGTAAAATAAAGGATTATTTCTTATAGCACTATCAGGCCCAGGTTTTGTGCTAGTAAAATCCCATATGCCTATGGCAATGTAAAAGTAACTGAGTCACCATAATTCTCTTTGATATCTCAGAATTTTTTAAAAAATCAGATCTCTGGAAAGAGTAAAACAGCCCCTCCCTAAATGCAGTCTCTGCTTTCCATATTGACAACTTTGAGGCTCAATACTTTTCTCATTCTCATCACTGTTTCATGGATTTTTTTTGTCCTTTAATGAATTTCTGTGCTCAGGCACATAGCTATTTTCTTGGCTATCTTGCTTCATTATTCTGATGGAAGCAGTCTGTTAATTTAAAACATTATTATTATTAAAAGTAATGCATGAAAGTTTTATCTGAAAGATAGATTGTTTTGGCAATAGATGCAAATCAAAATGCAACTGTCTAGATACTCAATTATATATTTTAATGGAAGACTTTGAGGCATAAGCACGAAGGAGAAAAGTACTTTACAGCTTTTATCATTTAAATTACCAGTGTATGTGTAGGCTATTCATATATTTCTTATACCTCAATAAGGGCAAGAGTGAAGCTAGTTCAGTGGACAGCAGTTAGCTTGTGAAGTCTTTCCCCTTGGATTACATTGCCACAGCAGGATTCCAAAAGGACAATTTGGATTATTATTCTGGCATCTTTTCTCCAGTGCATTAAGCACTTGCATCTTTCAGCATCTGGTAAACTTATATTATGCCACTTCCTCTTTTGTAATCCACATCAATATTGACCATTTATTTGTCTTTGAAGGTACTCCAAAGTTGGTTTTGGTTTTTTTTCTTTGTGATTTTATGGGGTGATCAATATCACTTGGGCTAAGGGTGGTCCATAAGCATCATAGAATGGTCTGGGTTGGAAGGGACCTTAAACCATCCAGGTTGGTAAGTAGTAATTTCCATGGGTTCTTCTGGGTGAGAGCTGTTGCCTGCTTTAAAAATCCTTGCTGCAAAGGTTTTATAAAGGTCTCTGTTGGTGTAAGCCCTGTCTCTCACAACAGCTAAGGGCTATAACCCATAAAAATCAAAGCTTTCATGTAAGTGTTCTCCTGAAAGAGTGTGTTGGTTCTTAATTGAGCCCATCAGCAGAAATTTCTCCCCTAGGATCTTTCAGGTCCTTGGAAATAAAGATCAACAGAGGAAAAAATTGCAAGGCAGCCCATTGAAAATATTCCTTATTCTAAATACAGGATTCCTTGATATGGCTGTAACCCAGATTAATCTGCTAATAAAGAGTTTTTTGACAGAGCAGGATACTTTGAAGTCACACTGCTGACGTGCTGGAGATGATGGAGTAGCTAAGAGACTGGAAATGGGATAAAAATACACTGCCTTGTATTTTTCCTGTGAGTAAACAGGAACTTAGCACTGGTATTCTTTACAGAATGTAGTTGTCAAAAATCCACAGTCTGTACTAAGCCTGTACACATTGTCATTTATGTGTTTTCAGTAACTCAGATTTAATTGAGCTTTCACAAAGATATGAAGCCCATGTGCTTCACCAACAAGGTTATCCCATGTCAAACATCAAGGTCATAAAAGTCTGCTAGAATTTCTCAGCCAAGAAAAATATTCTCAGATGGTTTACACTGGCAAAATTTAACTTTTTTTATGTCTGTCTCTGGAAAAGTGACTCCTGGAAAATTTTCTAACACATATTTCCTGAATTTCTTTCTTCTTCTTCTTTTCCTACTCTTAAAAAATAATAATAATAATAACACAAGGCAGACTGAAAATGTCAACCAGCTGGTTAAAGTTAGCTTAGAGAGTAGAGAACAGTAGAGAAAACAGCCCTGAAAACAGGGGTTTGGAATGGAAATGTTCAGACAGTCTTAATGAGATCTCTGCCTATCCCTGCACCAAGCTGGAAATTTAGATTCAATTCTGTACTTGTTAAGATCACAAAGGGACTTGCTATTTATTTGACCAGACAAACAAATGCGTGTTTCTGTGAGGTCAGTTATGAGTATAGTTATTTCCTTCACTTTGGAACGTGATTTGGTTTAAAATTATAAATACATATACTGCTAAGCTGGACAAACACACGTTATCCCCTTTATCTAAAACAGTAGCAGCAAGATAGGGGGGAAAAACAAACAAAAACCCCACAAAATCAGATATTGCCTGCTTAAATATAATTAAACTGCTTAATAATACCATTTGTCTTACAATTTATTATTGCAACTTATAGAAAGGCAACACTGAAATAAAATATATATATATATGTTTGACCAGGAGGAGACATTAAACCCATATCTGAGCTTCATGTCTTCTTGGTCATTGTCTCCATAAAATAATTGTAGAGTTTAGTCATTAGCAGTTATTGCACTGATCCACTGCATGGAATAAGGAAGCAGCTGAGAAAACTGATGTGGACTCAGGCAGGTATTTGAAATAACAGACACTGACTGACCATTTGGCAACAACACTGATGGGCAGATGCTGAGGTGCTGCTCAGGAAGATGGATTTTGAACTGACCCATGAGAAGATAAGGGCAAGACTTGACAGTGTTGCTGCTCTTGCTCACAAGTACAGAGATTGCTATTTCTGGACTTTTTTCTTGTCTTTTTCCCTTGCTCCTTTTAAGACACACAAATAAAATCCCTAACCTTCACCACTTGTCATTTATGTTTCAAAAGGATAAAAATAGCTGTATGGCTTGGAGGCTACAAACATGGGTCACACATAGGACAGGAGCCTCAGCATGCCCTACTGTAATCAGTAGCCTAATTAATTGCTGCACTGCATAAGCTGTGACCATATCTGAGGTACAAAAGCATGAATGTGAAGGTCTGTAGAGAATTATCCTGCAGTGGTTATTTGTTCATAATTGTGTTATTGCAGCAGTGCCTAGAAACCCATCTTGTACTGAATAAACATACAGTAAATGGTCCTTTGGCTCAAGAGCTTTCAGCATAAATAGGCAAAATAAAGGGTCAGGAAAAACTGGTTTTGAAAATAATAGTGGTTCCACTTAGCTAGATGAATGGTAACAGTTTAACTGAAGTCCTTCAGAAACCAGAGTTGTGCCAGGCAACTCAAGACCACATACATAGGGATTTGATAGCTTACATCTGCCTTCCAGCAAATGCACTTTCAGCTGTAAATTTGCAACCCTAAACGTGTTTCCACGAGTGACAGTTTTATTCTATTAATTATTATTTATTATTTTATTCTATTATTATTTCTGTGCATAACATGCATATGTTCCTGTACACAGCTGTCACAGAATGGCCTTGACTGGAAAAGCCCTTTAAGATCATCACGTCCAACCATGAACCCAACACTGACCAGTCCCCACTAACCCATGTCCCTCAGCACTGTGTCTACACGACTCTTCAATCCCTCCAGGGATGGGGACTCCACCACTGCCCTGGGCAACCCCTTCCAATGCCTCAGAACCCTTTCAGCAAATAAATTCTTCCTCACACCCAATCTCAACTGCCCTGGGCACAACTTGAGGCCATTTCCTCTTGTCCTGTCCCTTGCTCCTCAGGAGAAGAGACCGACCCCCACCTCTCTACACCCTCCTTTCTGTCCTCAGGTCATACCTAATGACTTGAAGCAGGTTAGGTAGTGTGGCTTCAAACTCTCTGAAAACAGCATGACTATGAACAACCTCACTTCAGTCTGAAGCCCAGACGGGTCAGCACAGCACTTGTTGCTGACAGCAACCCATGGCTTCAGCCTGCATTTGCCTTTGTCCTGGTGTGTAGCTGGGCCAGAGCTGGTTTCTTTTCAGCAGCCAGAACAACACAGGGGTTTAGTTTCAGCTGGGATTTGTTATGGGGAAAAATGTTGATAACATACCAATGTTTCCATTTGTTACTGGAAGTTGAAGGACTTTGTGTTTTGCTAGTCTGCAAGTGCAAGATCTAAGGGGGGAGGAATATTTACATTAAGAAGCTGTAAACACCAAGGTGCACAGCCTGGCAATAGCACAGAGTATAACCATAACCACTCCTGTTTCAAGCAAATTAGCCTTCTGATCTGCAAAATATTAGGAGAACATTTCTTGGTTATCTTAGATACTTCAGTTGTAGAAGGAGCTAGTGGCAAAGTTTAGCAGTTTATCCTACAGAGGGAAAGTCATAATTTAGTGGAGAATAGGGAAGTATCCATGTTCCTGAGCTTATCTTAGGGTCCAACTATGAAAACCCAAGGCATATAGAAGAAAACCTAAGGAAGTCAAGCTCTCTAGAGGCTTTTTGTGCTTTGCAGCACGGGGCTAACTTGCTGATTCTCCTGCCTCTCAGAGTTGTTCACTCACGAGATGCACACAGAAAATGAGTCACGTCAAGTGACAGCTTGTAAACCTCAAATGTGGTGCAGGCTCTGGTACAGCAGAGCTCTCACTGACCCTCAAATGAAGAAAGCCAAAGCTTAAAGCAAGTGAAACAAACCATGATGCTGATGGATGGAGAAGAGTGAAGCCTCTGGCTAACCACAGCACAGAATCCAGCCCTAAATGGGAAGCTCCTACTTCTGTCACAGCTGTGTGATTACAACTTGCAGGTGATACTTGTGAGTTCTGGACTGCAGCTATGCTTTTCATTTCCATCATTAAGCCAATGCTGCTGGATTCAGTCTCTCCCCATCCCAAGCCACACACCATTTGTTTGTTGCAGAACAAATCAGAGAGAAAAAAGACAACTTTTCAGCTTGGTTCTCCAGGGCTAGAAGCATTCTTTCCATCAATTAACCATCTGGCAAAAGCTTTCCAGCTTGGAATACATGAATCCCACAACACTAAGTAGAACATTGTCTCTGTTATATCCTTTATATTTCACTACTATGAACCAACAGAAATAAGATCTTTCATGTCATTACACAGGGCTTTTTTTCAGTAAGACACAAAAAACATGCTGGTACTGGCTGGGACCTTTGTGACATCCTAAACACAGTCACATCAGGACAATCCTACTCAAAATGGCTTAGAAGTTCCTGAGATAGAGGTTACATGTAGAGTCATCATGTTCAATAACAATGTTGTTTATCCATGAATTTGCTACCACCTGGTTTTAAATCTATTTTTATTGTTGGCTGTCTCAGCATCCTGTGGCAATGAACACTGCAATTTTAATATCTTCATAGCCAGTGTCTCGTGAATTCTGCAACAGGGCACATCCTTTGGTAGTAAAAACCTGCTTGCAGGTACTTCCACTGCTTCTGGTGGAACTTCTCTGTAATTTATCTTGCATAGCTCAAGGACAAATTTGTTACTTTGGGCCTCAGAAACTGAATATGCATTATATCTGAGTATATCTCTTAAGCAGTTCTCATTTAAATTACTTACCTTCAAATAGTCACTTCAGTAGGGGAAATTAAAATTTATAAACTTTATCCAAGTTTAGGATTCTCCTGCCCTGTGATAAGCATCTGGGACCAGACAATATGGTTACAGCCCTGAAAATTATACACAAAATACATATTTAAATTTTTAAATGAGTTTTTCACAACTGTATCTATTTTACTTAATGTAACCTGAATTTTTAAAACTCTTGCCTGGACTACCTTCACACAGACATTGTAACACTGAAAAAAAAAAACCAAAAACCTATTTGGTTATACTTTAAAAACAACCAAAAAAAGAGCAATTTTAGGACCAGCTCAGAAGACTACCACTTCCACAAAGTAATTATTTGCTTCAAAACAATTTATTGAGAAGTAAAGGAACAAAAACAAATTAAAATGTCCCTTTATATTTTGTTCAGGAAATGTTATTTTATAGGTCTTTGACTCCAACCTTTTGACAGCTAAAATTAGCTTTGTATTACCAAAACAGATAATGCACCATCCTTCTGTTCAGAGCTAATGCAGTAAATACTAATTATTTTTAACACGTTTCCATCAGAAGCATTTCTTAATTTATATTAGTTTGTGTCCATGAATGATGTCTAGCTGTTCTTTAAGCTTCACTATTTCCAAATTTTATTTAAAAGTGACATTTATGTCAGCTTTAGTAGTTTTCTGTGGTTTTTTTAAAAATAATAAGTATATGTATAAGCAAATTCATACAAATATTACTTGAAATCACTACAATTTGAAAATAAACGTTCTCTTTATCTCCTGCTGCCTGACAGAGTATACAAAAAAAAAAACAAACCACATCCTATTTCAGATTAAGCCTGTTTTGTATTTTCAGGGAATGTAAAAATCTTTGTATGATAGCAGAAAAATTTACAGGAAAGTGCTGATTTGATAGTGCTATAAAATATGTCCTTTGCCCAGGATTTTCAAGACTGCAATATAGAGGTTGAGACAATTAAAAACCAACTGCATCACGTGGCTGCCAGTGATGAGAATGATGTAAAACTTTCCTGTGCCTTATATGTCAGGTGGAGATTTAGGGGTTTGGTGGCTTTTTTTTTCAGCAATCTTGACCCCTGTTCACAGTTGAGAAGACAACTTTGTCAGTGCATAAATTTTTAAGCCCCTGCCATGTCACTTGTCCAATAATCCTGTTTATTCCAAAAGGCTCTGATGTATTTCTCAATTAAATCTTGACAGTTAAATCATAGTTTATGGAAACAATCTATGGTGGTTTGTGAGCCAGCTTCTATACTTATTAAAACAGCACTTGACCAGGTGTCAAAAAAAAAACCTGTTTTTTTACAGTTCAGTCAGGTGTGCTTTGAAAGCATGATCAAGGGTAAGTGGAAGCTATTGTGAATAATAAGTAGCTTACATCTGACTCTGGGATGAAACAAAAAGCTTCTCAGGGAGTCCACCCTGCTGTAAAACACAGTCATTAATGTTTAGTATTTTGTTTTGCTGCAAGAATCCACAGTTTACTTAGACACCAGGTTATTTTTCTGATTCTTTTTCCCTGGTAGCAGTGGTGTTTTACCAGCCCATGGAGGCAGAGGTGTTATTATTCCTATTCTCTTTAATTCCCCTCTCTGACCTACATTCACTCGTCTGCTTGTTGGTCTTTCACTTATAAATAGACTTGAAATGTTACTGTACCACTTAAAACTTATGTTAATAGATAACACCACCCACTCCTACTAAAGAGAAATACTATTTTTCATAATCTTACAAGTTTAGAGCCATAATTAAGACAAATTTTGAAACACACTTTAAACATCTCAGTCCAAATGCATGCACATTTCAGAAGTGCTCTTATTAATACCTCAGTAATAATTATTTTCTTTCTTTTTACAGTTACAGAGGTGATTTTTCGTTACTGAAAAACAGTTTGTGTTGCTTTTCAAAGGACAGTGTCACCAAGTTCATCTCCCCCTTGATTTGAAATTCTGGTTTTTGTTTGGAGCAGTGAGAGTTTTGAGCTTGGTTTCTCCTTTACAAAAACAAATGCATCAGTACGAGTGTGAGAGCAGGCATGGTATGTCAATGGTCAGCAGCATGCAAGAAGTCAAAGGGATAGGAAGTGTAGTACCTCAGCTAAAAATTGCCAATTTGAGATATTCCTACAGAGATATACATTATTTTCCACACAGGAGTAGACATCTAGAATTTAATCTTCATCTAGAAAAAGAAAACATTACAATTGTAGAATACACACCCAAAGCTACATTGACATTGCCTCTGCATAGCCCACCAGCAAAGGAAATCTGGACACCAGACCAGCTGGTGAAGATGGTCTTGTATTCATGCTGCTCAGAGCGAGAGCCAGAGAGAGCCAGAGAGGAAGAGCCCCTCATGGATCTCCTGCCCATGGGGGACAGGAGATGGAACAGCCCCTTGGCAGAGCCCAATGCCCATGGAGCTGATCCATTGCAATATTCCTCACCCCTGAGATCTTGCACTTGCAGACGGACAAACACAAAGTCCTTCACTGCCAGGGACACAGATGCAAACACTGGGATGTTCTCAGTGTTTCTCTCATAACAAATCCCAGCTGAACCCAAACCCCAGCGCTGTTCCAGCTGCTGAACAGAACCAGCCCTGGCCCAGCTCGACACCAGGACAAGTGCATGCACAGTATTGGTAATAGAAGAGAATTGAGTGAAACCATGGCAGGAAAGGCTTCATGAGGCATAAGAGTTCCCAATCTCCCAGAGATTTTTCTAAGTCTCCTACAAACAGGAGAGTGACAGAGGTTGCTTTTATACATTGTGTGTTGGGATGAGAGCTTGGGAAAGGCACGAGAGATGCAACACAACGTTTAGAGTCCTCTCCCCTGCATCTGATAGCTAACAGTGAGAAAGCCAAACAGTCCATCAGGTCTGTGTGTCAGACCAAATTAAGTAGGACAAGTGTGTTATCAGCTCAGATAAATTTCAATATAATTTAAAAATAGTAGCCTCCTAGTTAAATAAAAATATTATGTTCTTTCTGAATCAAATTAGGTTTTTTTCCAGGATCCTAAATAAGACAATAGTAATGTCATAAAATGAGACATTAATATTTATACATGTAAATAAGAAAAGGAGACTTTCAAGAAAGACATTTTACACACAGTGAAGTTGCAATGTAAACCATAAATTTCTTTAAATAAGTGTCATTGTAAGAAAGAGTACTCAAGGAGTTTAGACAAATTAGCTGACTGATATTTCTAGATGCAAAGTCATTAAAAATATCTTCAGAATGATCTCCAGATTAAAAGTGACACACTGAAGAACGACTTAATTTATTCTCTGACATTGACTAAAGTAGGTTGCTGTTGCCTAGAAATGTAAAATAAACAACTGTAAACATCCAAAGTGCAGATTGCAAAGGAAAGACATTGAAAATGAAAATATATTTGGTGAATCACCAATCTTCCTAATCTTAGCACAAGTAGCTTTTTGCATAATTGGGTTTTGCCACTGTACCCGACAAAACCATCCCATTGTAGAAATGCACTGGTTAAAGACATGACATTTTTAGGCTTATTTAGGAAGGTAAGGATTCTCTTGGTTTAGATGCATGCCTGCACATGAAGAGCCTACAAAAAGGACCTTGCAGGCCCAAAACCACCCTGATAAACACTACCTCAACAAATCAATATATTGCTCACTGACAAACAATCAAAAGTTAGAAAACCACAGGCTTAAAGCTGTCATACAACTCGTACTCAGCTCCTCTGCACACTGGTTTTCACACAGTCTTCCATCAGACTGTGCTTTGTCATTTTTCTTATGGGACCCTGCTACAATTATTGGTCAAAGAGACCATACCCACTGAACAGCCAGATCCTACTATTTTTTCCAACTAATATTTTTCCCCCCCACTGTGTGTTAGAATTGCTCTCTCCATGGTTTTTTTAAAGTGGTGTTCATCCCTGTAGACCTCAACTGCCCCAAGTCCCTGTTGCCTCGCAGCATTGTTCTCATTTTGAAGACAGAATGAAGACATTCACCAGTATCTACCAATGGTAGGAACCCAGTTTGAGAAGAGCACAGCCTTAGTTGCCAGAGGTTTTAGCAATGCACAGTACTTTGGTTTCACTTAGACAATACACCTCCCAGCTATCAGCTTTTCAAAGCAGCTGATGGCTGCTGCAAATCAGAGACCGGCTCTCAAGTCAAGCACTGGAGCCCACTCAGGGAGACAAGAGCTTTACTTAACTGACTTCAGAGAGTTCATACTAGGACAGAAAGAGGGATAAAACTCATTTTAAGATCCAGAGGAGAACGTCTAACTCTGTAGTCTTTATTTTCTTTCCTCTTTCATCACACACGCTTTGATTCTGTAACAAAGCAGGCAAAAGCCTGACACACAACTCCTTTCTCTATAAAATTCTGACTTATACCCTGAGAACCATCTTAAGGTTCCACAAGCAGCCATACACCCTGCTGTTTTCTCTCAATACAGCTATTTTGCAGAATCATCTGCCTTTTAAAAACAACACAAAGGAGAGCCCTGGGAACATTCATGGCGTATCGTTACCTTGACACACGGGTTTAATACCCTTGAATTATTACTTGGTGGGCACAGGGATTGTGTCCCAGCTTTGGAGAGTGAGCACTACCAGCCACTTCCAACCTGTCTTCTCTCCATCAGTTTCTCTCTTCACACTAGTCTGCTTGGAGCACTAAAGGACAGATCCTTTATAATGGGATGACCATGAGTCTCCTCCCTCTCTGTCATTTCCCCATCTCCCAGAATTTTAAAGTTTTTCATGGTCAAATTGCTGTAAGGATTTTAATAATGACAAAATCATACATTTTTCCTTAACCACCTTCTGTAAACAACCCAGCCATTTTAGTTCATCCCACTACAATTCATTCCAAGGCACAAAATCAGCATAAAAATTCTTCTTTTTTAAGCTACAAAAAAGACAAAAATCACATCTTACAGTGGAAAAAGATGTGGCTAGTTTTAGGCATTGTCACCCGAATTAATTTCACAATGATTCAATTAATTTCTATGTTATGAAGCAGCTATTCTATTTTTTTTTCTTTTCATTCTTCACCAGCAAACCTGGAGATTCAATAATATCATACAACATATTGCATTATGACAGCAGAGTGCTGATATGTCCTCTACAAGCATTTGTCATTTTAGGTGTGGGATGCTTTTTCAATATATGTAACAACACTTTAAAATATTTGCCTAAATTAGATTTTTTTTACCTTCTGTTACACAAATCCAGATTCTTTTCATCCATACAAGGACACTTGAGTTAAATAGAGCTATTCTCAATACTAACAGAGATATTTTGTAGGAAATTGAAAGCCCTATGAAAACCAACAAGATGCAGAATAAGATACTATATTCTATTGCCTGTAGAGCAATAGAGATGCTAATTTGATCAGATGTTTTTAATTACCAAGGGGATAGCCAGACTATTAGCACAAATATTTTAGTGCTCCCTGTATTCAGAAACACTCAGAACTGAAATACTTTGTTTGCAGTGACAGGTTATTCATTCCTCTCAAACACAACCATTGGGTAACAAAAGGTTGCATTGTAGTTTCTAGTATTGCATTTGACACCTTATGTTCATTAGCTAAGTCACAATCTATTAGAATCATCTACTAAACAAAGTTTTGTTACTGTGTTACCTTATTTTTTTCCAGTTTACTTTTTGTTTTCTTCCTCAAGGCTTGGTGTGGAACCAGCCTAATTGTTTGCACTCAACTTATTGGAAACTTGCCATGACTTGTAGAACTGAGAAAAATTACTACTTAAAGACATTGGGCAATGAACTTCACTTTTAAAACTATATACTACCCATCTTCCTTAAAATATTCCTGGTTTTTTTATTTTCTTTTCTTTTTTTAAACCTTCTCTGAAGGTCTACAGTGTCAGTATCTCCTGAGCTTCAAGCCCTCTTCTGGAACAATGGTCCAAGCAGATAACTGTTTTTCTCTGGTAAATGTATTCTGGTTTGTAGCCCAACTCTGCCAACCAAGCCCTAAATGAAGAACCTTTGTGGCAAAACTGGAGAAATAGCCCATTTAAAAAGAAAGAGCCATTGTCCTCAGTGAACTTCAAAGCACTTAGGTAGGAATAATCACCTTTATAGAGCAGAGCTATGAGGAACTCTGCAGGGAGAGACCTGAGGGATCACAAGCTGGACATGAGTCAGCAATGACACCCTATTCAAGAAAAAAAAAAATAATAATACTGTAATACATAAAACAAGGATATAACAAAGTATTAAAAAGAATAAAACCCTTTTCTCAGCTCAGCACTAATAAGGCATCACCCAGACCACTCTGTCCATTTTTGAGCACTTCACTTTGACAGAGGCAGGCATGTATTGAAAAGCACTCAGAAAAGAACAAAGAAAAACAAAACTCAAAGAGCCAGAAAACATGGCCTAAGAAGAAATATCAAAGAAATTAAGTTCTTTAATCTAAACAAGGGCAGCAAGGAGAAAGCACATTTGAAAGCCTAAAGGCTGGTGCAGTGAGGGAAGGACTAAAACGGTCTCCATGCCCACCCAGAGCAGAGCACGAAGGCGTGCATGGCAACCAGGAAGATTTAGCTCAAATTTTTGTGACTGCATTGGAAGATTATGCCTAGAAATTGTTTTATTTCTATTGCTGGAGTGCCTTAAACAAGAGAAATATAATTATTTGGTCAGATGTGACCATAATATTGGTGTGGTGGGACAGTCAAGATTACAGCTCAAAAAATCAGTTTTCAAGCAGATTACATTAGTGCCCAGCACACACAATTTTCACAAGACAAATTTTGCCTTCATGAAAACTTGAAATTGGGATTGACATGACTGAGCTTTTGGCTACTCTAAACAAGGAGGTTTAAGGGGTAATAACTCTTTGACATTTATTTTTGTCACTAGCAGGGACTCTGATTCTTCAGATAATTTTCTCCCAACATAAAAACAAAGAGCAAAACCCAAACTTATGGTCCTCAGAAGTCTATAAATGCTCATTTCTGGCAAACTCAACAAAAACTCAGACTTTTCTATAAGCTTTATTTAAAAAAATATTTATCAAGCATACTTATACATTTATTTTACCTACTTCATATCTTCTTTTTGATGCCCTCTCTAAGACTCTTCACATTCAGTGAATTGTCTGGAGGACAAAACATCCTCTGCAGTTTAGCAAAGCATGATGAGGTACCTACCTACCAGAAGAATGCTAATGCAGGAAACAGGGGACATATCAGACAAGGGTTTGTTACTGGGTTTCACAGAATATAATTGCACACTTGGGAGGCTGTAACGTCTTAATTACAGTCCTCTGGGGAGTGGGAAGGATCAAAGCACTCGTATGTCTGGAAGGGACTTGACACAAGTAGACAAAGTGGCCTAATCCTATCAGAGGAGAAAACACTTGATCTGCACTCCAAAAAGCACCCAGCCTTCTTCAGGCACTCTTAATGAAGTACTTAAAAATTGCTCCCCTCAGTGCTCTTTTCTGCTCTTCTATCAGCTTCATCACTTAAATCCCCAGCATGGCTCAGCAGCAGGGATTTCTATTTCCTACCCTGCACATGCTCCAGTTTCAATGGAGGGAGATGGGGTCATGGTGAAGGCACTGGGCTGGGGTCGGATGGGACAAACCTGAGAGTTCATGTCACCTTCTGCATGACCCATGTCACACACATTCCAAGTTGTGGCTGTCTACCCTGGCCAGCTAAATACACATGGGAATACTGAATGCAGTAAGTTGTTCTAGAAATAATTTCTTTTTTAAAAGTTAGGGGCTGGACATTGGAAAGATTTTATGCCTGGGAGCAGTGTTGAAGCATATGCTAATTTTATTTTATTTTTTTTCAAAATCTCAACCAAGTTTAAAAAGAACCAAAACACATTGCTGGATGAGGACATGTGACCAGCTAAAAAAAGGGAATATTCACATCACTTGTAGAGTGTGTCATTTAAAAAGGAATGCAGTTACTCCTTCTTCAGCCATCAGCCAGCCTGCAGCTCATGGCAGTTGGAAACAAGTCCTTTCTGTAAGCTGTTTTCTCATAATTGTCCATCCATGCATTTCTTGTACCTTATTGGCTAGCCCTAGTGCCAAACAAAAATCAAGATCTTGGAGATGAAAGAGAAAACATTGATAAAAACCAAAGGTGGTTTCATTTACCAAGCAGCACGAAGCAGGTACTTTTAGCTAGAGCAGAGAGCTGCCCAGCCCACCAACCACCACCAATCCAGAGCCCACTTTATGAACCACTGTTCTGGGTCATCTTTCACACACTCCCCACCATTTCACAGGGGGAAATAACACAAGAAGCTTTCAGGGTTATTATCTGGAAGTTCATTTTCTAGGAATACAGCAAAACACCATATCCATGACAGCTATTTACTATGAACACCACCAGAGATGTCCTCTGACTTGGGTAAACTCACCCATGGCTGGAACTAGGTGGAAGACAATGCAACTGCAAGCCTAGGCATCTCTTTATATAAAACTGGTAATTTTTAATGCTTACCACAAAGAAAGAAACAAGGACTATGAATTATAGAATGAAGTTATCTTTTCAAAAAATTTCTAACCTGCAATTGTAGGAAACTAAACATTTTCAGACAAGCATTTGCCTTACCCAACTTCAGCTGAACTTTGGCACTAGAAAGACATACTGTATGAGCCCAGTGCCTCGTTAACACCGCCACAGCACAGCAATCCATGAAGGAAGAAATGAGGGAGGAGGACAGAGCTAATTTAGCTCTGAATCCCACTGAAGAGAATGTCACACTCACTCCCCCTCAGCAGTAGGCTTTTCATATGGCTGCAGCCAGGATGGTTTGCAGCTGAAAAGAGAAATTGCTACTGTCGAGAGCAAGCAAGTCACTCATCAGCCCAGTGCCTTTTTGCTGCTGTCCTTCTCAGTAGTAATATGTTTTTTCCCCCTATTAAAATACATTCCCTTTAACCTACTCCTTGTCTGGTTTGAGCTAGGATGGAATTGCTTTGCAAGAGAAAGTATAACATGAGGGATGTTGGTTTCATGTTGTAAGCTTTGGTTGAAGAGCTATATTAAAGGATTTTTGTGGTTGCTCAAAACCAGGTTTTGCTTAATAGCCCTTTATTGCTCAGTGAACAAAGTGAGCCAAAGATGTGTTTTGCTGCAAATCCTGTAGGCAACACTAGCCAGAATATGTCACATATACTTATCACCACTCAGCACATCCTGCTTTCTCTACTGCAAGCAACAGCCTAGAAATATTCCTTTCCCTGTCATGTAAAACTAAACTTCTGTTTTCATCTTGGGGTCTGTAAACCTTTATATGAAGTTCTTCTAAAAGATCCACCCAAAACAATTAGGGAGGCAAAACCCAAAACCATCACAATAGTGGTGCAGGACATCAGGGTTATCACACAGGGACCTGCATTGCCACTGGAGGATTCTTAGTAGGCTACAGATTGGGGAGGGAAGGAGAAGTGGGGGTGAAAAAAAAAGAAAAAGGTTAAAGCCAATGCAAAGCTAAATCCACCCAAGTGATATCTGCATGGTCAATAGCAGAAGACATTTTCCTTGAGAGAGGTCATGAAAATCTTAGAATCACAGACAGGTTTGGGTTGGAAGGGACCTTAAAGCTCATCCAGTTCCAACCCCCCTGCCAACAGCAGGGACACCTTCCACAAGACCAGGTTGCTCAAAGCCTCATCCAGCCTGACCTTGAACACTTCCAGGGAGGAGCAGCCACAGCTTCTCTGGGCAACCTGGGACAGTGTCTCACCACCCTCACACCAAAGAATTTCTTCCTCACATCTTATCTCAACCTCTCCTCTTCCAGTTTCAAACCATCACCCCTTGTCCTGTCACTCCCTGCCCTTGTCAAAAGTCCCTCCCCAGCTTTCTTGTAGCCCCTTCAGGTACTGGAAGGCCGCTATAAGGTCTCCCTGGAGCCTTCTCTTCTCCAGGCTGAACAGCCCCAACTCTCTCAGCCTGTCCTTGTAGGAGAAGTGCTCCAGCCCTTGGATCATCCTTATGGCCTCCTCTGGACTCATTCTAACAGGTCCATGTCCTTCTGCTGTTGAGGGCTCCAGAACTAGACAGCATTCCAGGTGGGGCCTTATGAGAGTATAAGAAATGAAGGAATAAAGGAAATAACATGCACAGAAACATATCCATTTGGATTTTATTATCTAAAACATTAAAGTGGAAAGTCTGATGAAAAGATGAGGAAAAACTGGGAGCATCTGTAGTTAACATGGTGTTAACAAGAAGGTTAACAAGAAAAACACAACATAGGTTAACTGCCCAGAAGTTAGTCTATTTACAAACAATGGAACCTTAATAGAGGAAAAAAAGGCACTAAGACAAGCCAACATTTTATGCTGAACAATTATTAGTGTACCAACTGTCTGAACATTAAGTTAAGGTTGCACAGTGAGGCTAACAGTCTTTAGAGCTGGTTCAGTCAGAACTGTTCTCTGTTTAATGAGTGCCATAACCATTAAAGATGAAACACAACATTTGGAAGGCAGAAATGGGCACAAAGCAGAAGAACATCACAGCAGACAAAAAGCTCTTGTTCCATTCAGACTTGGGCACTGCACAGCAGGGTAAAAAGAAAAGACAACTGTAGTTTCTGTATACCTCCCACTGTCCTAACACCTGAAAGCTAAAGTCAATACATGCTGTCTCTTTGCAGGGAAGACCCCCAAAAGCCAACCTGAGCTTGGGGAATAAATCTTTCATGGCTTTCTCTATAGCTAATTGATAGAGAAATGTCCCTCAAGAGAATAAACAGAAACTTGCCTGTCAATTTTCTGGATTACCCTCTAGGATACTAGATTAGGAGAAGTGTTTGACATGACAAAAGGCAAAGCTTCAATCCAAAGGGACATGGACACAGATTTGAGGACTGGGCAAACAAATATCATGAAGTTCAATACAGCAAAGTGCAAAGCTGTGCACTGAGGGAAGAATAACCCCAGGCATCTGCAAAGGCTGGAGACTAACTGTGCTCATTAGCAGCCCTGCTAAAGAGGTCCCAAGGTTACAGCAGATGCCAGAATAATATAAACCAACACTGCTCTCTTGTCACAAATAAGAGAAGTCACCACATTAAGAGAAGCATGTCCAGTGGATTGAGAAGTCATTATCCCCACTCTAGTCAGCACTGCTACAGTCACACTTGCAGTACTTCATCTGCTTCTGGAATGAGGGATGAGTTCAAGATGGATGTGGATAACCTGGAGACAGCCTAGTTGCTGAGATGCTCAGGGCACATGGCTTGTGAGGAAAGGTTGAGGAGCAAGGCTCATTTAATCTTCAAAGAAGGGATGATCCAGTACAACTACTTAGAGGGAAGTTAAAGACAAAGGAGCCAAACAGGTTTTGAGAGTGGCAGGCAATATAACAAAGGATGGCATTCACAAATAGTGTCCTGAGAGGTTGAGGCTGGAGACTGAGAAACTTTCTCACTGGGAAGACAGTGCAGAGAGCTCATAATGTCTCAGTTATTAGGGATTTTCAAAAATCCCCTAGACAAAGTCATGGCTGATCTTGTCACCAATGTTTGCAAACATCCAGCTGCAAAGAAGGTGCTGGACAAGGTGACTTCCAGCTGCCCCATCCAACCAAAACCTCTGCAGTTCTGTGACTCCCCACAGGATCCTCACTGTTAATGGCTTTAGGGAGACAAGAATAGAATATTCTATCCCCACAAAGCTGGGTGAATGAACCTCTTTTTCTGAGTCTGCAGGAGAATAGAAAGCTGCAAATCTCTGACTTTCTATAGGTTGTATAAGTTAGAAAGTAAAGCTCATTCCACTCTTTCCTGCTTCACCTAACCCATTAACATCACAAACAGTGCTTCAAAGCAAGCACCGGTGGGATCAGCCTCACACCTTGCAACAGGAAGAAGAAACCCTTTGAAAAATAATGAGGTAAGGAAGGCAGATATTCATCAGCTATGTTAACAACCTCTCAACAATAAGCAAGCTAACGGTAAAAGTAAAATAAAGCAGTAAATTGCAAGTTGGTTATCACAGGCTGGGGAACAAATTAAGCATGGGGCACAGTTAACAAAATAGATCTCAATGTCACACAGGTGGTAATTTAAGGTCTCAAACAAATCTCTGGCAGTATTTTTTTAACTTGTTTTCAATATTAGAGTACCTTATCTAAATGAGCTAGGATTTTAACTGGCACTGCATGTCCCCTATAGGAGGGGAAAACTGCACACTTGGTAGTAAAGCAATCTGAATATGTGCCCAGAATTCAAAAAAGTGTTTATTAGAGGCTTATTTTAACACACGTTCCAAGGGTTATTTAGCACAGTCCTCTCCCACATTTGTGGTTTTTGCATTTCTTGATCAACATCAGGAGTAGGAACGTTGCAGAACAATAAGAAAAGGTTTCTCAAAGTATTTGACTAAACCTGAAGCAGGAATTACAAGACTTGACATCCCATGGACAGCTTTTTATGTCAGAAAGTTTTGCAAGTTCAAGAGACTTACATGCTATTCATTGGGTAAACACCCAAAATTGCCAAGGTTTATCTGAACAGAACTGCTTTGTGATGAACACAACACTGCCCATCCATGCCATACCTAGAGATTAGCTGAAGCACGACACAAGCCGCAGATGAAATAGCACATATCCCCTTCCTTGCTTCCACATCTCCCTGGGGAGCAGTATGGCATGAAGATTTTATCAGAAAGACTGCAATAGCTTCAGAGGCAAAGAAAGGAACGAGTTATGAAAGCCACTCCATGCAAACACTGCTCAAGCTCAGTCTGAGCATTTTCGAAGGGATCAACCTTCATTTCTGAAATTCAGAGCCCATCTCTCTCCCAAGACCACATTCTCCTGGAGGGGATTTCAGTAGTAGTGTTCTTGGTTTTTAAGCACTGCAGGGTAGATAGCATTTCTGAATAACCTCTCAGGAGACCAGAGCAGAGTAACTCCTGCCCTGTCCTTCTCATCTGTACATTTATATAGGGCAAATACAGTGACATTAGCTACTTGCTTTATGTTCCAGTATGGGCACTAAGATGTGGATAAAATTAATCTGTACTTGATTAGAAATGGGTAGCCACACATGCTTGAAATTAAGCCAGTAGACTCAGTAAGTTAGGGCAGGAACTAAGCAGTGACTAACAAAATTGCCATCATCACCCAAGAGCTTGGTTTATAAATAAGAGTTGATTGGCAGCAACTCAAAGGGTAAGAGACAGAAAGATTAATCCCCACTAAAAGGACTTAGCAGAGTGGTTTCTTGTGGAAGAAAGTACAAATTACAAGTGACTAGGAGCTTCTGCAAAGTGCTGTTGAGCTGTATGTGGCTGTAGACACTTTGGAGAGGAAAGAGCTCTGAGGTGAGATGGCAACTCACACATTTTTACTTGGGCAGGATGGAGGAGGGACACAGCCAGAGGCATTGCACTGCATGGGAAACAGCAGCATGCAAACCCAAAAGGGCTCCCTGCTGAGCCAACATCAACATTTCTCCCACTATAAATGCAGACAAGTGTTATAAACAGGGAATTAATGTCCACCAAATAGATAGATAGAGGTTAACTTATAAAACAATTATTATCTTTCTAAATAATTTTGTGTGGTTCATCTACAGCTGTAGTAAAATCCTGATCTTTGTTAAGATTTACACAGAGAGTACTATAGGGAAAAAGAAGCAAAAATGGTGCTAAGAAAAATTTCTAGTGACCATGAAGTAAGAACTTAAAAAAAAAAAAAAAAGAAAGAAATCAGATTTCTTCATCTGTTTTTTACCCAGTAACACAGGAAATATACTTTTAGTTAATTAGTAAGACGACCTTGAGTATTCTCCCAAGTCCTAAGGCTGTCAGAAACAGGAATACTAATTTCACCATCACTAAATAAGTCAATACCTTAAATAATTCAATCAATTAACAAGACAAGTTTGTAGCTAGAGATGTCACCATAAACAACTGGTGGGGAAAATTAGGAGAATTCTCTTTGCTTCCCTGTGAGAGGCTTCTCTATAAAATATCAGGTGACAGGCATTATTGTATTACATGCAAATAACTTGTCTGACTTGGGAAATGGGTGCTGACACAGAGAATAAACTTCTAGCTATGACCAATCCACTTCAACACATCAAGGAGAGTTTCCCACAACAGGATGCCTTCAGTTATAAATTTTTTTACACCCTATGAGGAACAACAGCACATTATAACCAGAAATGAGGCCTTGGATCTTGCCTTTAATCTATAAACACAATTACTGACGCTATTTCTGAAAGGCTTAACTGGCCTTTATGAAATTACATGGCTATATTTCTGCTCCTCAGTGATGAGCTACCAAGGGCATGGCAAAGACTTTAAATCTTAATAGAACTTCTATAATCTAGCTACTGATTTACTGACCACACAGGATCCCCAAGCAGCAAATAGGTGTCATGTGGTCATGATTTTGCAGAAATCTGGAGCTGTGTACAAGAGCAGAAGCCCAGAGGTAGGTTAGCAAAGCACACACAGCATGAGGACAATGCAGGATAGATAAACCACTGAGCTATCAGGCCAGTGGTCTCCCATGAACCCAAAATAACAATCTTAAAATTACCAAAATTTCAGTTTCTTTCTTGTCATAAGCTAAAGTAGAGCTCAGCCTTCACCTCACCCTACTCATGAAAAAACTCAGATCATCTCTTTCCTTCCCTTTTTGTGCCTTCTCTGGCTGTGAAATGAGGATTAGTCATAGATCTTCTGGCCTTCAGGTCTTGCAGCAGGTAGATAAAGCTGTACCTGGTGCTAGAAACATTTTGCAAGCTGGAAGCCTCCTACCAGCCAGTCTTTCATGATCTCTTTTCTAGAAGAAAGACTTGTTGTGGCACCAAAGAAAGAAGATGATTTTATAAATTGCAGGCCTGCTTATCAATTTAATTTTGTTACTTTTTAGGCTTTGTCACAACTTTGCTGTCAGTCTCTACAATTTTGCAAGCATTGCCATACCAAGTCAAAAGTTCCAGTTTTAAAAGAATAATTCAAGGCTGAAGCAAAAGTCTGGAGCAGCCCATACTTATTTAGACACCTGCAATCACTACTGACCCAATATAAGATGATGGTTAACTCAGGGGCTAAGAGTCATTACAGCAGCTGCAGTGGCCACATGGCTAATTGTTCACTTGAAAAGGTACAGAAGGGTTACACATCTACCTGTTCTTTGTTTTCAAACACATTGAAACGTGTTTGAGCTCCTTTGGGGCTCATCCTTTACAAGGCAGATAGTAAATCCATGTAGCAAGTTGTTACCTTGTGCCTTTAATGATAAAGTAATCACTCATTAACATGAATTTCACAAATATAATGAAAAATGTCTTATCTATGGATTAACAAATAGATTAGCTTCAGGCATCCTCCTGCTTTGTTACCTCCTGATGTTTAGGAGTCAAGAATCTCTAGTTCATGTTTTATGTATAAAATGTGTTTTATTAGAATGAACTACAATCATGTCATGAAGTTATGTATAGCATAGCTGTGCAACACATATTTGGGGTTTTCCCCCCCCATAGAGAAGAAAATAAGCTTCTATGCAAAGCCATCACACAAATCCCTTCTTTTGTCTTTACAATCTTGAATATACTAGATTGTAAACATATATACAACATCTGAACATATATATCCTAATACTTGAAAGAGGGATAAACATTATCAATAACAACTCTAGATACAATACTTCCAGGAAAGATTTCCATCCTTTACAAGGCTCCCTAGGATTTACAGGCATGAGTTCAGATGCAAGAGCTACCTAATAATGTTCTTCTAGAGCTCTTCTCTGTGATAATTTGCTCCTTTGAGTCCCTGTGGGACAGCATCCAAATCCTTCATAGGACACTCAAGCTTCTTAAAATCTTCAGACTGCTGGAAAAAAAAAAAGCAGTGGTTGGCAATGTTCACAGCTTTATGCAACCTCAGTCCTCTTCTTCACTGGGAGCTTTCAGGCTAAATTACTAAAAACCTGGCAAAATTCCTAGGATAGTCTTTTCTTAACACCCCCCAGGGGACTGATGAGTTGCTTCACAGCTAATTTCTTTCCTGGCTTTCCTCTCATTGTAAACTACTTCTTTTCCTCCTTTGAGGTCCTACTGTTAAACTACAAAAGGAATGAACAGCTCCTGTGGGTGCCTCACAGGATCACTGAATGGTGGGAGTTGGATCTCTGGAGATCATCTAGTCCAACCTCCCTGCCCAAGCAGGTCCATCTAGAGCAGGTTGCACAGAACCACATCCCTGACAGAAACTGCTATTGCTGACCCCAACACCATGGACATCCAGGGGCTGGGTGGTCCTTGTCCACCCAGTCTACGAACACCCATGGAGATCAGCACGATTACAAACACAGAACATTCTCAAACTATAAATTGCACATCCTTTACCTTGTTCTTTGGTCAATTTATGCCACTTCAATACCCTGCTGCAACATGCTGTTTGCTATCATCTGATTAAGGTTTTCATGGGTTTCATTTGCTGTTTGCTATCAACTGATTAAGGTTTTCATGGGTTTCATTGCAGGAGGCTCTCTTCTGAGCTGATAAGGAAGAAGCAGGTCAGCACCTGGCAGCAATGCCTCTCATTGTATTGACCCACCTTGTGCTGGGGCAGGAGATATATGTAAGACTTCATTGGTCATTTTAACCAT
This sequence comes from Caprimulgus europaeus, assembly GCA_907165065.1. Next base: position 4,453,942 of record OU015523.1, read on the forward strand.
CTACAAAGCCAGACAGTCAGATAAAGTAATCCAAGGAAAAGGCTGTTTGATTCTCAAAAGGAAGTCATTCACTAGGGAAGAGAATCATTTATTTGTTTCTTAGAGGAAGCACTAATCCTACTAAAGCCAGTGGACAGTGAAGAGAAGGAAGATGAAAATAAAACATTATGAGATAGGTCTGCCAAACAATCCCTACAGCCCAGCTGTCCAGAGAACTGCACTCTAAGCATTATTTGGTGAAGCAAACCAACCTTGTCTGCCAGACCTAGGGCAGCAAATATCCCCATTCTGTGCAGATGCAGTCAGTGGGAGGAGGAGAGCTGACACTGGACCTCAAGACTGAGGCACACATGTGTGGTTTTCTAGGACAGAGCACATAGCACCTGTCAGGCTGCAAAAAGCCCCAGGAGGGTGGAGACATCAGAGAGGTGAAGGGTTTAATTCTCCAGAAGCACCAAGAAATGGTGTTTCTTCCTATTTCAAATTATTTCCCAGAAATGTATTAATTGTCCCAACTCAAGAGCTCAGAAAGTTTTTGTTCATCAAACAGACCATCAAGACGTGAGGCTCTGAAGCCAGGCTCTAAGAGTAGGGTGGGGTTTTGTCCACCTCCTGACTGTAAAACAGGATAACTTGATCCTGAGCTATGGCAAAATAAAAAGCAGCCAGTGGTCTGGCTGAGAGGGGAGGTTAAATAAATAAATAAATAAAAAGAAGAAGAAATCAAAACTCAAACCCCATCACTAATCAGGTGATCTGGAGCTGGACTCATCTTTGATGCCTCCAGTTTTAACTCAAGTATCTCAATTCAGAATGGTGATGGTCTTGCTATAACCAGGCTCCTAACAGAGCCTTTCAGGCTTGGCACCAAGACATCACAGTCATACTCCATCTGCTTCTCAGCTGAGGTTTTGAAGAGACACCACCCACCACCTCCAAGGGAGGGGTATCAGTCTTTGTAAACTGGGAGCTTGACACATCCACTTCAGGGACCGAGCCCTGCACTCTGCACGCTCTGTGGATTCCTGGAAGAGAAATTTCTCACTAGGGGTGTAGGTGGTCAGAGAAAAATAATATTTAGTGGGCTGGGAATACAACATTTTGTAAGAGTAGTTTAAGACATTTTCAATATCAGTGACTTAGAGGCAGAAATATTAAGTTAACTGATCTGTTTCTTTAAAAAAAATAAACAAATAAAATAAAATCTGCCAGACTTCCCAGCAGATTTAGCAAACAGACTGGGTAGTTTTCTACTGCTCTTTATTCTCCATTACCAAAGGTTTTAAAAGCAAAAATACTTTCTCTTCTTTAAGAGAAGGCAGCTGTGTGCTTTATAGGACTGAATAGATTACCTTGCCACTTCCCTTAGGCAGTCATAATGGTTTAAGTTTATTGGGCTGTCCCCAGTCTGAAGTTACACACAAATGTTTTTAGGAGGCAATAAATTTACAGCCTTACTGGGGTAGGGTGGAAATTAAATAAAATAAAATAAAATTAAAAAATCACCATGAGAGGAAAAAGTTCAGTCACAAAATAGGGGGAAATCCTCCAAAGCAGGTGCAAGTTTCAATATTTAGGAGAGGATGGGAAGGGTCCCTGTGGAGCTGCATCTCATAGCACAGGCTGTGGACTGCAGAAAGTACTGCTGAACATGAGCCAGCAGTGTGCCCAGGTGGCCAAGGTGGACAATGGTGTCCTGGCTTGTAACAGAAACAGCATGGCCAGCAGGACCAGGGAAGTCATCCTGCCCTTGTACTCAGCATTGGTGAAGCCACACCTCACCTCAAGTCTTGTGTCCAGTTTTGGGCCCCTCACCCCAAGAAGGACCTGGAGGTGCTGGAGCGTGTCCAGAGAAGGGCAGCGGAGCTGGGGAAGGGTCTGGAGCACAAGTGTGCTGAGTTCCCAGCTGAGGGAACTGGGGGTGTTGAGCCTGGAGAAAAGGAGGCTGAGGGGAGACCTTCTGGCTCTGTCCAAGTCCCTGCAAGGAGGGTGCAGAGAGGTGGGGGTCGGTCTCTTCTCCCAAGTAACAAGCGATAGAACAAGAGGAAATGGCCTCAAGTTGTGTCAAGGGAAGTTTAGATTGGATATCAGGAAAAATTTCTTCACTGAAAGGTGAACAGGCTGCCTAGGGAAGTGGTGGAGTCCCCATCCCCAAAGGTGTTTAAAAGACAGGTAGATAGGGTGCTCAGAGATCTGGTTTAGCAGCGGACAGGTACGGTTGGACTCAATCTCAGAGGTCTTTTCCTACCAAACGATTCTATGAGAGCAGAGGGGAAGATGACAAGTGAAGCACAGGCTGGGACAAAGAAGATCTAGATGTTTGTTCTGTGCTCTTTCCCATCCATTTCCTCTGGGAGGTAGAACAAGGCATTTAACTTTCCTATACTTTATCTTCTTTTTTGAAAGAATATGGTGTAATATTAAACTCTGAGATTGAGAACTAGTTTGTAAAGGGCTTTAAGGCAATAGAAAACTATAAAGCCTGTTGGTCATCACTTATTAACATGCATTTATTTTGTCCATGGATGGACAGTAATGCTGTCAGATCAACACACCAAGTGGGAGCAAGTTGTATCCATTCCAACAAAGTGGAACAGAATATATATATATATATATATATATATATATATATATATTTTCTCAGAGGAGATAACTGTCATGCACGTTATCAGGAACATTTGTCCTGTCTCTGGTTGTGAAAGCACAGAAGTAGAGAGAAGGTGCAAGGCCACTGACAATAGATGTCCAAAGTGCACTGTTTAAAAACTCAAAGGAGTATTTTCAAGACTGTATCAGCACCACAAAAATTAACTTGGAGTGCTAAGAGCCCTCAAATTTGAGCTTCCACAGTAGACCATTTCAGGATGGACAAGCTGGTTATTTTAAGCAACTGAGTTCTGTCAAGATTAATATATCTGACAAATGAGAGGTTGAAAAGGTAATAACAGGATCATTATAGATGTTGAAAAAATAGGTTTGCAATTTCTTATACAATGATGCATAAAAGCACTACTCCTAGAAATAAAGTTGTCTGTAAGTCTAATATTGAACAAGTACATTATGCTCTCACCAGACAGCACATATTTGTTTACACTAACTGCAAGAAACAGTACTGAACCTCAGTGTGGCTTTAGGCTTCTGGAATCCAATAGTGCCAAATTAAATTTGTCCTGGAATGAACTAGATGTCAGCTGGCAAGTTTTCCAAGACAGCAAGTGATAAGCAATGGCATCCCTCCAGAGGACAAGACCTCAGCCCTCAAGATCTGCCCCTCAAATCCCCTTGAATCCCACATGGTAGCTGATGGCAGTCAGTTTGGAACCCCCATGTCCCCAGAGTTCCCAGGACAGCATCACTCCTGCTCAGTTGATTCCCAGCACAGGGGACTCGTTAACTCCTCTCCTTGCCCACATGGGACTTGAGTAGACTTTCCTCACACCCTTGCCACGCAATAAGAATTAGTAACAAGCAGAGTAGAGGAGGAATGAATCAAAACCCTGCCAGGCAGGACACCTGGGAGGCACAAAGTCTGAGAAAAAGGCTGAGATGTTCATCTGCAGGATCCAGAGAGGACCTGGAGCACATCAAGTGCCAGATCCCTGTGCCCTGAGGGCAGTTTGGGGACTGCCTTGCTGTTAAGCTCATCCTTCCCCAATTATTTGGGTAATTTATAGTGGCTGGCATACTCTGTGGGAAGGAACAGGGAACACTAAATCTCTGACTCTCACATAGACTTATTAATGAAGGTAGCAGCCTGCAGCTGCCCTGCTCTCAATTTTTAAGGCATGATGGGCCAGAGAGGTCCTTTTAGACTAAAAGGGCAGCACAGGAGAAGCAAACTAACATTCCTCTAACTGCAGCTTTTGAGTAAGCACTCCATCTATATGTTATACAGCAAATTTACCTGGCCAGATAAATTTTATAATTGGATTACTACTGGCATGTCTTTATGTGAATCCAAATTTAACTATAAGAAAAAGAAAGCAGCAAATCTCTTCACCTTTTTTTTTTTTTATTATTATTTTTTACAGTCAGTCTCAGCTCTTAAAGAATACAGGGCTGTTTAAAGATGCTGTTCCAGTCCAGAAAGCCCTGGCAGAAAATCAACTGGCCATATCTTCATCTGCAGTAGGGTCTAGTCTTCTATAAAGGGATTTGCACCCATAAAATAGATTTAGTTTTCATTATCTTTTAAATCTCAGAATAAAAGAATAGAGTTCTTATAAGCATCATGGTTGCCTGCCAAAATTTTGTAGGCAGCATGAGCTACTAAAGGTAACCATGATCTGACTCTTTGAGCTGCAATATATTTTCAGAGCCTTCATTTTCTTCAATGTTTCACTAAGCTGTTTGGTATAGGTCACTCCTCCTTCCCTGTGGTAGCTCAGCTTCCACTGCTTTAATGAATAGCTTCTGCCCAAAGGAGTTTGCTTTCAGCTGGGCTCTGCAGAACAAGGCTCTAACCAGGAAAGTAGACCAGCAGCTCATACTGTTCTACACCTTGGGTGCTCTCCATCCAGCTGCTATTAACTCCTGCCATACCAGAGCACACAACTGAGATAAATAACTATTAGCCACAAAAAGAACCCAGAAGTGTCTTTCTTGCTAACTCACCTTTCACAATACACTTTCTCGCTGGATTTATGGAGGTTTGAATATCCCAGACTATTTACAGCTGAAAACTATTTCTTACTGACCACTTTATTCTTACAGAGTGCTTTGTTTCAGACAGACAAAATTGTCTTCTGAACCGAATTAATTAGTGTAACTTTATAGTCTGGTAGTGTAAATCAAGATTATTCACAAGTTCTGATCTATCAAAACTGTCTGAAAGGATGCAAGTTATTTTTTTCTGAAAAACTTATGTTTTCTTCTGTTTACAACTAAAACAAACTGCAGCTATATTCAATCTGAAGACCGTATGTAACAGCAAATGCCCAACTCAGTCATATTTCCCCTCTAGTGAAAGCAGATCTTACAGAATCTGATCTTCTGTAAGAAAACACAAGGATATATTTCCCCTTATGTTACTGTAAGATATTTATATTTATGGAAATTGATTTGTGACAACCATCAATGGCTTCATGGATCTGGTGCTCCTTGTATCAAGTGGAGAAGAGCATTTCTATGGCAACTGCCTTGTCACATTTGAAAAAAAATGGATGAACCAGAAGCACTCACCACCTTCTACATTTCCCATTTCCTCAGTAGTATCTTGTTTTTCCATTCACCCTGCTCTTTACAGCCAAGATAGGAAGACAAAACTTCTCACTTAAGTTCCACAGAAGCTGTTGGCTTCCAGGCCATTTGGTCACACAAGCTCTGAACTGATGCTGCCAAGAACCTGTGTTATTATTCCTGCTTCTGCTACTGACCCACAACAAGGCACAGACAGCTATAACTTTAATTATTCCCATTTTCCTAGGGCTGACAAGGATGCCCAGTTTAACTCTACCAGGAGCCTTTCAAACAAACCCAGCCACCACCACCCTGGGCTGGTTGCTACCATCAACAGAGGAAGCCCATGGCTCATTCCAGCACAGGTGCTGCCATCGCCCCTGCACTGGCAGGAGCATCCCAATGGTCCTCTGACTTTCCAGTCCAGCTCAGTTCTTCCCTCCTACACCCTCCCCTTCACCCTTGAGGCAGCATTAGTCACTTCCTCCCATGCTTCAGAGGAGATCTGAGCCAGCTCTGCAGTGCCATAAGCAGCTTGCCCACTTCTGAATCATACCTTTACCCCAAGGGGCGGCAGAAAGACATCGCTCATGTTTGCTCTGCTTTTCTAAACACCGCTCTTTAACACGCCTTGTAGAACATTGAAGACCTCGCTGTATGAGAACCAGAGTCTGACAACCATGAAGGACTGAGGCACTTATGTTTGAGGGGGAAAAAAACCACACAACAGCATCGACACAGAAACTGGCCTTCATGTTACAAGGTTCCATCTTTGCACCTGTGCTTGCTGAGGCTGCGATGATCTGAACGTGGAGCCAAGCTGCTCAAATTTTAGAGTTTCTGAGAAAGAAATATAGTGGTTATTTTTAGCAAGCAAAGGAGTCTCTGCAGTCAGGAGAGATCTGGAAATCTCTTCCCTCCCTACCCCATTTTCTTCCCAAAAATGGCCACTTTAATATCCCCAAATAGAGAAAAATATTTCATAGAGTCATAGAATGTTGTGAGTTGGAAGGGACCCACAAGGATCACTGAGTCCAACTCTTGTCCTAGTATAGGACAACCCCAATTACATGAAAACACTTCATTCCCCTCTGAAAAAGGACTATAAACAGCTACATCTCCTCATAGAATAGAATCATAGAATGTTGTGAGTTGGAAGGGACCCAACAAGGATCATGGAGTCCAACTCTTGCCCTAGCATCCTGTACCTCAAACTGGATATCATGGAAAAGACAGGAAAACTGCGTGATTCAACCATTTTCACTTTCAAGGTCTTTTCTGAAAAACATTCAAACTTTTACCATTCCTAAGACTGAAACTTGTCAGTCACAACCCCCACATTTCTCTATGCTCTGTTCAAAACACAATAGATACCATTTCTTCTGTTGAGGAACTTCTGCAAAGCTTTCAAAGAATGAGCAAGTTCTGCCTTACTTCACATTGCTTTTGTTCACCTTCTGAAGAGCATCAGTGTACTCAGAAATACTTCACTGACCTACTCCAGCATGCACTGGGACAGAGTTTGCCTTCCTGAACTTGCTGCCCTACTCCAGCCACTCTGCCACACAGAATCCCAGACTGGTTTGGGTTGGAATGGACCTTAAAGATCATCCAGTTCCAACCCCCACCAGCAAGAGGAGTCCAGAACAAAATTGCACTTAGGAGAAACTAATTTCATTAATGTGATAATGTTTCCTACATAAAATGTCTTCCTAGCCATAAGCAGGTTGATTTTTCCTTTCCTTTTTTAAAAAAACCCATAAAATTAGCATTTCTATATTGTAAGCTGGCCCATGGATATCTTGTCCTGTTGCTACAACTGTGCAGTCAGAATGTGAGCTCTCAATCTTCACCAAACATAATCCAGAAACAGAAAATATGCCCTTAGTCAATTTGCTGTGTACTACATGAACTCTATTATCTGCTTTACATACTATATTTGTACTTGGCTTGCTTGGTTTATTACTGAAAATGTCATTTAAAAATAGTTCTTTTAAACATTTCCATTAAATACCTAATGGAACATCTACACCAGCAGTCCAGCAAATTAAAAAAAATTCATCAAGCCAGTAAAACATGCTTACACAGCAAATTTCTCTCCTGATTTGTCCTTAAGGATCACTTATTTTATACATACACACACACACAAAGTCTTTCTAATAATCTCCCTTTCCCCATCATTTAGCATTAGCTGTATGCAAGCTTATATTCATTATATCAATAAAATTGCCTATACTTTAATACTTTCCACAAAAATTAATGCAATAAGTCATGTAATTGCTGCTCTAAAAACAGCTATATATTTATTTAAAAATGCATTATTATTAAAAAAAATGCATGAAACAAATATTTATTGTTGTGCTGTTATGGTTTCATGCTGCAACATTGTGTTATTCAGCAGCTTTATTGTACAAATGAGTTTTATAGCAAAATAGAATAAAATAATTGGTGGATTGATATTCTATTAACAAACCAATGTTATTATTGCAGAACTGATGTGATTATTGCAGAAAGCCTTGCTTATCTACCCTGCACTAGAGTATCCCACATGGGATTCTAGAGGCCTGGACTCTCCTACATGGAAAAGAAGGTCTGGAGAAGACCTTTTTCATCCTGTAACTCTCCAATTCAGCAGGGAATTCATAGAAAATGAATATTTCAAGGTTGCCCCTCCTCAGTGTGGTTTGAGATCACCCATTAGTTGTTGGCTCCTGAAGACTGGGACAGGCTCCCCAGGGAGGTGCTCATGGCACCAAGCCTGACAAGATTCCAGCAGCATTTGGCCACCACGTGCCCTCAGGGACATGGTGTGAATGTTGGGCTTGTCCTGTGCAGGGACAGGAGTTGGACTCAGTGATCCTGGTGGGTCCCTTCCCACTCACAACATTCTGTGATGAACTCTGAACGTTTGTGTAGGAACTGAGCAGTTTGAGGAGAACTCAAGCAGGGGACAGTGCTCAGGTACTGCATGGTGGGCAGAGATACCGTAAAATATGAAACTTCTGATGTTTCTGGTTGCACAAGTCTTCAAAATCCCTGCCTAAACACAAAATAATTGCAAAGTAACTCCTAAAGCTCCCTTTCCCCATATACAATGCTGTCCTTGCAACACAGGAGCTTGAAGATGTATGGAGCAGCAATTTGGTGACTCTTTAATTAGCTACAAATGTTCATTGTATTGCTTGAAAATGAAGCAAAGCCTTTTGCTTGCCAACATTATCAAAACTGCTACAGGGCAAGAAATATTTATGGGTCTCCTATCAAAACAATGCTTTCTGCTAGCCTGCTAGTTGTAACCTTTAAATCCCAACCTGGAGGTCAAAGGAATGAGCAGAAACTTGCAGTAAATTGTCAACAGTGCTTTGAGATTGTGCAACTGGATGCATAAAATGGCACTGATCTGATAATGAGAGGGTGAAAAGTTGATTAAGCATTTCCAAAGCTGATATTTCTCCAAACTCCCCTTATGCTAGTAAAATAGTTAATATCATCTGAAATCTGACAAGAAGTTTTAAACCAGTCAAATGGATGTTTCCTGCAGAGAAAGTTATAAAATATTTCTGGCTGAACACAGGAATAAAGTTATATAAAACATTGCTTGATTTAATACATTTTATACAGATTTAAGAAAAATCAGTCTAATTGATCTGAAACTACCTGGAAGCCAATCCAGCAGCATACATTATCAAAAGTAACTTTCTATGATTGTTTAATTAAAAAAACCAACCCAAAAACCACTAAGAACAAATGCTACTTCAAATAAATACAGATTAAACAGTAAAATCCCTTGAAGCCTGTTGCAAGTACCAGCATATTAGATCAGCTGGCTTGTGAAGAGACTGAAAGACATGGGGTACCAGCTTCCTACAGCAGACCCTGTACCAGCATCACTCAGAACTGGCATTTTAAAGTAATGGCCCAAAAAAGCTTCTCCAAGTTCTTCATGTATCACCCAGGAGGAAGGTTGTGAGAGTTAGTTACAATAAGTCTCAATAGCATCAATGTGAGAAGAGTGAGGTAACCAAAATCCCACGTGGTGAGGATGGCCCTAAGCTTGCCTTGTAGGACCTTCCCCCATGTGAAATACTGTCCTGGGGAAAATGTGGGGGTACAGAGGGGGTACAAGCAGCTGCCAACAGTGCAGAAGGAGCAGGTGACTCTTTGCTGGAACCCACCTGGTCCAGAAAACACGAGTTGGGAACACCAAGCCATGGTGTCTGAGGCAACCAGAGAGCAGCTGCTGGGAGAAGAAATTCACCACTCCCCTCCATCCCTGCCAGCTTTTGCTTTGGCAAGGGCATGTGGTATGCAATAAACTCCCAGAAGTCCTGCCAGCAACATGGGAGGGAGCAGAGGGTGATTTTCATGCAGGCTGCCCAGCTCTGGTCCCATCTTCGGCTCCAGGTGTCCCTTTCAGACTATACTGTTTCCTCACTACCCCCTGCAACTTCTCCTACTACCCTCCAGTGCTACTAGGAAAGATACCTAGTCCTTTCATTTTTGTATTTTTAGTGTATATAAGAACATATATATATATCTCTGTATGTGTATATATATTTTTTTTCTTCAATTTTATATACATACATAAAGTGTTCACACATAAGCACGCACTTCAAAGTTACAAGGAGCAAATATTTCACTGTTAAAAGTCCCCTGCCTTCACATACCAAGGTGATCCCCAATACCCACACATCTGCTGCGATTTCCTTTGAGAGAAGCTTCTTTCATCCCAGAGAAAATTTATTTAAATGATGAGACTTTTCATTTAGGGCACTTTCTAATTAAACTATCTGTCTGTAAAGTTTTTGCACAAGATGAGAAGACAGTCACAATTCACTGCCTTTAAAGAGAAACATATTCATAAAAAAACAAAAAAAAACCAAAAAAACCCCAAAAACCCCAAAACAAACAGCTTGCAATTTCATGTCCTTGAAATTAGAAGTGCTTGAATAGTTTAACACAGGGAAATAGCCCAGCCTTTTCTATGTCAGGCACAGGCTCTCAACAAGTCCCATTGTCTGTGGCATGTTTTAAAATTCTTTTAAATTTAAAATAAATGCTTTGAGATTTTAATTGTGTTGTTATAGACTCACTAGAAATTCCCTAGTTCTGTACATTGAGCCATTAGCTCACACTTAAGATTTTCATAATCTCATTTCTGAGAGAATTATTATTACAAATAGGATAAAATCCAAGTGGCTTCAGATTCTATTTTCCAATTAGAAGACATAAGGAGAAGGAATTTCATATCAAAAGGATTACAGGAAAGCACCTCCTTTATAAGCAAGGAGTTACACAGGCAGATCAAAATAAGATGAAGCCTCAATTCCCTTTTTCCCCTCCACCAGGTTTCCTTTTACAAGAGTGTAAACAAAGCTGGTGAACCCCTGAGGAATAAATTCCCCAAGAGAAGCGATCTCAACATTAACATTACCACAAACACCCTGACAAATATTTCTTGCATGCCCTTGCTCTGTTGGTTATCTTCATTGGTGAACTATTTGCCAGGTTGGATGAGGCTTTGAGCAACCTGGTCTAGTGGAAGGTGTCCCTGCTCATGGCAGGGGGGTTGGGACTGGATGATCTTTAAGGTCCCTTCCAGCCCAAACCATTCTATGATTGTGGCCCTGACATCCCCATAGCTTTTAAGCATTTCTACAACCTTCTTGGACCACTGTGTAACACCACCATAGATATATGTTCTGCTTTGAAATCTATCTGACAACTTTCTGTTATTGGTATCTTGGGCAGGATTAATTTCCTCCAATTCTAGAGGTCCACATTGCAGTTTTCTATATCTGAATTAGTCTTCCTAGGCTCCTTTCATAATCAGTGAGAAGAAGAAAAAGCACCTTCAGGCATCATTCATCCAACTCAACTGAAACATCTACTTCAGAATGAGAATAACTGTCCCCTAGAGATGCCTGCTTCTCTGTGTAGGGTGATAATTCAGGACTAGATGGCTGCATTTAGTCAAATAAATTCCCCCATTTGTGTTTGGAAGCATTATTTTTTCCCCCACATTCCCAAGGTGGAACATGACACACAGGTGCTGAAATCTTACGCAGTCATAAGGGGAACCTGTACACGATCAGGTGTTAGAGAGTTCCCTCTCTAAAGAGCAGCTCTTGTTTTGGGAGTACAGGCTCAACGTTTCCCAACAGAAGGAAATGATCAATTTGCTCTAATTAATGTGGCTGAACATGTGTACTAAAACCAGCTTCCTCCCTTTTCCACCCTTATGTTCAATAATTTGACAGAATCCTTCATGCTCTTTGGTGCCTCTTTCAATCCAAAACACTCTCTCAACAGCACTTCCAGCTAATTGATTTGTTTTCATTTACTTCCAGCTTGCTCTTTAATGCTCCAGTGTGGTACTTCTTTTAATTCTCAGCACAGCAGAATGTCTTCCTGAGAGAAGAGCATCTCTGAGCTTCCCCATGGGGCTTTCAAGCTGTAGTTCAAGGATGAAGAGGCAATGGGAGCACACACCACCTCCAGCCATGCTAGAGGTGCACAAGGCAGCTCTCATTCCCCCCCACTTCCCAAGGGATTAGGTTTAATGCTTTTAACCAGTGCAGACAAGGAGACAGGGTGCCAGCTGAAGCTCACTCCTTTGGGATTTAGAGCATGGGTGGCTGCTAGGGCCATTTCTCAGGAGGTTTTAAGTGGGAGTTTCCCAGAGGGAACACAGAGTGGTCACTCTGAGAACTAGCTGACTTTCCTGGTCCATAGGTCCATTGTATTTAGGGTCATTAGTACAGACTCAGCTAGGTTTTATTTCATCCATACACTCAAGCAAGGTATCACTGTGCTAGATTAAATATTAACTGTGGATTTTTCTCCACAATCAGGAGCTTAAGCCTAGGGATAGCTTTCCCTGGCAGAAAAAAAAAAAAAACCAACCCAAAACCAAAAAAACCCCAAAACTTTCTGTTACTTTTAATCCTCCATCCAGCTTCTGCCAAGACAGGCTTACTCAGTGTAAACCATGGAGGTAAAGCTCAGCCTAAGAGAGGGAGCTGCCAATGTTACATGTGCTTTAAGCCTCCCAACTACACAGATTGCTCCAGTTTTCTTTCCTGAACTTCATGTGTTCAGTTTGCTTGCTAAGGTGCCAAGTGCACTAAGGATAATGCCAGCTCCCTTTGAGACTCACATACAAGCATGTGGCATGGATAACCTGCCCCAAAACAACACTGGTGATGCCTCATTTGGTGCTGGGTCATCTGCCACCCTTGGTAGAAAAGCTCTTTTCTGGTCCCACTGCTTTCAAAGAATACCTCTTGCTAAGAGCAGTGAAATCAGATGTGTCACAGTTTAGCTTCAGCCATCTGAAATGGAAACAGGACTGACTTTCTAGTTCAGTACCAAGTTAACTTGACAAGGAGGAGAAGGTGACACAGTTATTTTCAGCCACACTCTTGTTTCTGGAAAATTAATTTTCTTATTAGAAAAAATAAGACTTGGAGAGAAAACTTAGAAAAAATATTCTTCATGGATATATCCTTGAGTTACATCTTTTTATGTAAGAGACTTTCAACCTGTACCTCTGCTTTGGGTACAAGAAGACCCAAGGACCTCCTTCTGTCTTATTACCTTTAAACACATCAAGGAGTACTTAAAGAATTTTTCCACTGGCTTTACTTGGAGAGACATTTACAGCTGCTGAACAGCTCTTTAAGTTATTTATACTCTCTTTTCTTGTTGCACCAGCAACTAAGAATTACTGCAGACTTATACAAGGATGAACAGTTTGATTTGCCATGTCTGAATCCATGTTCTTAGAAGTTTAAAGTATTTCAACTTAAATGGCCCTTCCTCAAAGGAGACACCTTTTGGCAGAGTGATTGTAATGGATCAATTAACAGGTTCAGCATTTGATTTCAATTCATGCTGCACACCCATCAAAGCTCCTAAGCACCGGTGCTTTAGGAGAGCAGGCACTTTCTAACTGCCTGAACAGATGGCTGGGAAGCAAAGTGCTTCTTGCACCCTAACCCTAGCTTGCACCTTCAAAAAAACTCATCTACAGTTCCATACCTGAGTGAAATCATAATTGCTTCAAGATTTAATTAAAAAATTAAAAAAATTATAAATACAGAGTGCCACTAAGAACAGTAAGTCATCCTTAATGGTAAGCTCCTTGTCTCAGATGGCTTTTCAGCATCCTAGATGCCCACTATATTGCCACCTCGTTCTCCAGGCTTAATAAATGGCCCAGTGCTTCCAGTATTCCCCCTTATAAGGCCTGCGCTGTACTTTCTCCATCAAAAGACCTTGAGAAGTTCAAGCAAGAGCTAACGAGGCCATCTGTAACCTTTTGGTGCACTTAAGCTGGGTTTCTACCTTAGGGATCAGAAGCCGAAAAGCAAATCTCCCACCCAGGAGATACATCAGGAATGATTTGCAGTTGGGTTCTTTGCTGCAGAGCTCATTGCTCACCCTACTTGGAGACTGTACAGAGACTGTCAATGGGTAGGGATGGGGAAAGACAGCCAAATGGGAGCATTTGATCAAATTCCACAGAAAAATAGACTAAAAGCTGTATGAAACAGAGGACTGAGCTCAACTTGTCCTCAAGACACTTTTGCCACTAGAGCACAAGGGAAGGACTTTGTCTACCTCTCCTGGAGCACTAGGTCATCTTTTTTTTGGTTTTTTACATTGCTTTGCACCTAAAGCAAAAGACTTGTTTTTAAAACTTCACTAGTTTCTGTGTTTCTAGTTCATAAGAAAGGAAATAGAGGGGAAAGAAATATTCCCTGATCATAGACACTCTGTTGCTAATACTATCAAAGATAGTATTGAAAGATTAATTAAAAAAACCCCCAATCAATTACAGTATCATGTACTGTTAGCAATCTAGATGTCCAAACACAGAAAATCTGGATAATTAAAGCTATATGTATGTGAATTTTCCCTTGCCACTCATTATTACTACTATCATAATTCTATGTACTGAAAGAAGGGTTACATCTTTATAGAGAAGGTTTATTTAATTAACTCCATATGTACAGGTAGGAAAATTGCAGTAGTGCCTAGAGGAACAGTGGCATCATTAAGCCAAGGTATTGAATATACAAATGGACAGATAATTATAGTCCCTGAGACAGTGTTTGCAATATAGCAGATGAAGGAAATACCATTAAACAATATTTAAATCACTAAAATTTTAGATACTTAAGTATAACTTATTTCCTAAGGCTAATACTCAATTACTATAAACACTTAACCAAAATGAAGTGTCCTTTACAGATATGCAGGAAGACAACTAGATGTTGAAAGGCTTTCTCAAGAAATTGGTATATGAGGGTTTTTATCCTGTTTTATAGACAACAAGAGATCTTTGTGAGCTTTTTTTTCTCTGGTCATAAGCAGAGCTTGAAGAAAAGCAAGCAGTTGATTCTATGCCTTTTGGCTAAAGTTAATAAATAAAAGTAATATTGGTTGTCTTTTCAAGCAACTCTCCTATATATGACTATAGCAATAACACTAGAAGCTTCTTTATAGCTGGTAAAACATAATTTTTAACCACACAAAACTAGGTCCAAAAGGAGGTATTTGGATTCCTCACCCCCCACCAACTGACTCATTAATTCTCCAGCATCTGTAGCATACCTATAGGAATAAAAATAACCTGATTAAGAGGACACAGGATTTTCACATGCCTTTAATGTTCTGATCAAATGATCTTAAGTGGCAGCAGAACCTTAAATGAAAAGTCAAGGCTTGAAATAGCCAGAATTGCACAGACTGACATTTTTACCAGAGTCAGAAGGAAGCTCCTGTGCTCATCAGTCTCTTTTTTTGATAAATGATCCAAATATTATGTCTCCCAGGGGTCCTGAGCAACATTTGTGACATCCTTAAAGGCAGTTATTTTTTAGTCTGCATGCTCCATCACATCACATATAAACACTTAATAGCACAGCTTATGAAAACTTTTTAAAGGCAATTGCCTTTCCCTTGACACACCTTTTGCTGGTTTTAAATAACTCCTGTTCAAGTGCAAGTGCTGTAATCATCATCTATGGCAACCTGAGAATATCAAAAAGACCTATTCCCAGACATCAGTCATTGCAATTTAAACCACCATTTTTATTATTAACCTGCAATGCAGCCAACACATGCAGCTGAAAAAGCCTGAAGAAATAACTGTCATTGTTATTATTATTATTATTATAAGATGAATGTGGCACATACAGGTACAGTCAAAAAACAAATACTTCAGCTTCCATTTCAGACTGGAAAATAACTTTGTCCTGCCATGAAATCAAGGACATTAAGAGACCCTGCTACTGGTTTCCTAAATGGATGTCTCAACAACTACACTGCAGACTTTTGTTAGCACAATACCATCAGTGATGCAACCAAGCTTCCTTCTAGGGCATACTCCCTACCCACAACAAAAACTCAAGACAACACACTCACAACATCTAAATAAAAAGTCACAAGTACCTCTTCTCTACTCTTAGATGTTAGTAAAAGCAGAGACACCAAGACAGCAACTTCTTGTACTTTGAAGATCTTCTGGATATTCTGTAAACCATCATGGGAGCAAAAGATTTTTAATTACATTAGGCTGAAAAAAAAAAAAATAATGCATGATAAAGAAACAATCAAACAGTTCTTTCCTTAGAGCCCATCAAGGCTCACAGACCTTAAACCTTGGTCTGGCAAGTGTTCAGCCAGAGAAAGAAAAACATGTACGATACTGTTGGACTAGATGATCTCCTGAGGTCCCTTCCAACCCCTACCATTCTGTGATACTGTCAGTGGCCCAGGGCACCGAGCCCCAGCTGCAGTACATCTATTTCTCTAGCTGGAAGGAAATTTCTGGAGAAAAAGGACTGAGAAATAACCACTTTTTTTCCAAAACACCTGATACATCTGATGAACAAAACCCATTTTAGTTGCATTACATTGTCTCACCAGGAAGGGATGAGAGAGGAAGGATCTCCTGCTTCCCTGAATACAGCCCTGCTTAACCACAATCCCCTGAGGCTCCAGCTATTTACCACACATTTGTTTCAGAGTCCCAAACTTCTAATCATCACTTGTCTTTACAAGGTTACCTGGAGCAAAGTGCAAGCATTCAACCATGTTAACATCTGTAAATACTGAGCATTGTTATCTCAGAGTTGCTCTGCAGCATGACTTTGTGGGGATCATTAGTGGCACTCCACACCATGGCATCTGAGCAGCCACTGATGAAATTAAATGGCTTTGATTAAACTAGCCTACAGTCAGAACAAAGGAAGAACAATTGCAAGCTATAACATTATTTGAACTAGATACTTTCTAGCCTAAGTGCATTTTATTCCTTACTTCAGTCCTTCAATTCCAGGACTGTCCTCACAGCTGACAGTTTTCAATATGACCATTTTCATATTTCAATATTCCATTTTTGAAGCACAAGTGCTGGAATGTCCATTTTACATAGAGACACTTAAGTCATTAATCCACCCAAGATCTCCTTTTACCTCTACAGTCACAAAGGAACAGAAGGGACTCCACCACCCTGCCAGGCATGGTGGGGCGTGGAGGATCCTGGGTGTGCAGGGTGAATGCCAAGGTGGCAAGGAGATGCCTTGGTGCAGAAAGGACAGAATTCAGTTCAGGGAGGTGTAAAGATGCCAGCACACTTGCTTGATCAGTACTGCCCTGCTCCAGCATCTAACAGTCATCTTCCCAAAATAGTTTTGGCACAGATATCAACTTCTTCTAACTGAATAACGATCTTCAGCTTTTAAACCAACTCATCTATTTCTTAAGCCTGAAAAAAGCACACTTTGGCACAGTTCTCTAAACTGGGTGGAAGCACACCAGCAAAAAAGGGGTGGCCAAGTTCACTGTGTTGGGCAGAGGCACCTCTTTTGCCATGCATTACACACAAACACCAGCTCCATCGTTCTTCCTGGGTGTTCCTGCACAAAGAACCGACTTCCTTCTTCCAATCCAACTTCAACACCGCTCGCTACAAGAAAAGCAATTATCTGTTAATCATCACACAAGACAGAAGCCAGCAGAAAAGCAGCAGATATATCTAAAAAACAACAGACCATGTCAGGTATCCATTTATCTAAATTAAAATCTTATCCACTTCAATGTAATAAGGAGCATAAACCTACTGATCCCATTAAATGCAGCTGAAACACATCTTACAGCAATGCTTTTCATCATAACCAAAGGTTAATCTAATGATCCCGTGCTATATTTGATAGTTATTAGAAGTCAGATTTTATTTGGGGGGTTGGTTTGGGTTTTTGGGTTTGTTTTCTTTTTGTTTGTTTGAGTTTTGGGTTTTGTTTTTGTGCATGTTTGGGGTTTTATTTTTGGTCAGGCTTGATTTTGTTTTGTTCTGCTTTTTCTTCAGTGCTCTCCTGCACTTATTTCCCACATTATATCTCATCTCCAACTGAGCTATATGAGAAACCTTCGTGGCATTTAGAGGTCTGCAGCATTTTTTTCCACTGTTAGCTGAAAATAATAGGGAAGCAAAGACTTTAGCACAGTTGAGCATTTTTCCCTCCTACAGTGCTCTTTCAAACATGCTTCCCAAAAGCTCCTATGCTGTTTGTTATAGTTTTGGGTTGGTTTTTTTGGTTTTTTTTTTAATTAAAATTTTGATTTAGATTAATTGATGATTAAATGGTTATTTCTGTGAGGTTTTCTTCTCTGCAGCGCTGCATGCTTTCTAGTGAATTGAGAATATTGACAGTCAATACTGTGGTCAAACTAGGTGACACTGGAGTAATCAAAATAAAATAAAAAAATAGGTGCAATATCAATAAAATGTTATTTCCAGCACAGCAGATTCAAAGATTTTAAGACAAAGCATGGCCTATATTTGCTTCTAATAAAAAAAAATTAAAAAAAAAATCAGGAACAGAGATAACAAAGCTATGGGAATAAATTATCTGCAGAAAGAAAATACTTTGATTGCTTGCCTGGGTCTAAAGCAAGCCATTTGAATTATCAGAAAGGATAATAAATGTTGTAACAGAGATCAAGCAACAGCAAATCCAGGAGCTGCAGCTAATAGTGTAGGAACTTTAAAACCCCAAACCCAAACACCTACAAAGAGATGGAGCTTCCAAGTAAAGACAATATATTTGATTTCTTCAGATGCTGGCAACCACATTAATTTTATCT
This sequence comes from Caprimulgus europaeus, assembly GCA_907165065.1. The sequence continues at coordinate 4,472,278 of OU015523.1, forward strand.
GTTCCAACAGCTTTTCTTAACACAGCAAGCCACTAACCAGACCTGAGGGCTTAGTTATCCCCTGCTCAGCAGAGGCTGTACCTCGGTGGTGGAGAGGAACGTGCACCCCTGGCACACCAGCACAAGGCAGTGGTGGGAACAGTGGGCCCTGGAGGTTGCTGGGCTCTGACAGTGTGATAGTTTCACTGGGCTGGCCCTTGGTCAGCAGCCACCACAGCCCTTCACCCACTGCCCCCCACCCCCAGGGGATAGGGGGGAGGACTGGGGGGCAAGGGGAAGGAGACTCATAGGGGGAAATAAGAACAGTTTAATCATTGAAATAAAATAAAACTTCAAATAATAATGATATTAAAATAATAACAATAATTTTAATAAACTGTGCAAATGAGTGACACCCAGTGCCATTGCTCACCACCCACCGACCCAGCCCGGCCCGTTCCCAGAGAACGATCCCGGAGGAGCGACAATCCCAACCCGAAACCGCAATCCCAGGAGAGCGAGAGCCAGAGAGAGCCAGAGAGGAAGAGCCCCTCATGGATCTCCTGCCCATGGGGGACAGGAGATGGAACAGCCCCTTGGCAGAGCCCAGTGCCCATGGAGCTGATCCATTGCAATATTCCTCACCCCCTGGGATCCTGCACTTGCAGACAGACAGACACAAAGTCCTTCAGTGCCAGGGACACAAATGCAAACACTGGGATGTTCTCAGTGTTTCTCTCATAGCAAATCCCAGGCTGAAAAGCAAAACACAGCACAGTGTGTTCATACTTAAATCTTCCAACTTCCCAATGCGAGAGTTGGGCTGTAAATAATCCAGGAATAGTAATTCAGCGTTCCCAACAGTGCTGAGCACGGTGCTGCTCCCATACGTAACAAACAAGCCAGATCACACAGCAGGAATGGCTTGCCTTTGATTGTCCCAGGCCTCTTCCAGTCTCTGAAGATCAGTACATTAACCATTCGCCTCTGTCCTTTAGTCCTGCTTTTTACCATGTTATTATGTGAAAGCACATCTTATCATCTTCATCTCTCTCAGAAACTCCAGGGGCCAGAGACAGCCTACAATTGCTGAGAATCCACTGGAGGTTTTTGAACTCTCCTCAAGCAGTTCAGAGTACTCATGTGCCTTCTGCAGATTTGGTCAATTAGATACAGTTAGTTTCATGCTTCTCTTCACCACCAAATTAATATTACATCATGTCATGTGTAAGTACTGTCAAACACCTTCTTTTAAGCAGTCCTTGTGAAATGTTTTGAAATCTATTGCAAGTATACACCAAGATACAAAGAAATGTTCTCATATAAAAAGACAAGTTTCATTTTCTCAGTGTACAACTCAAGGAGAAAACAGCTGCTAGAATTATTGCTTCTTTATGTTCATATGATAATCTAAATTGAAAAGATAGCTTTGCCCAAGCCTCTTACAGTGGCCTTCCAATACCTGAAGGGGCTACAAGAAAGCTGGGGAGGGACTTTTTAAAAGGGTAGGGAGTGATAGAACAAGAGGTGATGGCTTGAAACTGGAAGAGGGGAGGTTTAGATGAGATATTAGGAAGAAATTCTTCACTGTGAGGGTGGTGAGACACTGGCCCAGGTTGGCCAGAGAAGCTGTGGCTGCTCCTTCCTGGAAGTGTTGAAGGCCAGGCTGGATGAGGCTTTGAGCAACCTGGTCTAGTGGAAGGTGTCCCTGCTGCTGGCAGGGGGCTTGGAACTGGATGAGCTTTAAGGCCCCTTCCAACCCGAACCAGTCTGGGATTCTATGAAACTGCAGACTTTTCTCTTACTCAGGAAAAAAAGAGCTGAAGTGCTGCCTACAGGCATCCCCAGCATAAAGTAGTATCTAAACTTCTCTACAGTGCTGTAGGCTTTCATAATCACAAACTTAGGTTTTAAAATACCTTTAAAAGCCAACATCAATAGATACTCAGGGCAAGGGGAAGACATCAGTAAAAAAAAAAAAAACCTTTCAAATGTTTGGAAATGGTTTCTTAGGCTTAGCATTTAAAATTCTTTAGCTGCTTTAACAAAGAGAAGTTTTGAGGATCAGTTGAAGCTGGATCATCTTGTTGGACAATTGCTGTCTGTACTGAATTCCTGGGACAACAATAATAAGGTTGTTTTTCATAATTAATTCTGAATCATCTGCTTAAATTTTAAGAAGCCATTCAGAGTCATCTGTTCTGTATGTCAAGTGTCAGAATTATGCAAAGGAAGAAAGTTGTGTGTGACAGTCTGTTATTTTCCTATCAGAACTAAAAATGAGTTCACAAAGTGCTAGAGAGCTTAAGACCTTATTTAGTAATCACAGTGTCTAGGAAGCTTCCTAGGGAAAATAATTCCTTGTTTCTGTGTTTGGACACATTTTAACACTGTCCTGCTGCTACAAGCATCCTTGAAAGTGTTGAACCCCAAAAATATACCCATTGCCAAAGACTTCTAGGAATTATTCAGCAAGCTGTGATGCCAGCTGACCACAGAGACAGTCATTCCCTGCCAAAACGTGATGCTGAGATCCCTGTCCTGACTGTACACAAGTTATTTCCAGACTAGCTGTGGTTCAGGGCACGTTGGCAGCTGCTCCAGCTCGTCTCCCTCCCATCCTCACCACAGAAGCCCCACACAGAGCCAAGGAAACCTGCCAGCTTGCTCAGAGACAGCTCACAAATCCCAGAAAACCCACAGATTTCCACTGCACAGCACAGATGTGCTATTTGGCACCCTGGTTCTTCAAAGAAATCACTGTTTGTCCATACCCTGGACTATGCACATGGATGTACTACTGGTGGGGTACTCCAGAACCCTCCTCCCCACACACTACCCTTCCCCAAGTTCTCCCCTCAGCTTTCCCATGGGATACACTCCCACCAACTCCTCTATTTCTGCAGCTCTCCTAGCTAAACTCTTGATTTTATGCAGGCTGTCCTCAGCTTTGTTTTTCCAAATACTGGTACTTTTAGAGGAAATCATGTTGCAATGCACTAAGAAATGGAAGTAGAGAGAAAGGCTGAGAAAGTAGAGCTGCAGAATATTCTGAAACTGTGGAAAAGAGGAAAGCTAAAGCCCAATCTGCACTAAGTTTAGTTACTGCTTCTAAAATGGAAACTCCTGGGCAGGTTCCCAGGTTGAGATGTTGCTCCAATATAGGACCTTCTCATACAAGTATCTCAGATCCACTTATTAAGATTTCCCCAGTCTCCCAGCTGCCTGTTCAGAGCTCTACCTGTGCTCTCAAAGTTCACTTTTTCCACACTAAACTTTTGTGTAGCAGTTTCAAGAAAGACTCTGGGCACTACAGACCTTAATGCCAACATCTCAGACAGGACAGGGTCTGTTGTGCCATTCCCCCATGGCATGTCATCCTCCATGCAGTGGTGGCAATGCTCTGCACAGAGCAGGATCCAGGTCCATCTGCCACCCAGGCAAAGAGCAGGAGCTTGTCCTTCCCCTCCCCACACCTTTCACAGGGTCTCTGCCCAGAGCTGTCATTGTTCACTGGTGGAAATCATTCAGGCATGGCAACCTCTGATGGAAAAGCATTGTCTGAAGGAAAAAGAACAAACATTCCTCCACAACACAACAGTTTCCCAAGGACACATCACTTTGAGAAAGTTTACAACAAATTCTGCCTGCTTTTCTGGCAGCAGGTAGATCCTTTCCTCTTGGTCTTTCCCAGGGTGACTATAAAAAAAACCATTTTTAGTTTTATTTCCACTAAAAAGTTGAGCCTCTTAATTTTCCTCCCACTTCCAAAGCCACCAACTTTTAAGGACTGTTTTGTTTGCTTTTACTTAAAATATTTCTTGGCCAGGACTACATGTGCATCATTCAGAGGAAACAGCCTGAATTGTCTCAGTTAGATCTGATAATGGAAACATTAGAGAACTGCTGTTCAGTGCAAACCCAATGCAGAGTTTACTGCCCAACAGGCCTATTTCATCACATATGGATAACAAGACATAGGGAGAGACCTTCAATCCATGAGATTATCAGAGGAGGACTAGAATAAAGACAAATGACATAGTGAAAGAAGTACAAGGAAAGACACCAGGGAAGCATGCAGTAAGATAGTCTTGGCAGAAAAGCATCAGTCGTCAAACACGAGGCACAGATGAGATTGTAGATGATGTGAATTTTGCCATCACTCCAACTGGGATGATATTAACCACAGACTTGTACTGTCCTTGTGTCATGCAGAACCCCTGCTGCAGAGGGGGAGCACACTGATGCATCACCTCCACTCCTCTTCCAACAAACTCCTGAACCAGTTCTTACTCAAAGCTGTCCTGGTGAGTACACAAGGAAAAAAAAGAAATCTCCTACTGTTGGCCCAAGTGACAGCTGGAAAATAAAATTTTCTTATATTGTAGATTGAAATGGAGATTATTTTCCAGACACATATTTGAAAATATTGTTTTGTTACTGTCCAGGAGTAAACAAGGCAGTTTCTTCCAGTTGAAGAAAAGGTTTCACAGGTCTTACATAATAAAACCCACATTTGATAAGACTGCTGAGGAACCAAGACAGAAGGTGCCCACATTATCTTAGAAGCCAGGTAAAACAGGAGCTATTCCACCAAAACACCTATGAACCTGGGGAAGGGGAAAGCACTTTCTAGTCTACCTCCTCTGGGCAAGAGAGTTTCAGAGGTAGGTGTACCAGTGAAAAAGGTCTGTGACTTACAACGCTGTATGTGTGTGTTCTCAGAGGGCTGGTGAAGCACACATGTCCCTGAAGCATAAGGATGAGTGGGAAGTGGGAAGAAACAAGACTATATTTTATTATCATTCAAAGGAAGTAAAACTGCCTCTCCTCCTTGCTCTGTGATTCCTACAGGTTTCAAGCTCGTATCCAAAAGGCAGTGTTTTGAAAACACAAGCAAAGCCATTCTGCATTTACACCTTGCTGTACAAATTTAGTGGTTAATCATGAAAAAAGCCCCTCCTGCACAGTATGAAACTGGTTGTACAAGTTTTAGAGAGCTGGGTGAAGAGTCACTTCTTTGATTCACTGCCAATGCAGAGGAAAACTTGAAACAGAAGCAAACAAAACCTTTGCTTTTGTTTCAACAACTAAAAAAAATATTTTACAAATTACTTTTCCCAATACAGAAAATTGTTGGTTGAACAGAACATTTCAGGCTGTTAAATCAAACTCAACTAAGGTTGGGTGACCAAAGAGTGGGCATAGGAAGGGAGTGACCCACTCACTTGGGTCCAAGTTCAGATCCCAACCATCCATCCAAGGGGACACATGCATCTAAGGACAGGGTGTTGACCACACAGCTACATGGGACTTTGTCCATACAGAAGATTTGTCATCATTTTGCTCAGTGTAGAGCTTACACAGGTGGATAGGGTGCCCAAACACTACTTCATTTCTCACATACACTTATTTACACAGCTCAGAACATCAGAAGCAGAAGAGATGGCAGGAAGCAGCTCCCACATCACTATTATCCACGACCTGGTCCTCTGGGGCTCTTCCATGCCATATACAATGTAAGAGAGAACTACCCAGACTGCTATCCTGAGAGCTCTGGCCTAGGGGTTCAGATTAGCCTCAAATAGGTGAGGAACCTGAATCCCCTCATCTAATGAATTATAAAACTAAATCACTGATATCTCCTCTGGAGAATTATGAGTATGGGTCTGAAATTTTCTCCTTTTCCAGCCAAAATGATCAAATTCATAACAGGTTCACTGTCCAGTTACCCAACAACTGGAGCTGCATTTGGGAGGCATGTTTACTGTTTTATATAAGCAAGTCTGTCACCCTGTGGACCATGCCATTCTTGCTGTTCCTCCTTGGCTGAAAAGCTGGCTTGCCTTCCCCCCATCCCCCTCAGCTAGATTAAAACAGATGCCAGAGGGCCATGACATAAAGAGCCAGAGATGAGTGACTAATTTTCCAAAAGGAGGCAAAAAAAACCCAAAACAAAACCACCAAGCCCTCAACTTCAACTCTAGAAGCAGCAAGGAATGTAGAATTACTTTCTGAACATCACTTTTCCATATAAGCAAACACAGCAGTTGCTACAGATATGATGACAATAAAGAGGGGAGGTATCCTCCAGGCAGGCTTGGCAAGCAGTGTAGGACTACACTGCAGTCCAACAGATGCAAGAGGAGAACATGGCAAAGGCACCAAGGAGCACATCACAGACTAACCCCACCGATGCAGCAACCACACTTCCCAGGCAGGTTCTGCTGAGCACTCTGCTCACGGTTACCTGGCTGAATTGGAAGCTAGCTCAAGTGGTACCTCCCCAGGACTTGCATCAACACCTCTGAAACAAAGGAGACAAGGAGCTGCCCCCCTGTGCCAGAGGCATGGGAATCCCTGTTATGTGAGGTTGTCACCCTTGAGCTTGAGGAGTCTGGTATTCTGCAGACTGGAAAAGACAGAGCACTTGGTAATGCTCATGAAGTAACGAAGCAAGGACCAAAGCCTTTTAGATGGAGATGCATCAAAGACTCATAGCCAGCACGCCACAATTTGTACAGCTTCAATAGGAAGCATGAAGGTGAGTTAATCACACCAGGGAGATGAGGACAGGAGTCACTTTAGTGCTTCACTGCCTCCTTGCCAGAGATTTCTGCCTTTGGTTGTGGTCACAATGGAGTTGGTGCTTGCATCTCTCTTGTCAGCATCCAATGACACAGGGCAAGTTCACCTTCCCTGGCACCTTGAGCAAGCCCTCAGACTTTGTATCTCAGCTCCTTCAGTGGAAGCACTACCTCCCTCCTGTTGATTTTCCTCCAAGAGCAATAACATGACAGAGCAGACATACGAGGTGGTAACTTTCAGGGCTAAACCTGTCAGACTTTGTCATTTGAACCATTTGGGATTATTTCTGTTGGCTGAAAGAATTTAAGGAGCCGTCCAGAAATGAAAGCAAGCATCATCTTTGTTGTGCCTGACACAAAACACACTGCAGTGGATCATTTTGCCAACACAGGGACTCAGACTGGGAAACGTGGCTCAGAAAAGCATCAAAGGCAGGTTTGCTGTGCAACTGCTGTGCTTTGCATTCAAGGCACAGAAATGGACTTTTCTGTGCCATTTGGTAAGAAATCAGAACATCTGTGCTCAAGCCAAAAATAGACTTGTACATCTCTAAACTGAAGGCATGTATTCTCCAGGACTCTCGGATCTGTGTCCTTCATGTGTCACACTAATATTCAAGGCACGCTGCATAGCTTGCCTGTTTACCCTGTGCAGGTGCTGGGGAGGCAAAATTCTGTATTATCTTTAATTTATATAAATCAAATTGATTTACCTGTGATTTTGTAGTTATTTGTGGTCTGCATTTCTAAAAATGGGTCTGTTCTGTCCTTCTACAAGTGGAAATTATAAATAACTCCAGTTAACCCAGACTGGAGCAACAAAACCTAAACAGCTTTTGAGTTACTCCTCCAGCTTGCCCACACATTTCAGGTTCAGGGTATGCTCAGCCCGCTGGACTGAGCCAGTACCACCCAAAACAGGGAATCCAAAGCATTACTTCAGCACGCACATATGAATATTTGCTGACAGATGAAGAACTAGAAATAACCTCCTGGTTAAGTAACAGATATAAGAGAGAAAAAAAAAATTGTTTAAAGCATGCAGAAATGCAGATTGGAGAAGGAAAACTGGCAACCTTGTGATTTCTGCTTCTCACTTCAAACTGCCGATAGACATCTACTTTGCATTCCAGGAACGGCAGGTTTGCAGCAGCTGCCTTCAGCTGGCAAGTAAAACCTCTTATAAACCTGCCAGTCACCCCTGCCTTGTCCCTGGGGACACACTGTGGCTTTAGGAGCCTTAGAAAGAATTATTAGGAGGAAAGAATTTAAGGAGAAGGCACCAAGAATCAAGTGAAAATGCTCCTCTCCTCTCCCTCACCAATTAGGACCCCAGGGTTCAGGCTCAACAAAGTACATATCCCTGTCAGACCCAGAAGTTCACCTTCTTTAAACAGATTTGTTTAATCCAAAATAATATTATTTCTCTCTACTCATATTTAATACAATGGATCATCACTAAGCTAATTATCACTAGCACATCCCATGGTATCTGAAGATGCACAGCCACCTCAGGAAGGACCTTTACAAGCTCATAAATACTGGTTGCAGCAGTAATTTTAGCTCCCAAGCAAGGCTGGTACTTACAACTATTTTATCCCTCTCTGGTTATTTTATTCTTACCTCCAGTCAGTGTCTGGTTAGCCCATACAGGAACAGGTGATAAAAACAGGAGAGCTGGAAACAAGCATAAAGCCTTCCCCTTGATCAGGAAAAGAAGTTTGTAGGAACAGTTTCCACCAGAGCAGGAAAGCTGAGCTTTTTCTAACAGTCTTACAGATCTGTTTGGCCAATAAAGCAAAGGATCCTGCTAGCAGGTGAAACACTTCATCACCTCAAAGCCAGCTGAAGCCTGTTTGAGTGAGGGAGAGGGGCAGGATCCTCTCTGCCACTGGGACAACTTTGTGATTACTTAAGGCACAAAGGCTGTTCTTGCTGTCTGTAGCGATTTAAATACCCTTCCTTCAACCACTATTGCTAATTTTGCTTTCTGAGCACTGTTACTGGTTTTAAATTAAAGACACATTTTGCTAAGGAACCCACATAGAAAAAAGCAAGCATACGCCTCCCTGGTAAAAAATTTGTATTCCAAAGCAGTACTTAAAACTCCAATCAGCAAAGTTTTCTCATTGCCAGTGCTTAAAGTGATATAAAATGAACCAGGACCCAAAATCAAGAGCTGTAAACTTCTAACAGTTCATTGTAAATTCACAATCCCAAAGTGTAGGCTCACAATGCCCTTCCCAAAGGCATTCCCAGCCATGTTTCAGTGTCTTATATTATTTTCCAGGTTTATTCAAAGGCAGAGGAGTGCTGGTTTCCAAATCTGGAAGGACAGACTAATGCTATGGAACTAGAGCAATTTTATTACTATTCTGTGAATTTCAGACATAAATAGGTGGTTATGGGCATAGTAACATACACACATGCTCCTGTGCCAACATTCCCTTTTCTTTAAGTGGTCACTACAAGCTCAAAAAGAAGATTTATGTAGCAGAGGTTGAACATTCACCAGAAAATACTGTGTATGCCTATTCCTTCTCTGGAAGGCAGCTAGCTATACACAAAAATAACTGCAAAGTAGCAATTACTGGGGATTCAGAAGGTCCTAAGGTGACACTGACATGATGAAAGATCTATTTTTATGCATGTAAAGTGAATTTCAAGTTCAGAGAGAGGGACACAGAGAGAAAGAGAGCACACACATGCTGTAATCAGCTCATGTACAGGACAAGATTCTGCTCAGCCTTTGTAAATACCACCATGTAAAATATATTTCCTTAGCTTGTTCTTCCATACAATTAAATATTGGTCAAGCAACACTAAAAATCTCTTTTGAGTAGGTCAGTAGCATATTAAGCATTGCTCAGGTTAGAATATCCAACTAAATTAGTGCACTGGGTCCAATGTTATATAAATTATATGAGATTCTTTTTAATCCACACCAGCACAATACCAAAAAGCTTTAATTATATTAATAAGACACATTTTTCCTAAGAGAAATTAGTCACTTATTTTACCTATTTCCCTCCATGTGGCATCCCATGCAACACAAGCACAACCCACTCACTACACTCCAAGAGAAAACCCCACTTCATCTGGTAGAACTTGCACACACAAGGAATTGGATGTCAAAACTTGCAAGAGGATGAAATCTCACCCTCTTATCTGGGAATTACAAGCTCTAGTCTAAAAAGCTGGAAACTCAGACTTCAGCTGCAGTCCATAGAGTGCACAGAAACTCTTCTTGGTAAGAAAGTAGGGGCCACATCCTCAGAACATAACCAAAAATTTATTTAATGTATATTTCCCTGCTTTTGGCTTCCTGCAGAGCCATCAGAGGAGTTGTACTGTTCCTGTATAACTAGCAGAACAACTACCAACCAAGTTTTCTGCAATTTTCTTCGACAGCAACCACAGAATAGCAAAACTTGAGGAAAAGTAATGATGTTCTCAAGACTCTATGTATAATATTTAAGTTAGACAGTAAGTGAACCATTGGAAGCTTTAAAATATACCCAGTTGTTTCATTTTAGAGCTGCGTAAGAGGAAGATCTAAAATGAAACTTTGGACCTACAATTCTACTGCAATATTTCACATTTCTGTCTTCTCTGGAAAACTATGTCCCAGTTCAGAAAGTTCATGGTTATCTACATACAAGGAAGGACTCACCTACTTATAGAGAAAAGGGAGTTTATGTAGAGAAAAGAATCATTCTATGATCCAGGTTGGGTTGGGTTGGTTTGGGTTGGAAGGGACCTTAAAGATCATCCAGTTCCAACCCCAACATCAGAAGTATTATGCCTGCTTCCTGTGGATTCAAGTTTTCAACAGTCATTACATCGCTTAGTGGAGTAGCCACTGCTGGCCTAAAAGCACTGTTAGGACTTACATCAGCATGAGATTGGCCACGTTTAACCAGTTTCAAGACTCCACCACAATCCATTCAGAGCAAGCATTTAGCAGGAGGGCTGGCTCTGCACCCCAGGGCCACACTGATGTCACTGCCCTGCTCGAGGAATAAGGATGGTTCCCCTGTGCAGCACCTTGCAGGGCAGTGCCACTTTGCTGGCATCACAGCACGCTCCTCTCTCCTGCCACCAAACATGTCCTTCTCACCAGCACAACCAAGGAAAAAGAGGAGGCTGCTATTCTGGAGGCAGGGCATCCCACATAGAATCACAGAGTGTTGTGAGCTGGAAAGGACCCACCAGGATCATCCAACTCCTGTCCCTGCACAGGACAAGCCCAACATTCAGACCATGTCCCTGAGGGCACACGTTGGCCAAATGCTGCTGGAATCTTGTCAGGCTTGGTGCCATGAGCACCTCCCTGGGGAGCCTGTGCCAGTGCTCCACCACCCTCTGCCTCAAGAACCTTTTCCTCATGGCCAACCTCACCCTCCCCTGCCACATCTTCCTGCCATGTCCTCTGCTCCTGGCGTTGGTGGCCAGAGAGAAGAGCTCAGCGCCTGCCCCTCCTCTGCCCCTTGGGAGGAAGTTCCAGACCGCCAGGAGATCTCCTCTCAGTCTCCTCTTCTCCAGGCTGAACAAACCAAGTGACTTCAGCCTCTTCTCACACCCTTCCCCTCTAAACCCTTCCCCAGTGTTGTGACCTCCTCTGGACACTCTCCAGCAGCTTCAGATCCTTTTTCTCCCGTGGTGCCCAAGCTGCCCCCAGTGCTGGAGGTGAGGCCGCCCCAGTGCAGAGCAGAGCGGGACGATCCCCTCCCTGGCCCGGCTCGCAGTGCAGTGCTGGGTGCCCCCAGGACACGGGGGTCCCTCTTGGCTGCCAGGACACACTGTTGGCTCATGTCCAACTTGCCATGGACCAGAACCCCCAGGTCCCTCTCTGCAGGGCACATAGCACTAGCCAGGAAAATCTGTCTGGAGCCAGAATAATTTCTAATGATGAGTCTGAGTTTCTTGTAAGTTTGGGGGCCATGGTCTTTTAAGGTAACAAAAATCAAGATTTCCTGGAGACTAAGGATGTACTTTCTGAATGTTTTTACTTTTCCAACAGGTAACTGCTACTGGTAAAGATCACCTTTAAAAGGGAACATGGATTTAATAAACTCAACTGAACAAAACAGTACATCAGAAGAAATATTCAAATGGGTGACATCCAAGATTCTCATTTCCATTACCCTGTCTGTGCTTGCACTAATGACAACGGCCATCAATTCTCTCGTGATGACTGCAATAATTGTGACCAGAAAGCTCCACCATCCCGCCAACTATCTAATCTGCTCTCTTGCAGTGACTGATTTCCTTGTGGCAGTCCTAGTGATGCCCTTCAGCATTGTCTACATTGTAAAGGAGACCTGGATCATGGGGCAAGTGGTGTGTGACATCTGGCTGAGCGTGGACATTACGTGCTGCACGTGTTCCATCTTGCATCTCTCTGCCATCGCTTTGGACCGGTACAGAGCAATCACGGATGCTGTGGAATACGCACGGAAAAGGACACCCAAGCACGCTGGCATCATGATTGCAGTGGTCTGGATCATATCCATTTTTATCTCCATGCCACCTTTGTTCTGGCGGCACCAGACGACCAGCAGAGACGACGAATGCATCATCAAACACGACCACATTGTTTTCACCATTTACTCTACGTTTGGAGCTTTCTATATCCCTCTGGCCTTGATTCTTATCCTTTATTACAAGATCTACAAGGCAGCAAAGACATTTCACAGGAGAAGCGTCAGCCGGATCATAAGGGAAGAGGTAAATGGACAAATCCTTTTGGACACGGGTGAAAGAAGCACCAAATCAGCTTCAATGCCCAGCACAACGGAGAAGACATCAGATCCCTTGGTGGACTGTGATAAAATCAACATCACCCTACGAAGCCCCAGGTCTGAATCTAAGCATGAGAAGTCCTGGAAAAAACAGAGGATCTCTAGCACAAGAGAGAGAAAAGCAGCAACGACGCTGGGTCTGATCTTGGGGGCGTTTGTGATCTGCTGGCTCCCTTTTTTTGTAAAAGAAGTAGTTGTTAATACCTGTGAAAGATGTCACATCTCAGAAGACATGTCTAATTTCCTAGCATGGCTGGGATATATAAATTCCCTTATTAACCCTCTAATCTACACAATCTTTAATGAAGATTTCAAGAAAGCCTTCCAGAAGCTTGTGCGGTGTAGGCAATATCTTTAAGAGCTTTTGTTCATATAAGAGAACATACTCATTGTTTTTTAATCTGTATAAATTTATATAACTGAGATGACATTTGTTGTATTTAAGGAAAAGCACCAAGACTCTGCATTTACATTATGACTTTTTTGTATCAGTAGTAATGGAAGCATAAATTGCCCAAGTTTTTAAGAGATGGATCATCTGGGATCAGTTTTGCTCTAGAAAAAGAGGTAATATATTGTGGCTCTGATCCAGTTGGGATTTGCACAGCTGCCTAGCTTGAAGCTTAAGGTATTACCTTAAATATGAAGGAAATACACACTTGAAGCAGACAAAAAAAAACACCAATTATTTTTTTTTAAAGTAACCTTCAGTCATCAATGAAATTTTAAGTAAAACAACACACAGGTTTTCAACCCTAATCGCAAATAAGACAGAAAATACACCTTGGAATTAAGACATGATTTTATGAGTTTGGCACAAGCCTTCAGCATAGAGCCAAGTCATTCCCAGCACAGGGCAGTAGCTTTAACCATATCCAGCATCATCCTCTCTTGATTAGCTGAGTACAGCCCCAGCCCTGCCTTCTCCCATAGATGAAGGACTTCCCTGTGTTATGCTGGCACAGCACCCAGCAGAAGGCAAGGTGGGTACACATAGTGCCTGGTGCTCTGAGACACCGCTTCAGCAGGGACTAGGGAAGCTCACAAAGAACAGCTCATAAAGAACAGCTGGTCCTTCTTGTGGAGATGTCAGGAGGGAGAGAAGAGGGAGACACTCCTTTCTTCACGTCCTCATCCCTACCTCACACACCAGGCACAGCCCCCCAAACCCAGCCACAGAGTTTGTGCCAGAGCATTGCTGATGGTGGGTGGCTTAGTGAGGTTTGGTTGAGGGACACTTAATTAAGAACTCATTAAGGCTGACAGATCCAACTTAGCATGTTCAGCCCTCCACCCCCAGAAGCCCAATGTCCCAAGTCTTTTTTTGACTGTCTCAAGCACTAGGACTGTGCACCCTCTTTCCAAGCATGTGAGAAAGCAGAGACCACCATGGTGCTGGCAGCGTGGGTCTCTGGAAAAGGCTGTGTGGCAGCTTCTCCAGTCAGGGCAGGGTGAGTGACCTCAGTATTCAGTGTACATCTGGGCAGGGGATCCTGTGGGATGCTCACTGGCTGGCAACTCTAAACCTCCTCCTTCCCTCAGAGCATCTAATCCATGTCCCCAGTCCCAGCAGAGCTAAAAGGACCTTGTAGGCACTCCAGCCAGTTGGACAACAGCTGATAACAAACAGATAACAATGAACAAATCCCTTTGTGGGCTGCCTTCTAAGGCCTCAAAGATGGCACCTTGGCCAGTCTTGATTTACATGCTCTAGATGCCAAGCCAGAGCGCTCATGAGTGCAAGAACATGCCCTTGCCTCCAAACCAGCAGCACAAGTTTGCTGACAGATCAGGGTATTAACAGAGCAGTGAGTGCAGGTGAGTCTCCAAGAGCCACACCAGAACCCAGGGATGAATTTTGCACTTTTCAGGACAAACAGAACCAGGTTGTGTCACTAAGAGCACGGCTTTGAATTAATTCCCAGCCATTCAATGCTGTCTAGTAGGAACAGGGACTTGAGGTTCCTCACAGGAACCACAAACCCCACTGTCAGCAGCAGCAGTCTCCTGCAAAAGCGCTCTGACCTGGCATGTGGGCCAGCAGCTTAGGGACATCACAAAGAAGCTGAGACATGACACCACCATGCACACCCTTAGTTTGGGAAAGGTGTCACTTTCCCAAAAGTCACAAAAAGGTCTTTGCAGTTGTTCTCCCAAGAGACCTTCAGTGGTTTGCATAAGACAAGAAAACTCAGAATGAAGCCAAGAAGCCATCACTGGCTTCACATTTCTCTCTCTCTCCCTCCCCTGTATTACAAACTCTGGAGTTTTAATAATTTCTGTATTTTGCCCACTAGCTGACACAACAGCTGTCAGAGGTGTTTCCTGCAAGATGATGAGCTTTGAAACCTGAGATACTGAATGAATTTGTTTCTGTCACTTGCAACTTACTGTATTCTGCTTTCACATCAAGGTCCAAACGAGATGCTATTCACAAGTACTAGAAACAGTGCATTTGCTTTCCTGTTGATTTTAACCCAGCCAGGAAACTAATGGATAAGCTCTCTTGTCATGCTGTGTAGCTCTAGTGCAGCACACAGCTAAATTTTGGAGGTGCTAGGATGTGACAGAAAGGAGTTTGGCTCATGCTCAGTGCCAGCTAGCACACTGCACTGCCAGCTAGCACACTGCACTGCCGCTGCAGTCAGAGCACAGCCTCTGCAGCCCCCGTGACCTCCGCAACGGCTGCATTACACTGACAGAAAAAAAACTGCTTTAAACTTCAGCTGTGCTCTACTGTCTCCAGAAAGAGGTGTGGAATTGAGATTAGCAGGTTAGCAAAGGCAGCACTGAAAAATTTAAGATTGAAGACCTCTGTTTCCCACCTTTCCTGAGTACTGAGTCGTAACATTGGGTATCTAGGGGCAGGATTTCCTCTCCCCCTGCTTCTCCCTGTATGACTGCTGGAGAGTAAAGTACATTGTTTATCCTCTCACACATAAGTTTGACAATATCCTGTAAAATCAAATTGATGAAAAAAATAGGGGTTGCTTTCGAGGAGAAAGAGATACTTAAAATACTCATATTTAAATAATAATGGGTAAAGCTCCAAGAATGGAACAATATGTAGATAAACAGAAAATAGCTGTCATTTATGCACTGTTAACAGTATTATACTCTGATTAAGCTGCTAAACATTTCTCAAGATGCAGGGTGGTTTCTTTTGTATCGTTTTCACTGAGCTGTATCTGCTCACCCTTCCACACCCCAGTGGTGGGAGATGCAAGTACAAGGAATCTAAGCAAACCAGTGGGTAGTTATCCTATTAAAAGCACCTGAGGCTCGTGGATCATCATTTCTTGGTGTCTGGCTGCAACACATCACTCGTTCTCTAACAGAATCCACTGTGCTGAACACTTCATCACACAACCCCTCACAGTATTGTTTCATCTCTAGGATATATCCATGCATGTGATGTGTTAAAAGAAAAAAAAAGGGGGAGAAAAAAACCCCACCACAACATGAGTTCCTCTTTCAAAATGCATAAAGGTTAAGATTTCTGTGGCATGCAGCTTTCCCCTCCCCATGAAATACACAGGCATCCACTGGAGCTTAGCACTCCCTTCAAGGAGCACAAGGGAGCAGGATTTTATGCACTGGAGCTAGGATTTTTTGCAAGTAGCTCTGTGTCCTGTGAAAGTTCAATCTCAGCAAACAGAAAAATTGTGTCTGGTTTCCTATCCCCATCAGAAGATTGTGTGTGTATTGCAGGGAAAGGGTTTCCACCTCCTCTAAGGTTTGCACAAAGCTTCCCAGATCCCTGTCCCTGCTGCCACTGCCCTCCCTGTTGCTCTTTGCTGCCCAGCCATCTGATGCTGCCTGTCAGTTCAGATTTCTTCTAACACCCAGAGAACTGGATTTGGAGGCAGATGAGTTTTCATGGAGTATAATTCCTGAAGCAGCTGTGAACACTAGATCCAGTTCAGGTAGATGGGTTCTGCAAGAAGCAAGCAGTTAAATACACCTCCTCATCCTGTACTCATTTCTTTTCCTTTCCTCCCCACCAGATGCTTTATTGGTGGCCTTTCCTCTTGAGGATGGCACAGTCCTACAAAGGGTTGGGGATACAAACATACTTTTGTTTTAGTGATGCTGTCACACTGGTTAAAGCATGACTGTACCACCCAGAAACACCCACCTCATCCAAATGTGCTTTTGGCAGTCACTGTCTTCAGCTGGTGCCTAATTGTTCTTGGTGCTAGGGAGGCACACGGAAATCACTAGGTGCCAAATTATTTTCTCTGGTACTTACAAACTCAGCACATTATTTCTAGGCCAGTACATGTTACTATTTGGCCTTTGCATTTCAGATTGCCTGGCAGAAGGAAAACACAAAATCACCTCTGTGGCTGTTGGAAGGAAGGGCTTTTTTGTACTTGATACACCAAAGAATAAATGCTGCAAGGAAAGCAAGAGGAAACCTTTACAGCAGTTCTGTGAGGAGGAAGCATAAACCTAACACTGTGTCTCGTCTAGAAACAAGATCTGCACCAGCTCATGGGCAGCTGTTCTCAGACTGAGAGCTGATGGGTCAGCAGTCATCCACGGGTCACAAGCACTCCAACACCCGGGAGAGCAGTAAATGGCATCTGCTGGTGGCTCTTGTATTCCTCCTCCTTCAAAAACTGCTGCTGCAGCACAGGGACAGTACTACCAATAGCAGAACTGCTAAAAATTACCAGCAAGATGGTGACACCTCCTCCCCTGCAAAATCTGGATATGAATTAAACAGATTGGGGGTTTTTTAGGATTTTTCATTTGTTTTCTGGGGAGCCTGGGTCAAATTTCTTATGTTCCTCCTCAACCAGGAAGGCTAAACCTCTAAAAGAAACATAAATATTTCTTTGATCTAGTGTTTCTAGCCATTATTTAGTAATTGATGAAATGAGAGCCTTGATGATACTGAGCTTGGCTAAGAAAAAAGATTACAGAGAACAGAACAAACAGAAGTCAGCAGCACTGGCATGAACGCTCAAAGTTACCAAATTAATTCAAAACAGGCTTTCTGGTGTCAAACTCCTCACTCATAACGGACACCAGTGACTGAAAGCAACCTTATATCCTCAGGAACTAACTAAAGTATGAAGTTTCTTAAATTCCAGCTGTTTATTTCATGTTTGAGAGAGTTACTTCTTCAGTAAGAACTTTGCAAATCAGGAAAATTTCAGAGAGAAATATTTTTAGGCAAGGAAAAAGTACTGTTTCATTAGTCAAACTATAATAGTACAACTATGTATTCAAAATCTTGGTTGAGGCAGAGTGCAGATGCTTATTGAATGCTGTTACCTTTTATCCACTAGTAGCTCAAATCTATTGTATTTACTCTTTAAGGCATATATTTCTTTAAACTATAGTTTTGAAGGTATTCATTGTTACACACCAGATGGGCAGCACTAACAAAATTAGCCTCCCTTTCCAATTTAAAGCAAGATAGTTCCTACACATGCATGATACTTTCTCTCACTTAATTAAACCTTTTCCTGTTCTTTCCATACACTCCTTGATTTGGAACTCAGGGAAGTACTTTATGGTTTGGGTTTAAAGACAAAAAACATGTTTAACGCCACAAAAAGCGTTAACTGCTAAGATAATGCTAGAAGAGAGATTAATCTCCTCGCTTTCAGTTTAGATCATGACTGGTAGTAGGCATTTAATGCAATAGCTAGCTCTCTGTTGGCAGCACTCCAAGATGCAAAAGCTGTGGCTAATTTGGATGACAGCAAGCGTCTGCTAAGCAACTCACTTCTGGCTAAGCCTGGTTTCCCTATATTTCACAGTACCAAGCTGCATTAAATAGTCCCCAGCCACGAAACAAGAAATCAGCCAGTTTGCACTCCAGTTGTTTCTAGTCTGGCAGTCACTAGAAGACAGTTGCCCTACAAACACACACCATTAACCAGCACAAGTAAAGCTGTGTCTTTATTTACAGCAAAAAACAGTCAAAATCTTTCACAACCATCTATTATTTTGGAGGTAGCCTGAACTGACTCATGACCAGGTGGGCTCAACACAGACCAGCACTGCTCCACAACCAGATGCAAAAAGAGAGCTCTTCAAAGAGAATGCCACCAGCAGCAAGCTTAGTCAGTACTAACTAGTAAAAACCAAAGAGTAGTTCAGTATCTGGCCCATCTTCCCTGTTAAGGGGAGTTCAATCACATATTAACAGTCCCTTAATATCAGTTCCTGCAGCTTATTGTCTATCCTAACTGAGCTGGGCTCTTTCAGCCCTTCCAGCATGTTTTGCAAGACAGTGCTGAACTATCTCATCAGCTCTGTGCTAGTCAGTACAGGGTTTGCACACCCTCTCATCATAAAGTTCCACTCTGAAGCTCGAGGTCATTCAGCTTGGGTAAATGCAAAAATATTGGAATTTAAAATTATAAAAATTCAAGTCAAGTGTTTTCAGATTTTCTTCCACATCTAGGAAGGTAGAAAAGCAGAAGCCAAGGGAAGTAGGCACCCAGCACCTCCACCTGGGTGAGGTCCTGGGGTGCCATTCAGAATACAAAACAAGGGAAGGGAACAAAGGGTGTTTTCAAAGCTAAAGTGAGAATCACAGAATCACAAAATGGTTGAAGTTGGAAGGGACCTCTGGAGTTTATCTCATCCAACCACCCATCTCAAACAGGGCCACCTAGAGCAGGCTGCCCAGGGCCATGTCCAGAGGGCTTTTTAATAGCCCTGGTGCTCAGCTTTGTGTCCACCAGGACGACCCCAGGTCCTTTTTTGCCAAGCTGTTTTCCAGCTTGTCAGCCCCTAGCATATACTACTGCATGGGCTTGTTCCTCCCCAGGTGCAGGATTTCCAGCATCCCTTTGTTGAACTGCACAAGGTACCACACATTGCAGTCTGAGGGAAGAAAACGAGAGCTGTGGAGCAAAGCAAATCAGAAAAGAGGAAGGAGGAGGAAAACAGGCAGAGACAAAGACTGAGCAGTTTTCTCCTTATAGAGCCAGGCAGTCTTGAAACAAACTTGCTTGGACTCCTCACAGCTCAGTTCACTTTGAAGCTGCCTGGCACCTCCTAGGAGCTGAGCACAGAGAGGGAGAGGAGGTTGTCTTGCCATCTCCATCCCACGCAGGGTCAGTGCAGCACTCTACATCTTAGTACACAGGATCCTTCTGGAAGACCAGGGTGACAGTGCTGGCCAGCACCAGCTACACACAAGCCAGTGAGACTGAGGAACTGCAAATAGCAAGGTTTTAAAGGCTACAAACAGCAGAGAAAAATCTGACTAGTATCAAAGCACATCTTTTCAAATCTTATCTCTGTTTCAACGCTGCCTCCTCAAAAGCCACCTTGAGCACAGGCAGAGGGCTGAACACAGACTTCGTCCCCTGCTTTAGACGTGGCCAGGTGTACACGCTCAGCTTGGTTTATGTTCTGCAAATACAAGTTATACAAAGTCAAATCACTACATTTGCTGCCTATCCTTGTTAAATATCCTGGTGTATGCCAATCCCCCCTGCCCAGCCCCTGCCAGCCTGGGTCTCCAGCTCACTGAACACAGCGTTAAAGCACTTCATAACCAATTCACTCCACTGCTTCTCTTGTTTTTTTTCTTCTTTGACTGGAGAAGAATAAAAAAAGCAACTGAAACACCCTCCAAGATCTAAACCTGCCAACAAGACAGGGAAAAGAAAAATAAATAATTAAAAAAAAAAGAAAGAAAATAAAGGAAAAAAAAAATGAAGCTTTCCAGATTCAACAGAAAATACATCAAGTAACAATAAATCAAGTAACACTCCTGTTAACCAGTCCTTCTGCTCACCCCACTCCACGCTCTGACTGTTCTAACCCACAACACAATGCACACCGTGAATGAAGGATAAGAATTACTCCAGTAAAAGGTTTGACTTATTTTGTGTTACGGGGGGGAAAAAAAAGAGCTCTTTTAAAGATCCTTCAGGGGAATGAGGAAGGCTATGAAATGATAACCTGTTCTGCCTTCTCTCACCCTTAGCTGTACGAGGCACGTCAAAGGAGGAGCAATGCATTTGCAGACAAGGACACACAGTGCAATGGCAGAAGGGTCAGAGAGAAGGGGGACAGCCAGAACAGCAGGACAGGCTGTCCCCAGGGCTGGATTCAGCCTCTGCTGGGAGGGAAGCTCTCCAGGGGCAGAGCAACTTCTCCTCAGGCACCGGACAGTTCCCGGGGCAGGTCCCCCCTGCAGTCACCGTCCTGCCCGGCCAGGGAGGCCCCGGGGAGGCAGAGCCAAGCCGGCTCACCCCTCTGCCCCAGCCGCCTTGGCTCGGGCAGGCCCGGGCCGCTGACAAGTGTGGGCTCGGTCACGTTTATTCAGCAGGCTTTGGAAATAAACAGCGATGTGAAGGGAGGAAATCAGGCAGGATGCGAACTGGGAATACCCAGGACAAACGAGCGGCAGTGTTTAAATTGTTCTGCCCGTCCCGGGACGTTCGTGCCGATGCAGACCTGCCGCAGGCCCAGGACTGGGGTCCCGCCCGCTCGCCAGTGTCCCCCTCACGCCTGGCCCAGGCTGGCCGGGGGGACGCCGCTAGACCGGGCCGCTGCCGGGCGGCCGTTTCCCGGGCGGGCGGTTCCCCCTAGCGGCCCCGGGAGCGCGGCCTGCCCGCCCCGCCGCCTCCGCCAGGCCCGGCTCTGGGGGTCCCGTCCGGCGGGTCACAGCGGTCCCCGGCTGCGGAGGCTTCTCTTGGCTAACACTGGGCAAGCGGGCTAACACTGGGCAAGGGGGCTAACACTGGGCAAGGGGGCTAACACTGGGCAAGGGGGCTAACACAGCCGCTCGCTCACTGCCTCCCCAGGGGATAGGGGAGAGAACTGGGGGGCAAGGACACTTGTAGAGTGAGATAAGAACAATTTAATCATTGAAATTAAAAAAAACCCTTAAAATAATAACGATAATAACAGTAATAAAGTATGCAAATGAGTGACACCCAGTGCCATTGCTCACCACCCACTGACCCAGCCCAGCCCGTTCCCAGAGAACGATCCCGGAGGAGCGACAATCCCGAACCGAAACCGCAATCCCGGGAGAGCGAGAGCCCGAGAGAGAGCCAGAGAGAGCCAGAGAGGAAGAGCCCCTCATGGATCTCCTGCCCATGGGGGACAGGAGATGGAACAGCCCCTTGGCAGAGCCCAGTGCCCATGGAGCTGATCCATTGCAATATTCCTCACCCCTGAGATCTTGCACTTGCAGATGGACAAACACAAAGTCCTTCAGTGCCAGGGACACAAATGCAAACACTGGGATGTTCTCAGTGTTTCTCTCATAACAAATCCCAGCTGAACCCAAACCCCAGTGCTGCTCTGGCTCAAACTGCAGGTACTGCAGAGAGAGAAACTTTAAAGTCTCAACCAAGACCAAAAAAAAAAGTAGAAAAAGAAATACGTATAGGCCACACAAATATGTGTACCTAGAGCAGAAATGTCACAAATTATCCTCTCCAGACTTCGAAATTACCAAATATAATTGATACATGATGGCAGATGTTTTCTGATCAAGAGAAAAACTCAGGGGCTGAAAGGACTCTTCCTAATTCCCCTGGCATTTTTCATGCCAAGGAATTTTCTCCCTTCCATTGCCTAATCATTGATTTCTACTCAAGTGCTTTAGTTGGTCCCTGACAGCTGTCCCATTCCATTCCTCTTACAGGGAAAGAGAATCCAGAACTGCTTATGCAATTCACTTGCAGCTTGGATTGATTGATTTATTTATTTTTAATACAGTCAGCACAGGAACCACTTAAGCTGCTTTGCAAAGTGGAAAGGAAAAATGACAGATTTTCTGATTCCTGAGCTTTGTCAACATCTCCTTTTTTTCTGTCCCATATGTTCTGTTTCACTGTCATCCAGATAAAAAAAATCACTAGACCTGGAAATTTCTTTCCAAGTTTTGTGGAATTCTAAGAGGGAGTAAAAAAAAAAAATTAAACCAAAGATTACTTCAAGTCTTTCCTAAGAAGTGTGAAGCCAGTTAAAGTTATCTGTGCTGCATTTCCAAGGGAATACACAGTGGCAGTGTGATCCCACCTCATTCCCTTCTGCTGTGGGATATATTTCTGTAAAGGAAGTAGGACTCAGGTAATCACAAATATTTAGACACCCTAAAGACAAGCTAGTTTTAAATAGTGATAAACTCACATTTTCAGGTTGTTTAGGGAGCTGGGCAAACCGTAACTTTACATTCAGCATTGTCATGAGGTAGTGCAAACCACATCATAGAATCATTAAGGTTGGAAAAGACCTCTAAAATCATCCAGTCCAACCATCAACCCAACACCACCATATCCCACATTTCTTGAACACCTCCAGGGATGGTGACTCTTATCACTTCCCCTATTCAGCATCCCAGGAAAGCACAGGTAGGAATTTTTGCCAAATAAGTACCCTTCACAATATTTAACATTCCTTTGATGCAGAAATACCACAGGGATTCTTTCTACCTGCAACATTTCAGCATATAATTAGCAAATATGAAGTAAACTCCTTCCCTTGTTCCCCTATCCCAACATAATTCTTTCTGTCAGTACATGACATACCCAGACAAACATTCTAGCACAGGAGGTCTCCTTGCTCAAACATATCTCCTGCAGTTTCATTGCTGAAACAAGGCAAGAAGTTCAAACTAGATAATCAGCACTGCAGGAGATCACAGATGTACAATGAGCTATCTTCTCTACATTACAGAAGGTATCTGTCAAAGGCCTTAAGGTAAAATGAAGCAAGTTAATAATCTAAAACAGGTAAGGACAGCAGCTTTCCCAAGTTGCAATGCAGGAACATGCTGGCTCTCAGGTCCTCAGCAAAAGAACATCATTTCTTCCCTGCTCTTCTAGAGTTGTATTTCTATTTTCTCCTTCCATACTATGTCTCACACATTGTGGTGCTCTCCTTGCTCCAACCCCATCATCATGATCTTCTCTCCCCTCACATTGGTACCACCCACTTCTTCACAGGTGGCCCACTGCTTTGCCCAGAGAGGCTTCACAGATCACATAGCTCCTACTTGCAGAGTCACTGCCCACAAATTCATGTTTTTCCACACTTTTGCAAGTGTGCCAAGAAAGCAAAGTTGAGAACCTAGAGGTTTTTTTCAAGCATAAACAGTGAAGTAGAGAAATAAAGATATTACCCTGTTCCCAAAAGACTAAAGAGTGCTCCCCAAGAAAATGGGGATTAAAGAAAAAGAAACTGGGGATAAAGCAGACACTTATCTGAATGACAGCACTATCAGTCAGCAGATTTCTCTGACAGGTGGTTGTTTTGTCCAGAGGTAGATGGGGAATTTCTTCCTTCCAGGCTGCTTCTGCCTGAAGTTCAACAAACCCTGAAGTATCAGCTAGCATCTTCTGTGAGCAGCCTTTATAGGCATGGGGGAATCAATGTGCTGTGCAATCTCCTTGCTTATCTACTCATCTCTTTTCCTAAGCTGGTTAAATACATTACCAGGCCACCTGGTAACCACCTAGACACAAAACTCAAGCAGCACAAGAACAATTAATTAAGTACCTTATTTCCCATTTTAACAATCAATCAATCAAGCTCAAGCTCATCCCACTCTTCCATTTCACAGGTGTGTAGGTTCTCTACAGCCTTTTTCAACATCAGGGATTAACAGCTGAAAAGACATTGGTATTGTTGAGACCAAGGTTTGAGTCAGCAGCAGGGTTCAGATCTTTAACCCACTGAGATGCAGATGTTATTGATATCCTCACTTCCCACGTTCACAAAGGGCACAACAAACTGGGAGAAATATTTAAACAATCCAGCCTTAAACATTAGGAGCCTCAAAGGTTTTTTCCTACTTCTGTTAAGTTGTTGTATTTAACACAATCCCTTTTGCTGTAGCATCTGAGCTTTTCATTGTCTTTTATAGTGATTAAAATAACACATCTCCAGGAGAAACGAGAAAGTGCTATTGTCCTCAGCTAGAGATAAAGAATTAAAGGAGAGAGAGAGGAAAAAAAAAAACCTACTTGCCTGAGATCACAAAAGGAAACAGCAGCAAAGAATTGAACACAAGTCTCCTCACTTACTATGACATTATCTTATTCTCTTCTCAGTCTTCATTAGAGCATTTTTTAAAGTCTGTAAAATGTTGAAGTCAGACAACAAGCAAGGGAGCTCCTTTGACATAAAAATGCAGCATCTAGAGTAGAGATTTTCTGAAAGACTAGATAGGTATTTACTATTTTTAGCTAGTAACATTATTGTTAACCCCTACTGTTCAAAATCATGGCTAAGGCTCCAGAAAATAGAACAATTGAGATTCCTTTAATTTGCCATTGACAACTGTGTTGTCCAGATCCCCTGAGTTTGCAATCATTTTGAGAATGAAATGGTCTGTAATCCTTCTTAAACAAATTGAGGTGAAACTAGAATCACCTAGTATTTATCTTTGAAATAAAAATGTCCTTGTTTAGTATTGCAATTCTGAATCACCCTAGAAAATATCATACCAAGTTAGAACAGTCCAGAGCCATCTCCAGGATGTCACTTCTCCTGTGTCCCTAAAAGAGAGATGGATTTCATGATGTCTGGGCTAGCTTGTTTCACAGCCAACTCCTTCTTCAAATTCCAAGGCAGTACATAGGCATTCAGGTATCAGCTCACAGCAAATTAAATCAAATTCTACCAGAGCTGAGCTTTCCATCCATGGCACTAAAACTGGGAGGGCAAAAAAATTACCTGCCTATCAGATAGTGTCTGTACATAAAATGTTTGCTCAGTATGAACTCCAGAGCTGGGACTGGTCTTGACGTTGGACCTAGTAGATGTATTCTAAGCATTTGGCTTTTTGCCCCTTTTTTTTTTCTCTCTTTTGCAGATATGCTAATTCCTAGTTTGCACTTAAGCACAATGGCTTTTTAAATGCAAGCTGTTGTGTGATAACAGTAGAAATTCTCTGCCAGTTTATATATATATATATATCTATCTATCTATATATATATATATATATCTCTAATGGGACTCATGGATTTGCAAAGATTTGTACTGGTTGGCATTACATCATTCCCTATGGCATTTCAGTGTCTGTGAAGAAAAGAAGCAGCTTAGCTGGTGACAATGCCTGCATGGAGACATGGCTCCTATGTTTTCTTGTCTAGCAATGCAGGTTACCAGAAGAATCAGTCTGTAATGCTTTTTCCCAGACAGAAAGGCACATAACAGGAGCATACGCGATATTTGGCCACATCTTTTCCATGCACATCATTTGTGTAATCACCAAAAGAGATGTTCAATAGACAAGCACTGCAAATCAGCGTTTTTCAGTGCCTTTTTGGAGCTGATGCTCAAGTTATTTCTTGCATATAAAATAGATTAAAAAAAAAAATCACACTGCAAGAAGGGCTTGTTTAACAAAAGCTATGTTTATCTCATCAGCTGTGTAGCTCAGCAGGAGTGGTTTGACAGAGCACAGCATGGGTTGGGGGAATTTTATTTTGGGTTAATCACAGTCTGATCCTGTGAACTGAATGCCTGTTAGCAGCTGGAGAGCACTAGGTGTACCCCCAAGGTGCATATTCTGCTTCAGCTCCATCAGAGAAGATGCAGTGCTTCCTGTGTGCTCCAGGGCTGTTTGACAGCATGAACCCAGCACAGCAAGCACAAACCCTCAGGAGTTTCTTTTCAAAAAGCACATTCCTGACCCTGAATCCATTCACCAACAGCTGACTACAGAAAATAACAGCTACAGAAGAACCTCAAGGATAGAACATGGATGCCAGCTTTGGTGTGATCAAGCCTCTCTGTACCCAAGTGCTTGGTGCACGCAGAGCTCAAGTCGCTTTTTCTGCTTATTTGACAAGGCGTATTTGAAATGTGAGTTTCTAAGAACATGCCATAGAGGGATGATGACAGCTGCAGCCGAGAGCTAAAGAATGTTTTCTGCTTTGCAACACATTTCCTCCGTGCCTTAGCATCTTTAGTCTTTCTTCTTCCCTCCTCTATACCCTACCCCAAGCTGTTTCCTCCATCGCAATTAACTCCAGTGAAGGCAACAAGATCAACAGGTCCAACAAACTGCTCCAGCTGGTCATAGATGGGCAGTAATGACCACCAGGGATGACATTTTTTTTCTGCCTTACACCAGACTGATACCAGGACAAGAAAGGGGCTTAAAATACTCACAGGAAATGAAAAAAAAGAGAAAAATTCCAGCAGTCTGAAATGCACTTTACAGGCACAGTCAGATGGGATTTCCATTTGTATATCTGCAATTCAGATTCTTTTTCCCAAAGAAAGAAATGATATGCAAACAGGATTCTAATAGAAGACAAAGACTGGGATTTTGAGTGCACAAAAGAAAGACTTCTTTCAGGTTATGGTTTCCACAGCAACTTTTAATTTTATCCCTCATGTCTATCTGTCTAATAAGGTCTTTCACAACATTTATATAGAATGAGATGTTCTGTTGATAGGAAATTATTTAGAAATTATTTTTTTAAGGAAAAAAAACATATTTTTTCTGCATATATTCACAGCTTCACACACACAGAAATGTAAATATATGTGTACATTATTATTTTTTCTATATATAGCACCATGAAATAGGTGACCACTGTTGATTACAGAGGAATGACAATGATAAAGAATGCGATAGGAAGTGCAGCTGGTAGAGATTCAGACCTGGAGGCAGGCAGTGCTCACGAAGGTATCACAGCTCTGCAGGCACTAACTTGCCCAATTAAAGAAGCAACCTTAATAATACACTAAGTGCTGTTATTCAATCCTAATCTTCCTGATTTTGAATATTTCAAGTAAGTTGAAGATAAAGGCAAGCAGGCCAGAGCTTTTCAGTAGTTGGTTCACTCATCTTTTCCCCCACACAACACCCCTCTCTCACACAAGATGAAGTGAGTACAAGACAGTTATGTACTAAGCACACTGGTGTGCATCTGGCTGCTTGTTCTGCACAGAAGAGGGGGGTTGTCTAATTCAGAGATGATAAATATAACATAGAAAAGATTTCAGGGGTTTTGTCCATAGTTTCTCTTTCATATGCATGAATTCATTCTTCATGCCTTCCTGCCTAAAATGAAAGGCTGGAGCAATGTCAGTAGATACCCACCACCCATGCCTATTTAGAAGTGATAAAGTGAAGTGCAATTAGAAGGCACTGGGAGATCCTCATGCCCAAGAACATTGGAGGAGCACAGATGACTTCCTCCAGCAACAAACAGGCAAAGGCCATTCAAAACACACATCTGAGTATATTTACTGCTGCGTTAGTGTTTGGAAGGTTTGACAAATCTGATTAATAAAAACTGAAATTAACACTTAGTCCTGGGGCAGTGGGGATGTCAGCTTGAGGCATGAGGATGAGAAGAAATAAACAGCTGGATTAGGGTTTTGTTTGGTTGGATTTTTTTTAGCCAAGCACATCACCTGCATTTTTCACAGCTTAACACTTCTGTTCTCAGCTTCTAAGAAACTGGTCAATAAACATTTATCCAAATAGCCCCAGAAATCATTTAGGTAAATATTTGCACATTTACTTTAAAATGAGTCCATTGCTATTTCCATATCAAGTGCAATTTCAAATTTACTTTTTTTTCATCCATTATCAATGCAAACAGAAAGTTTAATTAGAAAAGAAATACATTTAAAAAAAATAAACAAAGTTGACAACACCAGTGTCATCTGCCACATGTAATTATCTATACAGAAAAAGAATATCTCTTTTATTTATGCATTTCAGATGGATGTATTTCTTTTTCCATCTGTGTTTTGGGGTCACTTCCTGGTTTCCACCACAAAATTGCAAAGAGAATCCAGTTGTGAAAATGGAAAAAAAAAAAAAAGTGCTTCATATTCACCACCAGTCTGTTCCTGTGGCACAGAAATAATGTCAATTATTGATTTGAGGGAAGACAACACAAACCTCAGAGTCCATTTTCAAACAAAATTCAGATATGTATTTCCCCAACTCAGTCTTTAAAATTGCAAATCTTTCAAGAGCTGTACTGATATTTAGAGAAAGAGAGAAATAATTTACTGCAGCAGGTTACTCTCCCACACTGTCTTCAGGTCAGGAAAGACAAAGGCTTTTGTAGAGCAGTTTTGAGTGTTCTGCTGGTCCTGCTATGTGGTAAGGTCTGATTTATTGGTTGAAGTACAAGTTCCAGTGGGTATCACTAGTAGCTGAGCTGGTCTTACACTGCTTGTGCTCTTAGTAGTTCATATATATACTTCTGGGATTGTAATTCTGATAGATAGATTCTGATAAGACAGGAGGGTTGCCCACAGCTGTTTTCTCACGTGATGGTGTGGACCTGAAGTTCTTAGACTGCAATAGAAAGAAAAACATGTACCATTATATTACATGGTAGAATTTTGTGGCACTATCATACCTAGAGAATCCAAACAACAAAAAAAAGAAGACCAGAAGAAACCTGGTAGGCAACATTACTTTTGTGAAGTAAAAAATTGTGAAGTTATTTCTATTTTTTGGCAATAATTATAGTAATAAAGTAAAAAACTGGGAAGTTATTTCTGTGAGCAAAGGGATAGGTCACAGAGGATGAAACCTGAACTGATAGAGAGATGTAGCAACTCCCTTCCCAAACAGGACAGCCTTTTGAATTCTTTTTTTCTTAATGTGATTGCAAACTAATTTGGAAATGCTGGTATTTTCAGCAAAATAGATGATAATGAACAATATTAACTTATCTGAAAATAAATAGATAAATAGATAAATAAATAAATAAAAAGGCAGGCCACAGGCAATCCAATTTAGGCACCCAGAATTACTGGAAACTTTTAACTTTGATCTCTGCAAATCCCATTCCTGTCAGTCAACTTGTCCTGAATGCCACAGAAAAGCATATCAGGAAATTAATCATTCTAACTTCAGAGCACTGTTGGACTGGTTTGCAACAAACAAGGCACACGGCCATGAATTTAAGCGTGAGCAGAAAGCAAAATATTAAATAATTGTTCTTTCAATGTGCATTAAATGAGGCAGAAGCCCTGAAGAAAGAGCAGCATATTATCATGCTGTTAAAAATGTATCACAACACATTGGAATTAGAGAGGAAGTAAAAGTTGTGGTGGCAGATTTATCACTGCTGTTTCTTAGCTTCTGAGTGTTTGAACTGCAACTTAAAAAAAGAAAAGTTTCCTGGCTGTGTTCAGCCCTAATACAGCAGGAGGAAGTGCACCCTTTTCCCTCATTGTAAAATGTGTGTCTGTTTTCAGCCAGTTTTTAATCAGGCAGGTTTCTGCTATACACATTCTTAAGCATAAATCAGAGCTGAGATTATTCCGTGATGCAGAAGTGTGAAAACATTAACTTTGGGGAGATTTCAAATTCAGCTTAACCATTGGTAGTGTAAATTTCATTTATAGAATTCTTAGGCAGGAAATACACTACTCCACTCTTGGTCTAGTGCTTAAGCAATTCCTCAGACACTCTGAATACACGTGTGGTGGGTTGACCTTGCCTGAATGCCAGGTGCCCACCAAGCCGCTCTATCAACCCCTCCTCAGCGGGATGGGGAGGGAAGAAAATAAGATGTAAAAATAGCCAGACTTGTGGGTTGAGACAAAAGGCAGGTTAATAGAAACAAAGCAAAGCTGCATGCACAGAAGCAAAAGAACAAAATATTTATTCTCTACTTCCCATCAGCAGGTGATGTCTGGCCACTTCCCGGGAAGCAGGGCTTCAGCATGCGTAGCGGTTGCTCTGGTGGACAAACATTGTAAATAGCAAATGCCCCCACTTCCCCCTCTGTTCTTCTTGCTTTTATTTCTGAGCAGGTGTCATACAGTGTGGAATGTCCCTTTGGTCAGTTTGGGTCAGCTATCCTGGCTATATCCCCTCCCAGTATCTTCCTCAGCCCCAGCCCACTGGTGGGGGAGTGTTAGAAATGTTGGGAGAAACAGCCTTGATGCTGTGGGAGCACTGCTCAGCAGTAACCAAAACACTGGTGTGGTATCAACGCCTTTCTAGCTACTAATACAAAAGGGCTGCTCTGGGGAAAATTAACCCCATCTCTGCCAGACCCAATACAACATGAAGATAATCCAAGCAATAGGCACCCGCCCAGAAACACCATTCCTCATTCCTCCTTCCAAGCACACAGAGAGATAAACAGGAGTTTTGTCAGAGCAGACACACTGCCAGGAAATTGCATGTTTTAGTGAAGAACACACACAAAAAAACCCACTAAAAATACCCACAAGAAAAGGCCACTTACTGCAAATGGGACTGCCGGCCCTCGTGCCAACCGACGCAACCGGGAAGCTGGAAGGAGGATGACAGGGAATTAAAATGGTTTGATGGGACAAGGTGCATAGCTGTGATGTCTGTGATGTCTAGAGTTCTCCTGGAGCTGCCCTCAGCTCTTGAAAGACTTTCTTCAAAATACAGTTACACTCATTGGTTAAGTTCTTATTTTTTTATGTCCTGCTCTTGATCATGCTGTTGTCTTGTTTTTCCTTTTGGTGAAATATTTGATTACTGCAGGGGACAGGACTGAACTGACTCAGGTCCACGCTTCCTCAGTTCTGCAGGAACATGTTGGGCTAGGGAACCCATCTGAGCATTTTTTCTTCTCTCCAAACTGCCCCAAAGAAGCACATCACTCCGTAGCAGGGACTGGCTCCCATCGAAGTGCTGCAAGCACTGGTCACAGTGCCACCACTGTTGATGACAGCCACCCTTCTGTTTTCACAGAATCGCAGAATTGCCTTGACTGGAAAAGCCCTCTAAGCTCATCGAGTCCAACCATGAACCCAACACTGACAAGTCCCCAACTGACCCATGTCCCTCAGCACTGTGTCTACACGACTCTTCAATCCCTCCAGGGATGGGGACTCCAACACTGCCCTGGGCAACCCCTTCCAATGCCTCAGAACCCTTTCAGCAAAGAAATTCTTCCTCACATCCCATCTCAACTGCCCTGGGCACAACTGGAGCCCATTTCCTCTTGTCCTGTCACTTGTTCCTTGGTTGAACAGACCCAGCCCCACCTCTCTCCACCCTCCTTTCAGGGAGTTGGAGAGAGCCAGAAGGTCTCCCCTCAGCCTCCTTTTCTCCAGGCTCAACACCCCCAGTTCCCTCAGCCGGGAACTCAGCACACTCAGCACACCCCAAGGGGCAGAGGAGGGGCAGGCGCTGAGCTCTTCTCTCTGGCCACTAACGCCAGGAGCAGAGGACCTCGCAGGAAGATGTGGCAGGGGAGGGTGAGGTTGGCCATGAGGAAAAGGTTCTTGAGGCAGAGGGTGGTGGAGCACTGGCACAGGCTCCCCAGGGAGGTGCTCATGGCCCCAAGCCTGACAAGATTCCAGCAGCATTTGGCCAACACGTGCCCTCCGGGACATGGTCTGAATGTTGGGCTTGTCCTGTGCAGGGACAGGAGCTGGACTCCATCATCCTTGGGGGTCCCTTCCCACTCACAACATTCAAGGACTCTAATCCTTGACCACCCACTTCTGAGGATCCCAAATCAATGGAATTGTGATACATTTCAGGTTTATCAGATCACTTACCTCTGCACCTGAAAATCAAGCACAAAGTCACACCACTGACAGCAGCAACACTTGCAGATCCTCCTATCAGGAGATAGGGAAGCCTGGGGAAAGTGCCTGAGAGATGAAAAAAGAAAGCTAGTTACAGAGCTAGACATCAGTAACCACTCACTACGTGATGTTAACACCTACCTTAACCAGAGGAGAGAGCTAATCCTCCACCCCCACAGCTCAAATGAGCTGAGAGACACCGATGAGATGTCTCAACCAACAATCTATCAATTTCTCTATCAGCATGCCCTAGGACTTTGGTTTATAACCCCACTGGACATTCAGCAGAGCCCTGGCATTCCATGGCAACAGCTGCACTGAACACCAGAAAGAAGCCCAAGAGCAGGGTGAAGAGCAATTACAGAACAAATGTTCTTTACATGACAGGCCTAGGGACAGAGTCTGGTTCGTAGCTGGGTGAGTGACCAGGCAGGTGACAGTGGGAAGCGTGCTGTTGACCCAGCCTATGTAGCTCACTCTGGTCACTGTTCCATCTGGATGATGGACTTCTTCCTCGGTGCTGTCATTACTTGCAGGGATCCAGGAGATATCAGCAGCTGGCTTTCCAGCAGATGCTTGACAGACAGCCACCCTACTCTTGTCACAGGTCAGAGTCACTGTAGGAGGGACTACAGAAGAAGAAAAAAAGAAAAAAAAAGGCTACAACCATTATTTCCAGTTCAGTATAAAAACACCAACTGGGAAAGTGAAAAATGGGTGGTATTTTTTAGTTTGCATGACCAATTCAAGAGATTTTTTGAAATAATTTGGAATATTAGCATCAACAATCTTTAGGGTAAAAAAAATAATACACCAAGAAGTTCAAGGTGAATATCTCCAAAACCAGCCAGCTGCACCTAAAAGCACTGCTTCCTCATGGTTTCCAGAAGGTGACTACAATAGCACCAGGAGAAGATGGGATGGCAGAGAAGGGTGGATTAAATAAAGGTTTATAAATATGGCAGTGCACATACTGAAGAAAACCCAGCTGGCTCAAGCTCCAGCTAAAAATGTTTCAGGAGATGGGGTAGGTAGAATCAAGAATTTGATAGTAGGAAAATAAAGGAGGAATCAGACAAAATCATTCTGCCTAAAGCCCAACAACTCATATTCTGCATTTGACAAAACAGGCAAAGGCTGGGACAATGCCTCAGCCATTAGCAGAAAGGCAAGACCCTGCAGGGAAGAACAAAAAAAAATCATGACAAAAAATAATAATAGCAATTATAGAGTTCTAAAATTCATTTCCCATCATTTTTAGTTATATTCAGAAGGCTTAATTAATATGGCCAGAACACAACATCTTCTCCTATGTTTTGTTTTTAAATTTATGGAAACCTAGAGATAGTTTACCAGGCTACCTGAAAAAGATTATTTGATGTATCCATCATGTTTCCTAATATTTTGTTCCTGCCTATGTTGAAAAGAGACTAATTTCATTTTTATTTTAGTGATACAGTCTTTCAGTATTTCTGGAAAAGTGAAATATTTCCAGAGAGTGTCCTGAAACTTTTGCTTCCTTCCTATTCAGCTCTTACCCAGACAAACCACACATTGATCTCATTGTGAATTTTGGTGCAACATCCTCTTGCTCAGTTTATAGCACCAATATTTATTTGATACCTTCTGTTTGGATTGATTTAACCAAGAGTGTATCCTCCTGGTTGTGTGAACATTCATGGTGTGAACCCCAGTGTTGCACCCAAAGATCTCTCTCAGAAACTACACAGACTGTTGGATTTGTGCATTTTAAAACCTCCCCTATTCATGAGTCAGAAGTTAAAAAAAACAAACTCAAAACCCCCAGATTATTTCTCCACACAACAGCCAAGTCCTATTGCATAGCTCCTTATGCCTTTTCCCCCCTCTCCAAATAGCCAGACTAAATTAGCTTACCTCTTCATTTTCAATTTAATTATGCATCCAAAATGAATTTGGTCTTTTACCACTACATCAAATCATTTTTATCTACATACACACCAAAAAAAAACCCCCTCAAAAACCCCAAACCACAAGGTGTGCCTTACCTATCACAGTCAGAGAAGAGAAAAAGAGAAAATTCCCTTCACTGCTGGCAATCTCACAGGTGTAATTTCCCTCATCACCAAGGCTCACAGGGTAAATACGAAGAGCAGGGTCATCATCAGGTGAATATTTCCACATGATCCTCTCACTGCAGTTTAATTTCTTTGTCTCATTGTGATCCCTTCTGTAGGCCAACAAGCAGCAAGTGCTGCATTTCATCTTCCACGTCACCATGAGCAAAGACATCTTGGAGACGTAAGGGCAACTCAACACAGCCTCGTGACCAGCCTCCACACTCACCATGTTGTAAACTACATAAGAAATAAAAAAAATACATTAAAATGATGCTACAGCCATCACCAAAGCGTAGGAAACTCTTGAGTTCATCACACTAACATTTCTACTTCCCTACTGTACTGGCAGACCTGGGGACACATTGCTCTCTGCAGACACATCTAAGTAGTATTCAATTTCCAGGTCCAGCTTCTTGATGTCACTCTTTGGAGTCTGGCAATGTGGTGGAGATGGTGCCTTTCCACCATGGGCACTGTGCAGGTATGGGATGCATGTTGATGAACTGCAAGTCTTCCATCTTTTTTGTTTTTAAGCAACAGATTTCTATCACTGTAATATAGGCTTTGAAAAAGTGATGGAGAGGGCAAGATTCACCCTTAAGGGAAAGGAAACGACTTTAAAAAAAAAAAAATTGTTATGGAATCAAGTGCTTTGGTTAAAGTACAAGAAAAAACAGGGATAGCAGTAGAACATACACATGTAAGGAGGTTAAAACCCAAGATCACTTGGTGCAGTAGTTCACGAGGTGTATTTAGTAAGGGGCAGATGTACATCCCTTTTCTACCAGACATCAAAGCTCTCCTGATATTGTCCCAGTTGAACAGATGGATCTGTGGTGGATTCCTATCAGATACATCAACCTGTGCCACTCACACTTATTTTACCAGCTGAAGTGACATCACTCTTTGCATTCACATTAAACAATAAGCAACATTTCCCCTGGTGGACCATGAAGTTCCAATGCACTGGTGAGTTGGAAATAGAGAATATCAACAAGTGCTGCATGTAGTTTGGGAGCTTTCTCACTTACCTGATCCTTCAACCAGATGGATTATCAAGAAAAGCAGCACAGCCAGAACTGCCCATGTCTGAGCCATCTTTAGCAGAAGGAATTGGCACTGCAGAAAGTGGAGGCAAAGAAAATGGCATGGAGTCACAAATGGTTCTGCAAACCCCTTCAGAGAGAACACTAGGTAAAACCTGTTTCCTTTGAAAGCAGAAGTTCTAAACAAGACCCCATGTCAAGTATCATTCTTGTACTGAAGAAAGTAAAGAAATAAAAAGTGTTTTGAAAATAAAAACCACTGCTGTTTACAAACAAATTTTGAAAATCCAGGATCTCTGATGCCATTTTAGAGGCAGCTCTAGCTGCTCCCTGTTCATGCTCAGCTAGACAACTACAGACCTCTTTCTGCTGCTTCATAGACTTCCCTGCAGAAGATGAAAAAAAGGTTTTGGAAGAGCAAACATGCACACATTACAACACTTTCTGAAAAAATCAAGGTAACAGCATGTACAGAGAAATTAAGGATCTAGGCTTCATCAAATATTTGACAAAGAAATTATTCCTAACCCTTGTGTGCTTGTAATTTCTTGAAGGTTAACTCCTCTTCTGTAGTAGAACAGAAAGGGCAACCATCCTATTGCAAGAGACCAAGAACAAGTGAGGTTTGTTTCCTGCTTTCACAGATACAGTGAACTAAAGAGGCACCTAGTAACTCATGCTACCCTACAAATATATGTACTTTTTAATAAACCACATCATACAAATTGCTAACTCTGTTTTGGTGAAAGGGCAGGGGTCCATTGGTAAGATTAAGACAGCACCATCATCCCAACACATTGTTTTCTGGTTCACACTAAAAAAAGCAGAACTCCATGCCATCCAAAAGCTTTCCAATCAAAAGATTTATGGTTCTCAGTGGGGAATCTTGGTGTAAACCCACGCAGCTGTTGCTAGAACATAGCTCTGGTCAAGAACATCACTGATACTTGCCTATGGTCAGATATCACACATAAATGATGCCAGTTTGGTGTGGCAGACTGGCACTACACCATACTGAACAATATACACACGTATTCCCATGGCCAAGCTCCCAACCTCTTCTGCTCAGGTCTCAAGGACGAGCACCCTACTGCAGTGGGTGCTCATGCTGGTTGTGTCGCAGCAGAAAGGTTCACAACCAAGGCACTGCTGTGCCCCAAACCAGCTGGGGGATAGAGATGAGGCCTTGGAGCATATGCCTGTTTCCACACCACCACAGTAGCCACATCCTGACTGCAGTTTTCTGTCAGAAATCGGTGGGCACAGTTTTGTCTTGAGGCTTCCTGTAGCCTGCCCATAAAGCTACCTCACTTTCCATCACTTGTCTCTGCATTCCCTCAGCTCTCTTCTTGGTAGAGGTTTTGTCATTCTCTCCTTGATGCCATCATTTGTATCTCTTTAATCTTTTACTTTCTGAATCAGTCACCTGCAGCTCAAGATGACTGGAAAATTGTGTTTCCATCCCATGGGAAATACTGATATGCTGTTTTCATGCTCAAATCAAAACCCAATATGCCTCAGACAACCAGATATCTTTGTGCAATGGTTGACTCAGAAATGTCATGTACATTGCAACAGGACTTTCCTTCTGGACTATAGATCACACACTGTTCACAATCATATTGGAGAGGAGCCCTGCAGAGAGGGACCTGGGGGTTCTGGTCCATGGCAAGTTGAACATGAGCCAACAGTGTGTCCTGGCAGCCAGGAGGGACCCCCGTGTCCTGGGGGCACCCAGCACTGCACTGCGAGCCGGGCCAGGGAGGGGATCGTCCCGCTCTGCTCTGCACTGGGGCGGCCTCAGCTCCAGCACTGGGGGCAGTTTGGGCACCACAGGGTAAAAAGGATCTAAAGCTGCTGGAGAGTGTCCAGAGGAGGGACACAACATTGGGGAAGGGTTTAGAGGGGAAGGGTGTGAGGAGAGGCTGAGGTCACTTGGTTTGTTCAGCCTGGAGGAGACTGAGAGGAGATCTCATGGCGGTCTGGAACTTCCTCCCAAGGGGCAGAGGAGGGGCAGGCACTGATCTCTTCTCTCTGGCCACCAACGCCAGGAGCAGAGGCCATGGCAGGAAGATGTGGCAGGGGAGGGTGAGGTTGGCCATGAGGGAAAGGTTCTTGAGGCAGAGGGTGGTGGAGCACTGGCACAGGCTCCCCAGGGAGGTGCTCATGGCACCAAGCCTGACAAGATTCCAGCAGCATTTGGCCAACATGTGCCCTCAGGGACATGGTGTGAATGTTGGGCTTGTCCTGTGCAGGGACAGGAGCTGGACTCCATGATCCTGGTGGGTCCCTTCCAGCTCACAACATTCCATGATCCTATGATATTTAAATACCCTCAGTATGGGCTGAGAGGAGGAGGAGGACAAAGGCAGCCAGGGTTCACTGCGCGCACAGAAACCTGAATCCTCCAGCTGGTATCGATTGCTGTAAAAGTAACAGGTTTCAATTATGCAGCATTTAAAACTTCATTTTAAATGTAAAATTCTGTGATTCTGTGATTTAAAAATCTTTGCCACAAATTAAATATTTTGTTTTGTTTCATATTATTCAATACTGACAAAAAGTTTGGGGTTTTTTTGGTTTCTTTTGTTTTCAATTTGGATAAATTATGCATGCCAAAGTTGCTTTCAATCCAAAAGTTTGAAACTGGTTTTTAAAGCAAAAAATAAAAAGAGGTTCTTTGACCAGAATGATGCACTGAATTTGACCCGATTTGCAAATAATTTTTTAGACAATTTCAACAGAAAAGTAAAAAAACAAAAACAACAAACAAACCTCTGTACAATGTTTGTCAGCAAAATCAATATTCACCAATTTTGATGGATATATAAATATTCATAAACAGAATATTGTCATATTGGAAGCTGTCCCAGAGAAGTATCTTCTTCTAAAATTACATACAAATCTCATATATATGAGGTTCAAATCTCATATATATGAGGTTTATTTGCTCAAAAGAACTGGCATTAATGATTAAAAATGAGGCCTTACAGAAAGAACAGAGTATATTGCTCTGTTTAAATATTCATGTATGAAGCAGGATTTAGACTGCAATCTTTAAGGTTTGCAGTCCTTGAATACTCGTCCCTGTAAGCGAGAAATAGTCTCAAAAACCCAAGCACAGCTGAATTACATTAATTTAAAATTAGCAAATTAATTGTAGATTGTCTTGTGATATTTTCCTTTAAAATGCCTCAATAATGACATTAAAATAAGTGACAATTTTTACCCAGCCTTGGCGGCGGTGGCTGGCACGGGACCACGCGACCTGTGCGTCACCCTTCCACTGGCCTCAGCCTTCCAGCTGGGCAACGGCTCCACTCGTGCTCAGATTCATCCCAGCACATGCTGATGTTGGAGGAAAGTCACTGGGTTGTCAGCCTGGAGAGGAGCTCTCCAGCCACAGGAGCATGGGAGATGAAGAGCAGCAGTGCCAGCGTGCTCCAAGCTTCCGATACCCACAGTGCTGGGGATGAGTGGAGAGATGTTAGCGCACGCAGTCCATCCCACCTGGATGCTGGTCCTGGGGGTTGCTTGCTCCTGGGCACCAAGGAACCACAAAGATCTACCTGGAGCTCCACTTCATCCTCACCAGGACCCCAGATATAGCTGCAAAGAAGTGAGAACTATCTCAGTTTAGGACCATCCATCCCAGATGGTCCCCGATTTCTGCTGTATGCTTCATTAATTTATTTCCATTGATGCTTCTGAGATCTTAACACGCAGCTGATTTGTCTCACAGACAGATGTAGCCTCTACCCTCTCCGAAAGAGCTCAGTGAAACCAAACCACGTGGTTGTACACTCCCCTGAAGAGGATGTGACACAGTTAAAACTAAGGAAACAAACTGCTTTCTGACATGAAGAATAAACCACAACCTTCAGGTGGCTGCTATTACACATCAAACACAAGCTACAAGCCTTGAGCTGTGCAAAGCAGCAACTTAAAATCAGATAAATAAAAGCCAAGTCCAACACAATGAAAATAGATGTTCACACAATCTGAAGGAGGAGAAGGTGCAGATCACAAAGAACCAGGTACCAATCAGTGCATCAGTCGTCACCACGGCTTTTTAAAGAGTAACTGATATATCAAAGAGCCATTCCCATGATTAACTCAGCAAAATACAGTTCTGCTTTGCAGCAGAAGCACATTTTAAAGGGTAGAGAAGACCCTGTCTCAAAACTCTGTTCCCTAGATGTGGTGGTTTCACTGGGCCAGCACTGGGTTGGCAGCCAAACACAGCCGCTCGCTCATTCCCCACTGGGGATAGTGGGGAGAACTGGAGGGTAAGGAGACATGCATGGTGAGATAAGAACAGTTTAATAACTTAAATAAAAGAAAACTTAAAATAATAATGATATTAAAATAGTAATAACAATAGTAATAAAACCTTACATGCAGCATCACTAACAATGGTTTAGGCAGTGCCAAGCAGGGGCAGAGACAGGACTACCAGGCCTCTCTCCTTCAGCTCTTCACTGCTCCTCCTCCTTCACACCCCAGGGAAGCTCATGTTCTCCATGTCCCATGGAGAGCTATGAACACCCTGCAAAAAGTCCCAGGCACCACCAACAGACTCAGCTGGGAGTCAGCTACTCCAGCCTCAAGGACCTGTACGCTCAGTCCTCCTCAGAGTCATCACATAGATTTTTTTAAACTATTTTTTTTTTAGGAAGGGAATATGCCTCCTCTTCTGTGTTTATAGAGTCACCATATCAACACTTTGAAATACAAAATCCATGCTGTTATCATAGAATGGTTTGGGTTGGAAGAGACCTTAAAGATCACCCAGTTCCAAGGCTCAATAGTTTTCCCTTAGTGGCTTCCCTTTCTGTGAGTTTTACAGCACCAAGTGGAACAAATCAGTTGTACAACAAAGCATACCAGAAATAGAAACCTGGACCTATACTGGAAAAAAA
The DNA here is from genome assembly GCA_907165065.1 of Caprimulgus europaeus. The sequence goes on from OU015523.1 coordinate 4,512,227, forward strand.
CCTACACATCCCATCTCTCAAATGCAAACTAAAGTTGTGACACCAGTGTCAGGGTGGCATTTATCACTGCCTACAATCTTCTGGTGCAGTATAATCAACCAAAGGGGATGTTTCTGCTTTACCTGTTTCCTTTCTCACCAGCCAGGCTTCTTTGCTGTCATAACCTCCCTTTTTTTAGAAGCCAGCCTAACACCTACAGCTCTGTGTCACTTAGTGGTTTAGAAAAACTCATCACAGTGGTTTCCAGTCAAACTTTGCACCCCCTTTCTTTCCTGCCTTGCAGCTGGCTAGCAGCTCTTCTGGCAGATTTTATGCTCAATGTGAAGGAGTATGACACAGAAGGGGGAAGCCCAGTCCTCCAGCGTGTCCTTATTCAGCTCTGCACTGCCCTTTTTGTTAAACCAGTGGTCTGCAGGTGGAAAATATGACATGAAGTCAGTTCAGGTTGTGGGCATTGCTGGTAAAAGGTCTTCATTTTCTCATCTCCCCAGAGTGGTTTAAAATACAGCCCAGGGGGGAAAAGTCCTGAGGACAGGGTGGCAGAGCAATGCCAGCTCCAGGCTGGGAGAACACACACATCAGGACTCTGGGCTCCTTATTCAATCTCCTAAGGTGCTGTGTGAAAAGCTGAGACAAGGCACCACCAAACAAGTGAGGTGGAGAGAAATACAATGCCAAAAAAGTCAACTAGCACAGAGTGGGCAGGAAGTGTCAGAAGTGGACTCAGGAAGCCTCCCACTCCCCACCACAAGACCTTTGCTGCACGTCTTCACACCACAGACCACAGCCTTCTTCCCACCCCTTCCCCTCAGGTCTGTACAGCCTGTACCACAGTGCACAGCTATGGGCCCACTTAAAATACATGTAAAACATCTTAATTTGCTAAAAGGATCTGTGCTGTGGCTGTGTCTACGTGTGCATGTTGCTACTTATTCATAAAGATCAATATATAGAGATGCAACATGATGCACACGCTTTTAGAGCTGTTGCATTTAAGCAGCAAGGTATCTGGGGATGCTCAGCTAATGAGGCTGAATCACTGATTATAAACCAGTTTTTGTATAGCTCTTATTGAAGAGGACCCTTTCAGTAGAGCAGTTGCCAGGGGTGTGACTTACAAAAAGTCCAGCTTGCAGAGGAAACACCCTGGCAGCCTCTCACACAGAGCAGCAGGCAGACACTAAAACTCACCCCACATCAGGACATGGTCCAGGCTCAGCCCCCACCATTGCCTTCTACCTCTCCCAAAGAGGAGATGCCTCCAGCCCTGGGGCCCAGAGTCAAGCACCTGTCTTGAATGAAGATAGGAGAGCAAAACAGTGCTGGCAGCTCTGCCTCACCAGTTTTCTTCATCTCTTTTCCTCCTCAGTTCCTGCTTGAAGAGCCAAGAGCTGCATACCTCATGGTCCTCCTACACAGCAGGAAAAGTTATTTATTTGGCCTGTTTGCAAAGTCTCCATCCCTAGAAATCTGGGTTGCACATTGCTTCTACGTGGTTTATTGTCAGAGCTAATTTATGTCTTCTGTAATGATAAATAGCCTCTGGCTCAGGGAATTAAAAAATGCATCCAAAGGGATACACCAGAGGCACCTCTGAACTAGATCGGCTTCCAACAAGCCCCTTGGAACTAGATAGGCTTCCAACAAGCCCCTTGGAACTAGATAGGCTTCCAACAAGCCCCTTGGAACAGGATTATTGTCCTGAGTGAGGCAATGCATCCTGTAAAAGAAGGTAAGTTGTGGATGTTGGGAGTCCCAAAGAAAACAACCTCATTCAAAGTTCAGATTCAATAACTTTGCAGCCCAGCACATCTTACTCAACCAGGTTTATGTCCATGTGCCACAAAACTTCTCCAAACTACCTTTAATGCAGTTAGGAAGGAACAGTGATCTCATTATGCCCATAAGGGATCTTGGCTGATTGCATACTTGGACAGTTAGCTTGAAAAAACATCAGTTTTCATTGAAAAAGACATTTTAATCTGGAAGTTTTGGACTAGTAGTCTATATTTCTTTATAGGTTCTAGAAATACATATTTCACTATCCACTCAAACTTGTCTTTTTCCTAGTTCTGAGATGGCTACCAAAAGGACTTTTGATCTTTCCTGGCAAGCAGGCAGATGGCATTGACCTGGCAAAGAGCAAGAAACAGGCACTGTAAGCTTCTTCTCCTGAGAGAAAACCCAGGTCTTGGCTACACTCTTGTCAAAGACAGGGAGAGGTCATCCTGACCTGTGAAAGAGATTTTATTTGGGAAAATTAACATTTCCTTATGACTGAAGGGCACTTACCTCACAGAATGCCTACAGCCTTGACTATACATCCTCCATCACAGAGGTATGTACCCCTGTGGCAACTGTTGTCCTTAACAGTCAGAATGTACAGGTATTTTAGAGACTGGAGTTTCATTAAGTGTGTTCAGGTCCCCAGTTACCATGGATATACCCTCATGCTCCCTCTCAATATCAAATGTCTGTCTGGTGTGTTCTCACTGACAATCCTGCTGCAAATACCTTGTATTTATGATCTTTCAGCCCAAGCACTCATTTCCACAGTGGTTACAAAGCAAACTATTTGGAAACAGTTTTTATGCTTATACATAGCATAGAACACTGAACTTGGAAGAGTTAAAAATCTCTCTGAGCTCAAGAGGAGTGCCTCTAAAATTCCTACTTCATTTTCTAGTGCCTTGAGAAAATAAAAATACAATTTTCCTTAGTTTCTTTTCCAGCTATTCCTTAGAGTTGCCAGGAGGTGGAAACATAGCTACACCAACCTACAAGAGCAGCATCATGTTGGTGTGTAATTGTACAGCACTGCTGCCTGCTGAAGAATAGTGCTAAAAATATCTGCAGTCTGAATTGGCTCAGTGGAGCCCAAAACACAGGATCATACAATGCTCTTCCTGGCCTCCCACCACATCTCCCCCTTCTCCCAGCTAGCAAGACATCTGTACTGCTTGTTACTGCTTCTCAGCATCAAGGATGCCCTTTCAGCAGCTGGTTCTGTCAGATGTGACATCCACATTTATTTCAACAAGAATCAAAAAAAAAAATCAGGCTCCCTTTGATGGCAAGGCTCACAAAGCAGCAGCAATTGCAGCCCTTCTGAGCTGATAAACAACCAGATACCTGGCAAAGTGATGAGGAGATAAATGATCACTTGACTTATTTATTTACAAGATATGTGTCTGCTTTGACATTCAAAAACATTACCCAAGTATGAAAAACATGGCAGAGGTCAGAAGTGCTCATCAGACAAGCTTTAGCAGCCACAGAAACAGATAAAACCATCTTCCCTTTGTCATTTGGTACCAAATTTTAAGTCCTAGGAGAGGACTTAAAGGACTTATGTCCTCAGGAGAGGCAGATCTGCATCTCACCCCAAGACTAACATACATTTTCCCACACTGCTTTTTCCACCCAACTCCTTTCAGCTTTAGTAACAGTGCTCAGAGTAGAAATCCCATGGGAAACTATTCCCATTAGCTCAGAGAGATCCACAGCCCACCTAAAACAAATCCCCAACGTTTTTCACACGTCAGTCTTGCATTTAGCAAGCAGAAAGAGAGGAGTATGACACTGATTCCACATGTCACCGTGTGGCAGCAATCATCTGTAGTTTCACATTCTAGGAGGAGAGGATACATCTTCATGAACACAGGTTTTGTCATGCAACAAATTCCACTTCAGAGGCAACATGTGGTCTCCAAACTTCCTCTGCAAGGAAGCTCCTGGACACACAAGAGCTTACCTGTTATGTTCACTCTATTAAAGTGGCCCACAGCAGCTAGGACACTGTTCCTCATCGTGGCCCTGCACTGATTGTGGCCACTGTCTGATTGATTGACTTTCTGAATTTCCAGAAGCAGAGAGGATGTGACTTCCACCTTAGGGTCTGAGATTCCTGAGAGGTACAAACTTTCCATCTCCTTCCCAAACCCAGCCTCACCTCTGCCTTTTTTAAACCAACCAGCCTCCAGTTGTGATGACTAATTCTGTTGATGCCTGATGAGGCAATTCAAATCCAGAGTCTCTCCTTCTTCCAGGTATTTTGTGGTAGATGCACAAATGATTTCCAGCATACTGTGTTCTGTGGGGGAAAAAAGAGCAGAAATTAACTGAACTGACCTTTATGCCAGGCCAGCTCCCCCTCCCTCACCATACTTCTCCATTTGTTTATGCCCTGGGAAAGCAGGGACTATCTTATGCTCCAGATGTGCACAGAGCACCCAGAATAACCACAATAAAACCAATACTTTTTCCCTCATGTTAGAGGAAGAAAAATCTGTTTCCTATCGCAGATCTTGCAGCAAAGGCATTAGGCAAACAGAATAAAAATTGAAGATGAGAAGAACATCTTCAAAAAAAGAAAGCAAAAGCATCAGGGGAGAGGAATATTTGGGGGGTGTTGTTTGGTTGGTTTTTTTCTCTTCAACTTGAAGGTTCTTGCTTTCATCAAATATTGAACTATTCCATGGAAAGAGAATATAAAAACACCAATTGGCTCAAAATACTGCTCTTTTGGGATCAGCTTTCACCTCCTAGCTCCCTGGGCAAAATTCAGTGTAGAGAAAACAAAAGGCTGAAAAACATCATGCAGAGCATGCTCGGCAGGAAGCTTACTGCAATAGATGTTATTTCTTTCCCATAACTCAGGCAGCATCTCTCAGCCACAGCAAGTAACTCCTAAACAGGATTTTTAAAATGCCAACATCATGCTTGTCCTCTCCAGGGCTTTTCCTTACCTGATACCAGCATTGCCAGAGCTGGAACACCAGAGTGGGGCTGCTGCCTGCAGCTCTAGTGAGGAACTCTGCAATCAGAGTCATCTTCTGCACTGAAAAAAAGGAAAGAGAAAGGGAAAAAAAAATCAGAGGTGGTTATTCATGAGTTCTTCTCATGGTACAGAGGAGAGCTAGTATCACTTAGCTTGGTACTTCCTGCAAGCCTGCTCCAGCACTTACAGAGCAGTCAAAAGTGCACAGACCCTCCTCTGAAGTGATGAGTTTGTAAATGGGGAAGTAACTCTCTGCACTTAAATAAGACAGAGAAATGAAAACCCATATCTCCTTTTTTTTTTTAATTAAAAAAACCAAAACCAACAAGATGACCGATGCCACAAACCAGAACACCAACACACAGGTATCATCTGTAAACTCAAGTTGCAGGCAATAGACTTATTGAGGCTCTGAAAACACGAGCTAAAGCAGCTGGAAGTTAGGACTTAGAGCACAATCAGACAATTATTGCTGCAGTCTATAGTGAATTGAACAACTGTCAACCAATTTCTAAAAGCTAGCAAAATTGCTCTGTAATTGTTTCTCCTCCTCAAGAGGGCACCTGCATCTAATTATTTGGCTAGCACAGGCAAGAGTGTGGCTCCCAGCAAACTGCATCAGGACATTAAAATGAATGTGCAGGACAACAGGCTCCTGGCATCACTTTTTCAATGATGAAAAATAAAATAATCAGTTCTTGTTAATAATGTTATTGATGTTTGCATCAGGAAAAAATAGAGAAATTATGAAGGAAAAAAAAAAAAGTCCTTACCACAACATCCTCCTGTTTCCCACTCCTGTTAAGAGGCAGGAGAGCTGCTTTCTTTACTTCAGAATACAGATTTTCCTTTTCCCTAGAAAAACAAAGCTGTCTTCTAGAAATGCCTCTACGTGCCAGACCAGCAAGTGGAGCTTGATGTGCTGCTGGGAAGGAGAAAAGTGAGAGTGGTTTGCCTGGTCTCCATTTTCCAAATGGGTAGGTAAGTGCCTTGGAAGATTCTGAGGTTAAATAAGTAACCAAAAATCAAAAGCTCTGGTTCCATTTGTGTGGTGTTTGGGGTTTTTTTTTTTTTTGCTTGGTGTTTGGTGTTTTTTCCCCCCTCTCACCTACCACCTTGGATCAAGACATGGAAGAAAGTGATGGCAGGACTTCTGGTTGTTCCACATTGTCCAGTGCTTGCAATCTATGTACTTGTGTGAGTTAAATCAGTTCTTTTGGGTATGTTCTGATCTTCCTGTGGGTAGGAAAGGGCAGCAAAATAGTGGGAGTGAAAATGACAACCAGGCATTTATCTGCACTTTTGTGTAACTGCAAAGAAATTCCTGTGTAGGTTGTACTTGCAAGAAGTTGAATGTCTGATTGGTTTCTGTGTTATTTTAACTATGATGTCTATTCTTCACTTATTCTTATCTTTCAGCTCTTTATTGGCTTTCAGAAAAGGTCCCCACACACTTCCTGGTGTCAAGCTTTCAGTTATGGGTCAGCTACTCAGGACCAGGGGACTTTATTGGCTTTCACCAGCTATGGCCAGCTTAGCTAACATTTCCTCTCTTAGATGTCCCTGTAATTTTTGGACACTTAAAAGACTCTGAGGATGTTTCATTTTCAGAGCATAGAGAAGAAACATGAGTTCAGTTGCTATTTTATCAGGTGCATAGAACATAGTGGCTGATGTGTGGGGAACAATCAGAGCTGCCAGTTCACAGCCTCTGCAACTCATTAAAGCAATCAAACTGTGCTATTAGCAGAAAGTACTTCAGTGTCCCAGACACTTTTACTGCAAATCCCAGACTGGTTTGGGTTGGAAGGGACCTTAAAGCTCATCCAGTTCCTGCCATCAGCAGGGACACCTTCCACTAGACCAGGTTGCTCAAAGCCTCATCCAACCTGGCCTTGAACACTTCCAGGGAGGAGCAGCCACAGCTTCTCTGGGCAACCTGGGCCAGGGTCTCACCACCCTCACAGCAAAGAATTTCTTCCTGATATCTCATCTAAATCTATTCTTGTCCAGTTTGAAGTCATCACCCCTTGTTCAGTCACTCCCTGCCCTTGTCCAAAGTCCCTCCTCAGCCTTCCTGTACCCCCTTCAAGTACTGGAAGGTCGCTAAGCCATTAGTTTCCAGAGTTGCTTCCAAATCTCCTTAAGAAGACACCACGCCTGTGAAAGGTGCTGATCTGAGAGCCCAGACACAAGCATCACTCATTCACAAAGCATGCACAATTCAGAGAGCAAGGTGGTAGCTTTTTTCCCCTCTTCTCTTTCCACTTTTTCTCAGATCTCAGGCCAATCCCAAAGCAATGGCCTCTCCTGCAGAGCAAGCAGCGTGTTCTTTGAAGTCCATTCAGCATCAGGTCTGTCAGTGGAGCACAGTCGGTGCTCACAGCGAGCCTGTGGATACTTATTCACCAGCAAACAAGCCTGAGCGTGCCTCTGAGGTTTCTCCTCAGAAACAGCGCAGGGAACAGCCCTTTTATTTGAGAAAGACTTAAGGAGGCTTTGAGCCAGCACTGTGAGCTGTGCCTACATTCTCCACAGGCATCTGAGTTGGGTAACATAGGAGAAGACTGAGGGTATAATGGAACACTCCCTAGCACACCCATTGTGTGACTTCAAACAGGGCTTGGAAGAGGAAAAAAATCTCCTATTTCAACCATATATATATATAATATATATATATATATACACATAATATACATTATATATATTATATATACTTTTTATATTTATTTTTTATTTATATTTATTTATATATATTTTTATATATATAATATATATAATATATATTATATATATTATATATTTGTATCTCTATTATATATATTATATATATTTTATATATATTCTATATATTTTATATATATATGGTTGAAATAGGATATTTTATATTATACATATTATTTATATTATTTATATTATTTATATTATTTATATTATTTATATTATTTATATATATAAATATATATAAAAAAATATATATATTTCAACCATATATATATATCTATATTAAAAAAGGCAAGTAGCAAAGTTCCTCAGGTGTCTCAGCGTTAGCAAATCCATCTGATTGAATACAACAATTAATTTTTCATTACGAGATTGCAAGGCAAGGATAGATCAGGGCTAGGAAAAACACAAGATCAGACAACACATTCTCCAGTGTCCTCATGTCTCCTATGTAATTCTTGCTTTAGGAACTTACCTCCTCATGAAAGGAAAAAATAAAAATAAAATAAAAAAATTGCTTTCAGCTCTTGTATGTGTTTATATAAAATGAAAAGATAAAACCACTGATAGATTTTTAGCTACTGAAAGCCTGATATTTTCATCCTACTTTGTTTAACCAGGAGAAAAAAAAAAAAGAAAAGAAGAAAGAAGGCAACATGGGAGAAATACATTAAAAATGTGTCTTGAAAATACAAAAAAAAAATGTGTCCTGAAGCTGCTTTGGACATACCCATGATAATGAAAGAAAAACTTCAAATCAAGCAAATTCCAGGATTTCTCTTCTAGGTATGCAACTCATATTCAGATGGCAAAACAGAAAATAAAGTTCAGTTTCACCTAAATCATTTTACCAATGAAAAACCTATAGTCATGAGGGAAAACACACACAGAAGATAACCAAGTCAGAGTAGTTCACAGCAACTGATCTATAACTCGATAACAGCATATTCTGTATTTGAAACAGAGGTTCCAAAAATGCATTTCAGAGGATCTATCAAGTTTTTCTTGGAACCAAATCCTGACAGCTCCAGCTTTCAGCTCTGTAAGTTAAATGGTGGGAAAATCTGGTCCTCATCAAATCTGTGAAGAAGGATGTTACCTCTAGGTGGTCTGGAACTGCTCTTCCACCCCTTTGGACACAAGCACATGAGGAACAGACATTCTGGGTCCTTTCCAGCTCCCAACTTCTATGATTCTATGACACAGCCATGTACCACACACTCTGGAGTTGGAATAATCCTGCTTGTAATCTGCACTAGATACCCATCTTTGCCCTGAAAATGTGGCACTATGGATGCATTCACTGGTCTACAACTCAATGATGACCAAAAGGCATCCTTTTACCCTCTCATTTTATGTCAGTTTAAGATCTAGTTTGCCAGATTTGCTTTTGTAGGATACCATTTCATCATTACACATCATACACATTGGCTTCTACAAATGACAAATGGGCTGTCATTTTTACTTTCTTATATCTAGAATAAAAAAAAAAGCACAAAAAAACAAACTTAACAAAAACCCTCATCAAAACCCGAGTTCTATACTGAATTAAAATATTTTCCATAGTGAATTTTTTTATTATTAATCATGCTGTAAAGCAATTATGAACTAACTTTGAAGAGAACACAATTTTTGTACCTCAAAATATATGTATTCTGGAACTGTGAAGAGACCAGTTCAGGTGTTCAGGTACCAATTAGTGAAAAAATGCACCTTCTTTCTTTGGTTTTTTTTTTTTTTTAATCAAAGTATATAAAATAACATCAATCAAATAACACAGTAAACCTTGAGACATCAACATTCCACTGTTATCTAAGCTGATTAAATATATAACTTCACTGTATTACAGTGAATCAACAGGCTAACATAGTCACGTCATCAAACCTTCAAACTGATATAACAGATTAGATTATCACCACTCACAAAGTTAAACCCAGGAGAATTTAAGACAGTGACAGCATCCTTCATTTTCCATTCCCTCACTTAGTATAAATGCCTACCTGATTTAAGTGGCCATTAGCCCCTCTTTCCTTGCACCTTGCTGTCATTAAACACAATTACAGAGGCTTCTTATTCCATCATCCTCTTCTTCAAAAGGACACAGCAGGCTTTAAAGAAAGTATGACAGTTAAATCACATAACAGCAGCTTAAAATACAACCATGAACAAGAGAATTGGTAATAAGCTGTGGTTTAAGTTTAGGAAATCATTAAAGGATTCCCTGTTGGGAATCTCTCATGTGCACAGACAGATGAAAATGAAGAGAAAACAGTACAACTCTCCCCCCTAAAGGTGAAACAAAAAGCACAAGAGAGGAGAAGAAACTACTTCTGCTTGACTTCTTGGGATCTGGTCATTGGCTGTATGGACTTAAATACTGTGGAGCTTTTTGCCACACACAGTTTTCACCCAGGTTTATGCTGGTTTCCCCAGTCACATAAATATTTAAATTCTTCCTCTGGATGACTGGCCCAAGGAAACAGCTCAATGTAACTTCAGCTATGTCTGTGGATAATAGAATTTTTCTTTTTCTTTCTCTGGTCTTTACTTCTTGAGAAGGCCTGTCCTGCTTGCTCCACCCCAGATATCATCCTGTCACTCAGGATGATCTACAAGACAGGCAATAAGCTAAGATATGGGTGGGTATTTCCTAGAAAGTTTGAGTGTCATCTTCCAGCAGAAATCAGGGACACAAGTTCTACTGCCACCAAAACCAGTATTACTCTTACAACCAAGCCAATCTTTTTCCCATATATGCATTTTATGGAGATTTATTCTGTCCTTATGACTTAAGCATGGATTTCTGGTAGGATCTGTTGCTTGTTTGGAGGGGATTTTAAATGAATAAATATAAGCTCATAACCAGCTCTACTGGTGTTTACAGTTGTTTTTTTTTAATATTAAAATAATCTTGGGTTCAAATAATGTCTAGGTTTCCTCCCAAAGCTTATAATAATGGTTTTCAATAGTCATGCAGGAAAAGGGCTGCATTCTGCATTTCTGCAGTGCCAAGCATAGCAGTAGCCATTTCCTTTTTGTGATAACAGATAACAAGCCTTTCAAAGCCACAAAGTGACAAGAACTAATAAAGAGCAGGCATTATCCACCCCCACGTTTCTATTAACAGTTCTATAAGCATCATATAAGCCTCATCAGAGCAGAACACAATAGCTCCCCCAACACAAAGCAAATATAGTGACCAAGAAGATGGAAACTTTAGCAGGAAGTTTGTGTTTCTCTCTGCCTTCAAGGCTACATTCAGACTTTTCATTATGATCACAGATCTCAGGAAGAGAGGTAAATGAATGCTATTCCAATTTAAATCCCTCTTGTAGCAAAAGGGGATGCACCCAATAAGAAATTTGAAGCAAAAGTTAAGTCCTTGGATTGCTGGGCAATCACCAACAGTATGAATTCTAACAAGGGCAAGCGCTGGATTTTGTACCTGGGACACATCAACCCTGGCCACACACCCAGCCTGGGGAAGGAGAGGCTGGAGAGCAGCCCTGCAGAGAGGGACCTGGGGGTTCTGGTCCATGGCAAGTGGAACATGAGCCAACAGTGTGTCCTGGCAGCCAAGAGGGACCCCCGTGTCCTGGGGGCACCCAGCCCTGCACTGCGAGCCGGGCCAGGGAGGGGATCGTCCCGCTCTGCTCTGCACTGGGGCGGCCTCACCTCCAGCACTGGGGGCAGTTTGGGCACCACAGGGTAAAAAGGATCTAAAGCTGCTGGAGTGTCCAGAGGAGGGACACAACATTGGGGAAGGGTTTAGAGGGGAAGGGTATGAGGAGAGGCTGAAGTCACTTGGTTTGTTCAGCCTGGAGGAGACTGAGAGGAGATCTCATGGCGGTCTGGAACTTCCTCCCCAGGGGCAGAGCAGGGGCAGGTGCTGAGCTCTCCTCTCTGGCCACCAACGCCAGGAGCAGAGGCCATGGCAGGAAGATGTGGCAGGGGAGGGTGAGGTTGGCCATGAGGAAAAGGTTCTTGAGGCAGAGGGTGGTGGAGCACTGGAACAGGCTCCCCAGGGAGGTGCTCATGGCACCAAGCCTGACAAGATTCCAGCAGCATTTGGCCAACTGGGACAAGTGTGCCCTCAGGGACATGGTGTGAATGTTGGGCTTGTCCTGTGCAGGGACAGGAGTTGGACTGCATGATCCTGTGGGTCCCTTCCATCTCACAACATTCTGTGATTCTCATGAAAATAATTCTTCTGGATTTTGTGAAGAAACATAATTTATATTTGCTGCAGACCTCTTACCTCTCCAGACATCAGTTCAGCCTGAGCTTGGGGTAATGAAATGTCTGAATAGTATCTTCACTGACAAAGTGAAATTAAATACTGAATAGTACAGAGGTTAACACAGAAATCAGGGACGTTTCCTGGATGGATTACAGACTTGTGAGGGGACGGAACGAGATGGGACATAGTCAGCAGGAAGAAGAATGGAAGACGGGAAGAGAAAGAGATTCACATTTGCTGCTGCCAAAGTCTGAATAATTCCTGCCTCATAGAGCTGTATTTTTGGAGGAAGAGTAGATGTTTTCTGTAGTGATTGTAGAAGCATCTCTGCCTCATGCTCCTGGAAGAAAATAGTGAAGTAGACATAGTACTTATTATTTATACATCTCAAAAGCTTAAAAGAAAAGGAACACAGTCTACTGTCAAATTCAGAAACCCATCTCCAGAGGGCAAGAAATGCACATGCAACTGAGATCTAAGTCACTTATTCTGTTCTTTCACAGATCAGAAAAAAACATTGTTATAAGAGTCCATACCCTAGGAAAAAGCAAGCTCCATGTGCTCAATGGAAAAAGCCAGACTAGTAGATTTATAACATTGTTTTATGTCTCAGCATCTCACATGTCGAAAGACTACTGAATGAAACAGCAATTAAAAGGCAGAAGCAAAGAAACACATGTTCAGAAAATGTACAACAGAAAGAAAAGCCTTTCCACATGTTACAAGAATTCCAAGAGCGTTGCCATTTGAGCAGCATTAATCAAACCAACCTCAGTCACTGCTACCCTATAGGCAGCCTGATTGCTGTGCATGCATGTGAATATATACACATGCATCCAGCCATTCACTAGGGACAAACACACAGCTCCACCAAGAAGTCTACTTAGCTCACATAGTTCATTTTTAAGACCTTTGAATTTTTGCTTCAACAGAAATTTCCAGTTTTTAACACTGATTACAGCCTGATGTGACAGCAAAAGAAGCTGTGCAGACACACCTCAGTTAACTCCATGAAAAATTCTGCATCTTAAAGCTCAAATTCCTGCTCAACACAGAATATTTGTTAAACAGCTAAATAAGAAAGCATTGTTTATAGTTTAGATTCTCCAGTAAAAAGGTCACTAGGGAAGACAGTTCAGTATTTAAGGCACAAAGACAAAAGCCTGGGGGAAGAGGACTGCCACTACAATTCCTCACTGACAGGTCCATGGGATAACAGGATACCTTTCTTTGCTGCAAACACAGGGACAGCAAATTATCCTTATTTTTTTCTCTCCCTCATTTTTAGGAAGACATAAGCCCAAAACACTAGGAGGGCTATTCTGCCCTTCTTCTGCAAGCCTGCAAACCAGCAGGATTGCAATGTCATTCCTGTTTGCTTCTCTTTTTTATCCTCCTGACTCTTTTTACCATATCAGGAGCATGTGGTCACCAGAAGAGAAAGAATTAATTACCACTTGGCTATGTGCAGGGTAACTGATGAATATTCATTTGTCAGTTCAAAAGGACTTTGCCTCATGGTTAAGGAGGACTTCAGTGAACCAAATATTCCCATTACCAAATCACATGGTGCTTTACAGAATACTTGCCAAACTAGAGGGGAAAATAAGTCACTGGCAAAATAAGGGGCAAAGGGAAAGGGTTGTACTGATTTTGAACAGCTTAAATACATAAATAAATAAAATATGCCTTCTGTTACTCTGCTGAAGGAGACCTTACAACAGTCCAAGGCTCTGATTCACAGTTCCTGTTGGATGTAGCTTTGGAAGGAAAGCCTTAGCTGAAGAGGCTGCTGTCCCCTCAGATGGGAACAGCAACTTCTTCAGGGAGTGTATCTCTACCTGACACAGGCTGTGAATCACAGCTTTCAGCCATCACAGCCTTGCATATTAACAGACACTGACAGTGATGTTACCTCTCGTTAACACATGACTTCGACCAGGCACACCACCTTTCCAAGGGCTGAGGCATCATTTTCTGCAGGGAGCAGGGGACAGCTTCACGATTGTCACAGCTGGAGTCAGCAGAAGACACGAATAAGCCCGTATTCTCTCAACATGCTGCATCTGTGACTTGAAAATGAATTTTCATTAGCTAGTTTTCTCTAACCACCAGCCTCAACTCAAAGAACTTTCCCCTTTGCCATTCATATTCACTAGCATTTCAGGATTCACCACCCCAGAAGCTCAAGTACTCTGTTGATTGCTAGACTTTTCTCCCTCAAATGTCTTCTGAAATTGCTGCACAGCCTTCATCTCCTTCCCATTTGGAACATAACCACACTTTCCCTTCTGGAAACGCAGAATATTTCTATGTTTCAGTAACATTTTACATTTGTGTAGCACCTTATTCTTGAAATATCTTGTTTGGACCCAAAATAACTTCAAGTGGCTATCACAGTGGCAATACAACAACAACAAAAAAAAGTACATCTTGATTCAAATGCTGTGTTACATCCTTGTATGCTGACCTGAGATCCTTGTACGTGTTCCCATCTGTGCTTAGCTGCAAAACTATGAGCCACTGTGATTCCCCTTCTCTATGTCCCTCCTCATCCAGTCTTTGTTTTACTTGTCTGGCAGACTGCAAGCAGAGGACAGGGCAGGGTCTCACTCCTCTGGTGCTTACAACATTGGGGCTCACTTATTTAGGTGATTAGGTTGTATGTTATATGAAGAGGAATGACTCCTAGTCACAACAGGCTTGTGAGTCCACTTAGAGTAAGTGGATTACAGCAAGGCTTTTACCACATTGATGACTGTTCTGTTGCAGCACATTTAGGTTATGCTTGTTTCCCTTACCTTTCCTTTGAATTAAACAGTTGGAGCCAAGGAAAACACAGGGATTATTTCTAACAATCCAATTCACATAAAGTTAATGGGGGAAATAAGTCATCTTCAAGCTTTCTAAAATTGAATGAGATTTTTTTTAACAAGAACTTCACATGGTCAATTCATTAAGCATTTTATTATACCAAGCTGTCAATTTTGGAGGCTTCCTCCCTCATCAGAAACACCATCAGTTCAGTCTGTGTCTAGAAGCAGATCCTGCACGTGCTTATGGCCAGTGAATAAGATATGTCCTTGTGGTGGGTTGACCCCAACCAACAGCCAAACATCCACTTTGACTCCCTCTCACTTGTCTCCTGCGGGATGGGGAAAAAATAAAAGGCAGGCAAGAAGACTTATGGATTAGGATAATGACAATTTGATAAGAAAAGGAAAACTGGCATGCAAGCAAAGAAAAACAAGAACTCATTCACTTCTTCCCATCAGCAGGCAGATCTTTAGCTACTTCATGGAAAGGGAAAGCAGCACCTCAACATGCACAACAGTTGCTTGGGAAGATTGCCATAACCACAAACATCTGCCCTTTCCCCTCCTTTCACCAAGCTTTAAATGCTAAGCATGACATCAAATGGTAGGGAACATCCCTTTGGTCATTTTGGGCCAGCTGTCTCAGCTCTGTCCCCTCCCAACCTCCTGCTCATTCTCAGCCTACTCACTTTGGAGGGTACACAGGGGGGAAAGCAAGCACTGTCAACAACAGCCAAAGAAGTGGTGTGTTATCAACACTATCTTAGCCACAAATGCAAAGCACAGCAACTTACATTCTCCCTCTGTCCTGTAGAGGAGGGGAGTGACAGTGGCTCAGTGGGCATCTGGCTGCTGGCCAAGCTTAACCTACCACAGCCCCTTTTTTGGCATCCAACGTGGGGCACATAGATTTGAACCAGTAACTTCTTGATCTGCAGTCCAATGCTGCTGGTCCAGGTCAATCCACCACAATCCAAACCTGCTCCCTTTAAGACATTTCTTATAGGTGGAGAAGACTCTTGCCCAGAGCAAAGATCAGTCTTGCCTTGGATGACCTCCTTGACTGAGGTTTTTGAGCATAATTATCAGCAGAACAAAATTCAAAGCTGCTGAGAAATGCATGTGATTAGCACTTCTGCAGGCAAGGACAAGGCAGCTTATCAAGGTGTTGAACATATTCAGTAAAACTTGGTTAAATAAATCATCTTTTAAATCAACCTTTGCCCAATCAAAGTCCAGCCTTACTTATAGGTACAGCCACAGGAGGAACAGCAAAAGAATTCCTCTGAAGGTTGCTCCAGGCAGATATACAGGTAAGAAATTCCTTTTTTGCTAATCCTTCTTTCCTTAGAAAACTCTTTTTTGCAATCCAAATAATTTTGCATGCAAAGCTTTCATGGATTAAAAGGAGTAGTATGCAGTGCACTGGAGCCTTCATTCCATTTCTAAATAGGAAGAAATCATCTTTCCCATAAAATCCTACTGTTTCCTCAGCTTTGTGTACCACTGCTTTTGCACATTAACTTCAGGAATTAGCACAGATTCCCAGTGTTTGCCAAGAAAAATTGCTTTGAGTTGTAGCTGTGATCAATACAGCCTGATGTGTTCCAAACAATGTCCAAATACTAGGGCAGTCCACCCCTATAGGGAGTTAGTCCCTACACAGAGACTCAAAAAAGCATGAGGCATCAGACCAAGGGGTAGAAGTCAATCATGATCTGCAGGCTTCCTATCCTGGCACAATAAAATTCCCCACATTCTCCAGCTTCAGTGACATCTGTCCCAAACTCCCACCACACATCCATCCTGCTCTGTACACTGCCCAACTAACCTCAGCAATGCACTTTCAGCTTCAACAGCAAAGTCTGTAGCATGGGTAGCCACAGAGGTGGTTCTGCAGTAGGTTGTTATCATGGAAGGATTTGATTGCCAGCTACTTCTAAAGAAATGAAAAGAAAAAAGGCCATGTTCCACATACATTATTCACACAGATGGTGTAAAGAGCAGAAAAATCAGAGTTGTAAGGAAATCTTTACATGCAAACAGATGAATGTTCTTAGTATTTATTAGGCTGTGATGAACAGCCAATCTCTGCAACACAACTTTGGCCTTTTGACAGACTTCTGTCAGTAGAGAGAGGCAGAAAAAAAAATCCAGTAAAATACAAATCAAGTTTGCTAATTACCTGGACTTTCCAACTGGAGAAAGTTGTCTTCATTCACCTTGTTCCTCTCTCATCATGGATCTTTGTCAGGAGTTCCTAAGATAACTGCCTTTGGAGTTGTTCCCTGCTCACAGTGATTGCTGACTTTCAATATGTGGTATTCCTGCTAAGCAGACTTTCATTATATGATAAAAGCAGAGAAGAGGTTAGGTTGGAGGGGACTTCTAGAGGTCATCTGGTCCAATGTGTCATACAAAAGAGGGCCAACTTAGATCAGGTGCTCAGGGCCCCATCCAGGTACGGATCTCCAAGGACAGAGATTCCACAACCTCTCTGGACACCTGTTCTAATATCTAACAGCTTCCAAGATGAAAAGCTGTCCTTATGGCTGTCTAACTGGAATTTCCCTTGCTGCAGTCCATGTCAGTGGACTATCACCTCAGTGGACTAGTTCCAATATATCAATTTATTGGAGAGCTCAAAACTGGTGACAGTACTCAAATGTGGTCTCCCCAGTGCTAAAGAGAGAAGAACAGTCCCTTCCCTTGACCTGCTGGCTGCACTCTGATACCACCCAATATACAGTTGGCCTTCTTCACCACAAAGGTGTGCCTCTGATTCATGTTCAACTTGAGTGCTGCCCAGCAACACTGCCTTCTGGCCAGCCAGCACTCAGCCTGTATTGTTGTACATGGTCTAGATACAGATTTTTTTCCTTTTTTCCCCACTGTTCTTTGTTGAACTTCATGAAGTGCCTACCAGCCCATTTCTCCACCTGCTGAGGCCTCTCTGAACAGCAACCCAAACCTCCATACTATTGACTGCTCCCTTTCAATTTGGTATCAGTTTCTTGAGGACATATTCTGTCTCACTGTCTGTATCATAAAGATGGATGTTAAACAGTATCAGCCTGGTACCAGTTGTAAAGAAGGTCACTAATAACCAGCCAACAGCTGGATTATACACCATGGACTAAAGCCCTCTGAATTTAGTGGCCCAACCAATGTTCTGCATCATCTAATAGTCTATCTAGGACATATGTCACCAAATTGGCTATAACTGTGCTGGAGACTGCACCAAAGTCATTACAAAAGTCAGGTGAACAGCATCCACATCTCTGCCCATCAGAGATCACACTCACCATGTGAAGTTATGAGGTTCACCAGGTACTATAAAAATCAGGAAATCCATCCTGTCTGATCCCAAACACCTTCTGGTTCTTGGCATATGTATCCTGACACAGCTTCTAGGAGGATTTGTTCCCAAACTTCCAGAGGACAAAGGTCACTGCCTAATAGCAATCTGTCAGAAATCCCCAGCATCAAGTATTCTCTTTAACCAGCTAGCTTTAAATTCTCTGCAGAAATAACCCTGGAGACTCTGACTGGAAATTCTGCTCCAGTTGTCACAAATTCATTGATAAACCATTTGAATCAAACTCCTGCAGTTACTTCCTCAGCCTGTCATTTCTAAACCATATTTAATTTCTTTCTCACACTTCGTTGCATTTTTATATTAATTACATCTCGTGTCATTGTTCAAGTCATCAAGGTTGGAGACAAAGTTTTAGTCCTGCAGCAAATTGAGGCTTTAGAGTTATTTCAGGATTCATGGAGAATTGCAAGATAAGCAATTGCAAGATAAACTGTCTCAACTCCTCTGTGTTGTTCCACACAGACCAGGCACTATTAAATTACCTCTCCTGCAAGCGATGGCACATTCACCTCATCAGTAGGTGCACACCAGAATATTCCACACTCTTGTTAGACCTCATAATACCTGCATTCATCTCTTACCCAAGTCTCATGTATAATGATACACCAAAGTGAAATAGCTCTGTTAGTTCCTCTCCATAACAGAATCAAAGAGTGTTTAATCAGGACTCAGAAGCAGAGGGAACATGGACAGCCCCAAGAACTTTGACTCTACAGTGACTTCAAAAGGACACAGAAATCAATCAAGTGCACCATTTTGTGTGAAAACTGAGACACAGAGATAGCAAACCCAGCTAGAAGAAATAAATCTGTAAGCAGAGACAAGGGTCTTCCTATTTCCTTCACGGTCCTTGCTTTCCACCCTCCAAAGCAAACTCTGCACTCAATAACACTCCAGTTACAATGTTTTTTTCCTGAAACTTAGTTTTGTTTAGCTAAAATAACTAAGAACAGGAAAGCTTGATTAGGATGAGGTCCTTCCCCGATCCCACCTGCTTGTCCATCTGCACAGGCTGCCCAAAGAAGCTGTAGAGTCTTCATCTTTGGGGATATTCAAAAGGCTGGGAGAGCTGAGACTGTTCAGCCTGGAGAAGCAGAGGCTCAGGAGAAACTTACCAATGTATAAAAATAGCTGAAGGGAGGGTGTAAAGAAGATGGAGCCTGGAGATCCTTTCAGTGGTGCCCAGTGAGAGGCAATGGGCACAAACTGAAACACAGGAAGCTCCATCTGAACATAAGGACACTTTTTTTACTATGAGAGTGACTGAGCACTGGCATAGATTGGCCAGAGATGTAATGGAGCTTCCCTCCTTGGAAATACTCAACAGCTGTCTGGACTTGGTTGAGAGGAACTGGCTCTAGGTGGCCCTGCTTGAGCTGGGAGGCTGGACTACACGACCTCCAGAGGTTCCTTCCAACCTTGACCATTCTGCAGTTCTGAGAAATCCCATTTTGTCACATAACTTTCCTAGAGTGTTCCAGTATTTTTCCTCTTTAAGACTTAAATCTGGTATTAAATCCTCACCTCAATTTTCACTATGTTATCAGAGGCAGATAAAAGTCTTTCTTCCAGTTCCACATCTTGCTTAACTTCTTTTGAGACAGGGAGACAAGAAAAGCAAGGAGGGAGAGGGATTTGTTTCTCCTCCCTAGCCTTGTTAGCTAGCTTCAACGTTGCACAGCTAGATTTCCTGGGAAATGAAAACTCAATAATCCTGTCTCAATGTGTATTTAGAAGGAACATAACTAGGTAAGCTTACTGTTTGTGCTCACACATATCTTTTCCACCCTGTCTGGTAGAGATGACTTCTGCTTTCCAGCCCAGAGAATGTAAAGTGACCAAAAAGCCCCACAAGAGCTATGGATTCTACCTTCGTATTGAGAAGGACACAGCAGGGCACCTCATCCGGAACGTGGAGAAGAACAGTCCAGCTGAAAAAGCTGGCTTGAAGGATGGAGACAGAGTCCTCAGGGTTAATGGTGTGTTTGTAGACAAGAAGGAACATGTACAGGTACAGTTCTGTTTCATCTGGGGTCCACACCACTCCCCCATTACCCAGACCCACTGCCACTATGTCAAGCTTTCTCTTCCAGTTTTCATGGCATCTTCAGCTAAGAAATCCAAGAGCTGAGTCAACTCCTTTGAGTATCTCCCTGCACCATTCATTACCCACCATGAGCATGACATGTCTTAGAGGTGCCTCCACAGCACATAAGCAGAGGGATGAGACACCCAAAACAGTAGACAGTGCAACCCTTCCTGGGGAGAGTTTTAGGTCCATCACCCTAGCATCTGCTTGTCATTTCACTTTGTCCACTACAGGTGGTGGAGATTGTCAAAAACAGTGGGAATTCTGTTGTACTTCTTGTTCTGGATGATGCATCCTACCAAAAGGCAGAAAAAGAGGGAGTGAACTTGGAAGAGCTGGGTCAAAAGGTGGTAAAAGAACAGCAGGAGGAGCAGCAGTCCCCACCACCCATGGCCAATGGAGCAATCACTGCAGTTCCACAACCTCACCTCTGCTACCTGGTGAAGGAGGAGAAAGGCTATGGCTTCTCTCTGAAAAGCACAGAAGGTGAGAGCCTGGGGAAAAGAGATGGGAGGAGTGTAATATATAAACAAATATATATATAAATATATATATATATATATATATAAATTACAGCAGAAACAGAGGCAACCACAGTTAACACGTAGGGGCTGTTGCTAACAGAAAGAAAGTGAGAAGCAGCAAGAAAGATGAGTTTAGACCCCTCTCCAGTCCATTTCTGTACAGCATATGTAATGCACATTTTCCAAGGACCTGCTTTCTAGTAAGTTGGAGAAAAGATAAAGAAAAAAAAATAAAGATAAAAAGAGTAAGATGTTTTCTGCTTGTTATTTAAGCTCACTTACTAAAACCAAATTTGCAGTCCCTGCTCAATTACACTCAAGATGCTACTTTAAGTCCTTTTCCATTCCTCCAAATCACCTCAGGAATCAGCAGACAAGGTTCTAGGCAGCTGCAATAGACACTTTTCCTGATGTATAGATTATTTAATTTAGAAAGCAAGGGATTTTGAACCTTTACCATATGCACCTTTCTTCCAAAGCCAGTCAACAGAATAAGGAAATCTTCTGGAAAGCATCACCTCTGAAGAGGATATTTTGGAATGCAATATAACTGAAAGACCAACTAGGGAAGCCTTCCAAACACAGGAAATTATGACATGTATAAAACCACAATGAAAGCAGCTCCTCACTTCAAACTGGGAGGGCGGCAGGAATCAAATCCCTTTCAGCTATCTTAATCAGCCTCTTTGGCACTCTTGATAGATAAATAAAAGATTGTTTGAGCTGCAGATAGTGAACAAATGCCTCCCTCCCCCATAAAAGTGATTTTTCCAGAACAGAATAAGAGATAGAGATGTGTCTTGGTGGAAGGTTTGTGGTGCCACAGTAATCTGCACATTAAGCAGAGACCAAGGGTCTCTAAGGACATCAGTGCTGAGTTTCCTTAACCATTAAATTCAGGCATATTTCAGTGACTTACCCTGTGTAATGAGTTTCCATTTTATTTTTAGGAAAGAAGGGGTTGTTCATAGTAGAGCTTTCAGCACAAGGAGCAGCTGCAAAGGCCGGTGTCCAAAATAACGATCGCCTGGTTGAAATCAATGGGAAAAACGTGGAAAACGACACACACGAGGAAGTGGTGGAGAAGGTATTTGTTTGTACACTGATTCATCTCCTGCTCTGGCCCAATTTCACAGCAACCTCTCAGGGTTACTGAGGAGGCAGGTCTGGCTGATTTAAATGCTTCACAGTAAATCTTGGAAGCTACTGTTCATGTATCATCAACCCTCTGCTTTGGCTCTGATGTCGAGCAGCCTCTTGAACTGACTCTGAATGAACACTGCCATCAAGACAGGCCAAAGAATTTTAAATAACAGAGGTAGACTGCTGCCAGGAACCCTATTAAATAAATCATTCTCTGTTCCTAGAAGTCCTGGATGTATTCCTAATGGTAAGAGGGCAAGTCATCAAATGTGGTTTATAGGGCAGGAAGAGAGGGAACTCTCTAATGATGCTGTTAGGAACAAGGAAAACTCATTATTTTCGACAGGAGTTCCTTTCTCCTGCTAAGAAGTCCAAAACTAATGAAAATTACTGTGCAAGTAATGTCAGTACCTGGCCCTAGCTGCAAAGAACATTGCTAATGAGGCTTCCAGCTTTCCACTGCTAAAACACAACCAGAGCTGAGGAGATTTCAGAGAGCCATGCTCTGACATTCCAGCATCGCAATTCAGTGCACGCTACTGACTATGGAACTGTGCAGCATCTGGGTTTGGTTGAGCTCCTGTAACACCAGCAGCAGAGTGGCGTTGGTTAAGATGAGTAAAGAGGGGACTCCTTAAGACTAGAAAGGAGTAAGAAATGGATGGACTTGTAA
The DNA here is from genome assembly GCA_907165065.1 of Caprimulgus europaeus. Next base: position 4,534,595 of record OU015523.1, read on the forward strand.
AGGCTGAATAGACAAAAAAACCAAACAACAAAAACCCAACAAAAACCCAACAAAAACCCAACAAAAACCCAACAAAAACCCAACAAAAACCCAACAAAAACCCAACAAAAACCCAACAAAAACCCAACAAAAACCCAACAAAAACCCAACAAAAACCCAACAAAAACCCAACAAAAACCCAACAAAAACCCAACAAAAACCCCCAAACAACAAAAACACAACCAAACAAATAATGCCAAACAAACCAACAAAAAAAAAACAAACCCAAAACAACCAAACCCACTAGAACCTCAAAATCAGTAATACAGGGAGATGGAAGACGACCAAGAGTGAGAGAAACTTGATTCTTCTCACTGTAATCTAAAACAGTGGTATGGATGGCATGATATGTCTATATTGTAGAGCTCCACATCTGGATAAGCCAAGCACTATCTCCTGAGGATCACTGGATTCTACTGGCACTGTGTGTCAGCCTCATGGCATTCTACAGCAAATTCCCTGGAGGTCACAACACAGTATTTCTGTATTTCATACACAGAAAATTTCCTCATATACATGTTGGATCTTAAATGCCTGAGATTTTATCATGGTCTGAATTTATTACTAGAGTCAGGGGGAGGAAATCAACTTACAGTAGCATGGTATATACCTTATGGCTATGGCTCATCATCAACAGCACCCACACACCACTATGTTGTAGTACACCAGTTACCAAAACACCCACAATTCCCACGTGTCACTGGAGGGGTGACATCTGAGACTGTCCATGTGCTATCACAGGTGAAGAAGTCTGGAAATCATGTGATGTTTCTACTTTCAAATGAAGAAACTGATCGCTACTACACAAGCCAGAAGATGGTACTGAGCAAAGAGAGCGCCAACCTAAGATTGCTTCCCCTCAAACCACGACTCATTGAGATCCAGAAAGGAAAAGATGGTTATGGCTTTTATCTACGGATGGGACAAAATACTGGTGGTAAGAATCAAGTCAATACACAAACCATGACGTTTGCTGTACAGTTTCTTCATGTACCAGGTTTGCAGATCTCATCCTCTTTGGTTTCTTCCTGGTCATCTAGGAGAAGTCCTCTATAGATGTGTTGCAAACAAGCCTACATCAGGGAAATGGTCTCAACCCGAAGTGCAAGTCTCACAATTAGTCTTTGCCACATATTTTAATGTCTTTAAACTTATCAAGTGTACACCTTCACATCAATCTTTCTTCCTCTTTCTGATTTTAGATCATGTAATCAAGGATGTTGATTCTGGGAGCCCAGCAGCCAAGGCAGGTCTCAAAGATGATGATATCTTAGTAGCTGTCAATGGTGAGCAAGTGGATGGTCTGGATCATGAAAGCATAGTGGGAAAAATTAAGCAGTCTGATGCAAAAACCACGCTGTTGGTAGTGGATAAGGAGACTGATGCCATGTATAAACTGGTAAGAAAATGCAAACTACTGCTAAGAATTGATAATTTATCAGTATGAAGAGATGTGGAGCAATGAACCCACCAGTCTGCTCTGACAGACACTTCTTGAACTTGCAGGAAATGTCTAAGATACACCCATATTTCAGCAGCTCTCCTTGCACTTGTACAGCAAGTCACTAACCAGGCAAATTTTTGGCCTCTTCCAGATTTTTATAGGCAATATTGGAACAATTCTAAATTTAAACATAGCAGAAGAAAGGTTAAAAGTTTAAAACAGCAAATTCAGGGCTGCAGGGTTGTGTAACTATTTATGAACAAAATGAGTAACAAATTCCCTTCTCACATAGATAAACATTGTAGTTTTCCACTCAGCCAGAAATCAATAGTGAAGAGTTCTTCATTGCAGTTCAAGTCCAAGTCATTAAAAAGGTTTCAAATAAAACATGTTGCCTATGAAAGCCTCATACAGATTTCACAACAGAAGCTTTTATGTTCATGAAGCTTTTATGTTAATAAACTTTTATTTGTCACTTTTTTCAGGCTCAAATTTCCCCCTTCTCATACTACTACACAGCACAAAACCCAACTCCAGCTAAAATGGAGGAAAGAGTGGAGTTGCACACTGAGCAGAAAGTGAACCACAAGCCAAGAATCTGCAAAATAGTGAAAGGACCCAGTGGATTTGGCTTCAGTTTGAACATGATCAAGAACAAGCCTGGACAGTTCATCAGTGAGGTATTAATGTAGAATGAGGAATAAGGCAAAGCTCAAGTAGCCTGTCAGACAGCTTCCTCCCTGCCATCCTGCAAATAATATTCAAGAAAAGCCACAAAAGACGAGTCTCTCCTCCAGCACCCTCAGATAAGAGCTGCAATTGTTAAAGCCAGATGGACATTGTAGGACCAAGATGAAAAATAAGCACTATAAAACATTCCTCATTCTGTTAGATGTCTAGATGGAAGGGGAATCCAGCTTTTGCACCATTTTTGCTTTTATTCAGGAGGCTGGCATGCTAAAATTAGCATTTAAAATAGATTTGGCTGTAGAACACCACAAATTTAAGAGAGATACCTTTTTTTTTCCCCACTCTACCTTCCTTCTCTGGATTCCACAGCTGGCAAAAGTCAACCCTCTACTGTCTCAAATTATGTCTGTGCCTTTTGCTTTCTTGAGAGGAGGGGTTCAACTCATTACTAAGGACTCTGAGAAATGTAGTAAAGTTAACTTTAGTTACTGCACACGTACCTGCAGGTAATTAGAAAACTGGTTTTCCACTTGTCTTCATGATTCTACCACGCCACGTTCCTATAATGAAAGTCTACCAAAATCAAGATGCACCTTAAATCTCATAACAATGGGTTCCATGTTTATTATCTCTAGGCCTATTGCCTCTTCCAACCCACTTCTGCCCCACCAATCTCCCCTTCCCCACAAGAGCCTAGCTACCCAGCAGTTGTTAAGACACCTTTCCTAGTTTTATGCCAATATCAGTTTGAATTTGCCTTTGCAGGTACAAAAACATGGGCCAGCAGACACAGCAGGTGTGGAAAATAATGACTTCTTGGTGGAAGTGAATGGGGTGAATGTGACCAATGAATCCTACAACAAAGTGGTGGCAAGAATCCAAGATAGTGGTGACAGACTAACACTACTGGTGTGCAGCAAAGATGCTTACAAATACTTCCAGAGCCAGAACATTCCCATCACAGCCTCTATGGCAGATCCAGTCCAAGATGCTTCTGAACCTCCTGCTTATACAGAAAATCATCTGTCAGAGACAGACAGAAACTCACCTGAACAAAGGGAAAGGGTGAGTAATACTGTATTAAGTAGATGTTGAGGGATCATCTAGGAGACAGGCAAAGAACTTTTTTCAGCTAGTACTTATTCCAGAGCTAGGATTTTCAACTTGAGCACGGATTTTCACAAGTCAGACTATGTTATTAAAAGGGAAGCCATGATTTGATTATCATAAACAACTCTTCCTTTCCCCACACATAATACAGGTGAGTATCTTAATGCAAGATTAAATCACAGCAAGGATGAACATACAAGAGATTTTATGGAACAAGATAATCCAAATACAGTAATCCTTAATTAGGATGGGAAAAAAGCAATACAATCCTCAAAGTGCAGGTAAAAAAAGTGCTTACATATAGCAAAAAACATAAACCACTTTTGGGGAAATCAGGTGAAATGTTTCAAAACAGATCACTCTGTAGAAGGAAGAGCAACTGATAGGTTATGATGACATTTTCTAGGGAATGTGCTGATTTGAAATTATTTTACTCACTTCATGCTATTAGAAAGAATCTGAAGCGTGACAGAAGTTGGAAAAGACAGAAGGTATTTCTTCTTTAAACAGTAATTTTGAACCCTCTGTGCAATTTAAATACTTTTCTGATCATGCAAAGAGACAGACAAGGAAGAATAATACCAATACCATCTCCTATTCATTTTTCATTAGTCTTATCTGCAAATGTCCAGCTGCAAGTTTTTTTTCAAAGTTTCTTAGTCACCAAGATGCACTTTGCAGATCTGAAGTTAGTATCACTTCTGTCTGCAAATTCAGCAGGTATGGGAATAAAACAACACAAAACCTCTATAGAACAGATTTCTCTCTAAATGTACTTAACCAAAAAGTGCTTCCACAACAAAAAATCACATTTGTTGGCTCATTCTGCCATTCAAACAAGTACATGATTAGTGCAGATAAAAATAGGAGTCCTTCATAAAACTGCACACTACCAAGCATGTTTACAAACTAAAAATAATCAGAACCTATTTGATACTCCTCTGCAGGCAAGTTCATCCTCCTCTTCACACTCAGCTGCCTCTACAAGAGCAGAAAGTGACGATGACACAAAGCTGTGAGGAGACAAACTATGCCAAGAATAAAAGAAGAAACCTTCAAAATCCTCTTTCTTCAATCCCTCTTTGCTACTACACCTACCAGAACGTGACTGTTCCTAGGAGTGCTGTACCTGTAAGACTGGAATCTCTTGCTGAAATGCAGCTGCCTGAAATAAACACTTCAGTGCCACTTGCATCCATTTAACACGCTGCAAATGTACTTCACTGGCTTTCTGCCTTGTAAAGAGGGCAGTTAGTCACTGACTTCTGTAAAGGCTTCAATAACTGAAGGATATCATTAAGTGTACTGCAGCAGAAGGCAGAAACATGTTATAGATTCATTAAGCATCTTAGCCTTTGAAGGATAAGCTCTTGATAAAGAGCAACTGATTTCTCCCCATCTCCCAGGAGAGGCAGTTCTCCCCTAATCCAAGTCCCTCAACTCAATCTCTGTGGTGACTCTTCTATGCTACACTTACAGCAGCACAACTGCTGTGAAGTGGCACAAGCCAAGGTTCTCTGTGCACTACGCTGCTTTCTCCTGCTAACACAGCAGAAATTTCTTTCAAACATTAAGCTAACTTCTTCATTCCCAATTCAAGATGTTCAAGCACTATTCTCTCCCCTCTGCATACAGTAGTTAGAATAGCAAATGTAATTCAGTCATCCACGTTTGTCCAACTCCAAGTCAACGCCACATTGTCTTGAATGTGATATACATGGCTCTGTAATACTGCTGCTGTGTACTCTGCCTCTTGCTGTACATCGAGGACAACACAGAAATAAATTGTTTAGAGTGGCTATTTTCCTCCCCCAGGTCTTACTCTTACCACCTATGATTTATGTTTCAGAACAATTTTAAAACCAAACAAAGCCTAGGAGAGTGGCAATGTGTATTCTACTACAGCAGCCCATTTCCCCTTCCTTTATTCACGTGACTTAAATTTACTTTTATGCCTTGAATTACATCAAGAAGAGGAAATGGGTTATTGTAGAAGAATACACAGGTTGTGAGGAACAGCAAATTTGCAGCATATGAACTCAAACTTGTAACATAAGGCAAAGAATGCATAGCCGTGTTCTTTGGCTTTACACTGAACTTCAGCAAACAGGAATCCAAAATCTCTGTTCCATTTATGCAGGGAGAGAAAACAAAGTTGAGACTCAGCAACAGAAAGTTCATCTCCAGCTCCTAAAGACAGCAGGCACTAGTGATACACACTAGCATACATTCCCTACAGAAATGGAGTGAAATTCTCTCTGTTTCTGCCAGGCAGTAAATCCCAGACACTTTCTGGCTCACTTCCAGCCAAAAATCTGGGGCTGACAAAAAACAACTGTGATGCTTGCAGGAGATATTACAAAAGCTTATTTAATTCCACAGACTCAAACATTCAACTCCAGAATTGCCATCCTCTGAATCCCAATTATGAGTTGATTTGCAAAAGAAAAATCACATTTCCTTGGTGCCTTCTACAAAGATGTTCTTCTAACAGTAAGAGATCTTACGTCAGATAAGCTACTACGCCAGTGTTGATACCCCTAGACACTGGTGTACCAAGGAGTGTCCTTATTCCTTGGCAATGAATTCACATTCAATATGTCCATTCCCTTTCCTTCTAGCTGTGGCATCTTAACAAAATGAGCCACAGAGCTCGATGATGATGATGATGTGTGGAAGTTCAAAGAGCCAGTTACACTGCTGGAACACACAGAACAGTCCTGGCTCTGTTCAAGTTTTGCAGTCCACGGGAGTTTCAGCAGTGCAGTTGAAAGGACAGAGAGCAGTGAGTGACTGCAGTCCTTACTTAGAGGGCCATATGCTTTTCTGGGGCTTGTTTGTGTGCTAGATAGAGAAAGAGGATACTGGACAGCGCACTAACAAGGAATATCACATCAAACCAACGATGATAAAAGTTGAACTGGAGCTCTCCCAGGACCTCTGTAATAATAGTGCGGTACTCTAGAGGCATACTCATCCGGATCAGGAGCACTGATGAGACAAAGTACATACCCTGTACAGTAAAAAAGAGAAAGGAAGCTGTTGTTTCACAGCTGGCTATGTGGCTAACGTGGGTCAGCACACAAAGATTTTATTATGTGTCTGTGTACCCACAGAAATATGCATGCATGCATAAATGCATACAGTCATGCCCATGGTTTCACATACTCACCATTATCTGTGCTAAAAGCAGAACAATAACATTGGAGGATTTGCTGCTGGAAATGGCATAGAAGAACTAGGGGAAAACAAACAAAAACACAGGAAATAAGCAGTCAGGTAAGTCTGATGTGATGTGCCTTAGGACAGCACAAACAGTACAGAACATTCAATACCTTTTAAGAAGAAAAAAAAGAATATATGTGTGTATGTATATATATATACACACACACACTTTCTGGAAGGGTGCCTGTACCCTACTTTCAGAAGCCTGTAGTTTTAGTCTTAAACACAAACCTCCCTAAGCCAGTGGCACCATGTGATAAAAGTCATACAACAATATATATTGAAGTTTAAGCGTAGGTATCACAAGCCAGGTCAAGACAATGAGTCACATGTCTCTTCAGTTAATGCCTTTCCAAATTAAGCATTCTAAATTCTTTTAATCATCATCTCATCAACCTTACTAATAAGCCCTGGCTACAGCATCATTTTCAACCCTTGTTTATATTTAACATCTACATCTCTCCTGATAGTAATAACAATAGACACAGAGTGGGGAAATATACTGCAGAAGGTATTTTTCCTCCCTTCCTCCCTCTGCAAGTATCTATATTCAGATATTTAAAACAAAAATATGTATTAAAACTTTATAAAGTATTTGTCCCATCTAAAGTTAAAGACTTGATACCAGCTTTCCTGGTCCAAAACCACGTTAAGACTCCTGGCTCTTACCTTTGTAAGTGTGATTAACAATCCTCTGATAGAGGTAACAATGATTATTCCAACAAGAATAAAGGAAATGTGCTGAGACCAGAATTTCACCTGTATCAACAAGAAGAATGCAGTTAAATCTCTAACACTAACTCTATTTACACCACATTGTAGAGCTGCTAATTCTTCAGGGTCTTTGTATTTCCTAATTGAGCAGATATCCATTGTAGACAGGTTTCTATAACAGATATTTTTCCACAAACACACTAGCAACTGCTTACTTCAAACACATGAGAAAAATAGATTTAGCTTACACCAATAACAACCCCATATTCACAGGGATGTATTTAAAAAGTGTAAATGACAGAATACCTCTGTGCATGAGTGAGCACAGTTATTCCATAGTGAAATGCATTAATCTAAGCAAGCTGAATAACTGTTTCCATTTGCCCAAAACAAACAAGCAAATCACTGCCTCTCTGGCAAAGCTACGTTACCACCCCAGCGTAAAATCAGTGTGAAAGCAAAGTTCATGGTGCATTTTCCCTTCCTTCTCAATAAGTCACAAGTCAAAAACATGTTCTCAGGGCTCTATCACTCCCTATCAGCAGTATGAATTTATTTAGAGAAGACAGGAATTGCTGAAAAGACTGCAAGAACTCATAAAGTCTCACATCAAACTGGATTCCCAGATAATTTACAGTGATCTCAATTCCTCTTGTGACTGGATCAGTCTTCCCCACACGGTCAAATACAATATTGATGGTTGCCTGCAAGAGAAATGGATTTACATTGAAACAAGAAAACAAAAGCATACCTCACTGTTGCACATGAGACATACACATGACTCCTACTTTGTGTCACCAAGGGGTGGCTGGATTGTCTAAGAAGGTGCAAAAGGCACACATGGAAGAATTGCTTGACTAAGTTAAACTATCACAGCTCCACACAAAAAGACAGATCCAGAGCTTTATTTCAACCAAGGACTAGTTTCTTTCAACAAAAGCAGGATTTTAAGGAAACTTGAGGAACTGCAGGTATAGCATAATCTAGGCAGGGTGTGACATTTGCATATGTCTACATAAATTGTATTAAAATATTTACATACCATGAAGATTTTCCAGACACAATAGATGGAGAAAAAATAACCCAAAAAATTAAAGTATTTTCCCTGGAAAGTTTTGGAGTACTCTATTCTTTCCTGCAAATACAAAAAGAGGGAAGGGGAATAGAACACAAAAGAAAAAACATGAGATTTCCATAGTCACCCACAACACAACATTTTAATGGAGCACCAATAATAGCAGACATGGCTTTATCCTCCTATACCTCTTAATTTAAATGTTTCTGAACTAAAAAATTATAAATCAAAAGTTTCTGGCTTTAGGGACATGGGACATACTCCTGTATGTATCTCAACTGGAAGGAAACTGCCATCAAGACCCCAAATTAAAGAAACAGATCATCACCCCATCACATCCAAACATTTCAACATTTACTTCTCAGTAGCTTTTAATTTCTTGTAAACCATTCTCTTTCAAACTACTCTGGGCTCCCCACACCCATCTGAGCAGTTACTTTGCTCTGTACCTTTGTTGCATGCAAGTCAGCAGTTTCCAGAAAAAGCTGCCGACTCAGCTCTTCTAGGGCATCCACTTCTTGCTGGATAAGAGACAGATCTGGCAAACCAGCACAGTCAAGGCTAGAATACGTCACAAATTCTTTATTAAAAACAAAACATTCTCCACCTTCAGCTCAAGGGCCACATCTAATGGTCTGACTGCTTTTTCAATCCAGATCAGTCTTCTGATTCAGTCTTAATGCTCCTTGTTAATACTGAAGATAAGCAGTACAGAGTATTTAGGCAGTCACACAACAAACTCTTTGTTCCTCTGCCTGGGGGAACACAGTGCAGAATAGAACCAGAGCTCTCAAAAACTGCTGCTCTACTTTGATCAGTGTCCCTTGTCACTGAAGTACATCTCACAATATGTCACTCCCACATCATCTTTATAAACAAAACTGCTGAGTAACTGCTCCAAGAGATTAGTGATTATTATGAAGGGTCTTGTCAAACAGCCAAACTCTGATTTTAACAGCTAGTGGGAAAGGAGAGGAAGAGTCCTCAGCCTTAAATAGACAAACTGCACATTTTAGGTGGTCTGACAGAAATTCGTGGTAGGCAACTGTAAGTTAGAGAAATACAGACCCTTGTAATTCCCAACAGATTCCCTCTATCCCTTTCACATGGGCAGAGCAAGTTCTCTTCACCTGCTCCAACACATCCTTTTGTCACACTGCTACAGCACCAGTGGCCAGTCTGTATCATGAGAACAATTCATTTGGCCAACAAGTTGCTTCCTGCTTTTCCTTTTCTCACAACTTTCCACATGGCCAGAAAGCCAACTATAGGTGAGGTAAATTGTTCCAGCACCTCAGGGCATCGTTTTGCTCAAGTACATCACAGGTTCTCCACCCTGGAAGAGTCTATTTCGAGTAAGGAGAAAAATATACATGCAGGTCAGTCACAGGAGCAGAGGAAACACCAGAGTAGAAAGTTGCCTCCCACATCAGTGATGTGATGGGGTGGACATCTGCAATGTGACAACAGAAGTGTGCACATCTGTCCCTGTGCTGTGCACCTCAACCATGGTGATGCAACAGCACATTTATAGGGCAGGGCAGCAGTGTACAACTCCCAGCTGTGTCACAATAAAACTGTGTGTCCAACCCCTGGGCAAAAGGTCAGACAGTACAGTGCTAGAGAGCAAACTTCCCAGGAGACACTGAGCCTTTTGCTCAGGCTGCTGGGACGTGTTGGAACACAAATGCTTTGTAACTGGCCCAACTAACACACTTCTTTCCAAGACAGAAGGCTGGAGCCACCTCCCGAGGCAGGTGCCAGCATGCAGGTCAAGGATACTTTCACTGCCTGCCACAGATGTTGTAACGCTTTTTATCATTCCCCAGAAGCCAGTGGGTTTGTTATGCACTTCTCCTCTCTGGAACATTGTCCTGTGAGCCACTGCTATCCTGAAAGAACAGAAAACACAAGTCCTTAGGAATAAAGTATTTTTATAAAAGATTAAAACAAACAAAAAACCTCACCCCAAAAAACCCCACAAAAATCCTTAGAAGACACTGTTAAATTAAATTCACTGCAAACAGATGTCTCCCCTTTTTTCTCCCCCTGCCCCTAAGCACCAATCTTGCTTCATAACATTATCTTGATTAGCTCTGGAGTAGAGCCCAGATCTAATCAAGCGAGATTCAATGAGACACTTTCCAAGACTTCCATTCAGGATCCTGCTTCAATCCTTACAGGGCTTTAAACCCAATTCAAAATAAAAATTCAAATGGATTTCTCAGTCATACAATTAGTCACTTTCCTTTCCTCAAATACATGACTGTGCTATCTCAAGTTCAGGAATCAGGAGACTTCTCATGCTCCTCTCTCCCCTCAAACACCTCTTCTTTATCACTGCACATCCACTTCCTCCACAGAGTGTGAGCAATGGATGGTATGCAGCAGCACTCCCTGATATGCTGCCACTCACTACTGGGCTGCATGACAAGCTGTCATGAAGCAGAAACACATAAATCCTTTATTGGACTGAACCACTGGACTCTTCAGGCAATCTGAACGTGACTCCTAAAGCTAATTCCAACACTACAGCAGCAGCTGCATATTGTCCATCACACCCCCATGTGCACTGCAGCATAATCCCCACGAGCAGCGCTGGCTTCTGGCCTCATTCCCCTCACATTTCTCTCCATTGAAATTTGTGAGCCAGTTATCCACTCCTAAGCTGAAAACTATTCAGAGGATTGTCAAGGAGATCCATGATTCAACAATGTTTAGGCCCTTTCTTCTAGCTGCAGCCAGTATTGCTACATTTGGCACTGAGCCCTCTTCAAGGTTGTTGATAAGCAGTGTAATAGAAGGGGAAAAAAAATAAAATTCACTCCTCCAGCAAAAGAAACCCCCTTGGGGCATCCCTCATAACACACATTAAAGCACATATAGCCACAGAATACAAATAAAAGATCTTAGAACGAGTCAATTCATCCTGCCAAATATAATAACTGCATTTTTAATCTTTGCTTTCTTCCCAGTATTCGATTCACACGTTCCATCCCAAACAATCCACAGCATTGCAGCAAAAATGAAGCTACATCAAGGTGAAGCACAAGGTTATAAGTAGACAAAGGCAAATCTTTTCTTCTGAGAGGTGACAGGGATCTCTTTATCCACTTAGGAGTTCTGAAGACCTCACAGAAAGGATCCACAAGCAAAAATGACACAGCCTGCCTGTGTAGGTATGCTGGATATCTACTCAGACAGGCTGATTTGACTCTTAACACAAAGCAAAATGAAGCAGTGGTGTCACAGAATCTAGGCATTTCAAATCTGAGGCTTAGCAATGTCATACCTGCAAGGATGAGCATAAAGAACCTGCCAACCTTAGAGGAGAGCTGCCATAAGGCTTGACTTGATTACACTCAGGAAGGAGAGAACAATCATTCCTGTGCAAAAAGCATCAGGGAAAACAACTTCAACAACTCTCTCCTACTGACAAGGAAGCCAGTACGAATAAGGGTTGATATGAGAAGAAGTGTCAAGATCAGCAAAGAAAACAAAAAAGCTTCATGTTCTATCACCTTATAACTCTGGTGTGCATTGAGAAGCTCTGAGTTATCAGTAGTACTGAAAAGATGGTCAGTAACTGACAACTTACAGAGCTATGGCATTTACCCTGTGCTGCAAAATCCTGCTGTTCCCACTTGTTCTGCCAAATGATTTGGATTGCATTGGGACTGATACAAATCTAACTTTTTAAGCTCTGCTTTCTATGAGCAAATAGTCCAATTGTGCAAGCCACTGCTCCCTGACAAAGCAACAAGAGAACAAAACCTACACAACTCGAGCTGCTGCTATGTCTTGCATGTTTCTGAGGCAACATAGAAAGAAAAAAAGTAGCACTACACACTATCTTTTAACTCTAAAGCCAGTATTTTAGTATGCTCATAATCAATTAAACCCAAGTAATGAAATTATTTCACTACTTACTGTCTCACACATGACCACAAGAACTGAGTTAACATTTTCAAAGAGGAAGAAAAAAGTTATGCTTTATTTATACTTTCATATACTAAGTAAGTATTAGTAAGTAATTCAGCAAGGTGAAACTACCTAAAAAGCTCCTCTGTCATATGTTAAAAGGTTCCATTAAACATTCATGTGACAAAAGTAAAGTCTGGGGGATTGCTGTGAGAATTCAGACAGTCAAACCTTTGAAGTTTGTTTGAATATTCATTGTATTTATTCTGCACAATTAGTAAAAGGCATGCTATATGTAATTGGTAACAGCAGATTAAAATCTTTTCAGTGTAAATGAAATTACATTGTTACCAAAAGTAGCTTTTTTGCTATTTTTCAGCCTAATCTGTGCCACTGCAGAGAGAAAGGGCACTATTAAGTGCAGGTCTGGGAAAAAAAAACAAAGTTGTCCATCAGGCCAGGATGAAACACCACACAGCTCAGCCACCTCTTTCACTGGAACACATAGCTCTGACAGGACTAATAATTTTGGTAATTTGAAGAATTATACTGACTGAAAATCCTTGAAAGAAATAATTTCAGGCCACTGCTGCCTTCTCACCTTTTTTTCTTGCTAACAATCATGTCCATAGTCTGAAGGAGTCGTCGCTCCAAAGCCAGAATATCTGCATCTGTCACATTTCTGCAAAATGAAGACACCCAATTAGGCCTGCTATCCCATTTCAGAGGAAATTGCACATGCCCATGAAACAAAGGAGAGAAGCCTGTGTAAGGAGAACATGCTTCAGCAATGGAAATGCTTCTACCATGTAGACAAGGCAATAGCTAGATTCAGGGAAAAAAAGTTATGAAAAAACTTGAAACAATGCCACAGGAAAAGCAGAAGAATCTCAAAAAGGTGGACAAAATATTTGACAAGGCTGCAGTTACCTGAGAAAGTAGGACATGTAAGTGTATGGACAGTTGACAGCACCAAATCCTGACAGCAAAGCCATGAGTGTCACCCCAATCACACCCACGCGGCTGATGAGCTGTTCTATGGACAGGATTCCTGAGAGAGGAAAAACACAAGGTTAGTAACCTTCCTCTCTTCACTCTGCTCCACACTTGGTGCCTTCACAACATAACACATGGACAGAGCTGCTTCATCAATCCAACTGCCCTCCCACTGCAATGACCAGAGGTACCACCAAGGACCATTGTACAGACAGGGACTATGAACAGAAAGGCGAAGAAAGTCTCCCTCAGAGAGCATGTTAAAATGCTTAGAAACAGAGATGGGAAACTCTAGGTAAGAAGAAGCTTAAGACAGATCTGGAGAGGACTATCAGTCAATATTGTAGTTCTAAATTAATAAAAAATTAGTGCTTGCACCTTGCTGAGGTGGGAACACAGATCATACACCAGACACTATAAAGGAGGCATCTTCCACAAAGTCACTTCTGCAACAACCAGGACAAGAGTTACCAAAAACAGTTAGTCCTGGCAAAAAGGCCCAAAAATGTCTGAACCATAAAAAGGAAGCCCTAACCTGTCAGTTGTCATTAGAAGCCACCCTTCCAGATCAGACACAATTTGTGCTCATAGGACAGTGGAGTTTTGACATCATGGGAAGCTTACACTGCTCTTGGCTGTTCAATATTCATCTGGTGGAAACACACATTGTTGAGGTGACCACCAACAAGACATTGCACCTGAGCAGCAGGTGGAGGCTAAAACATACACCCATGTAATAAAGCATGAACACCAAGCCTGTGCTGTAACCAGCACCAAGTGCTGAAGTTGCATTTATCCTTCTCAGTCACTAAACACAGACCTCAACCTGTCTTCTCTCAGGATACAGTGCCATGTGCTTCTCAACACCACTCCCTTTTTAGGGAGCTAGTTACAGAGCAGCTGCCACACACAGCACATTTGCAGCTTACACGATTGCAAAGCGGAGATGGCCAAGCGCCAAACCACATTTCATGCTTCAGAGAAAGGGAATAAATGATGAAAACGAGGCAAAAAAGATTTCACAAAGGGAGACTGAGACACCCAGTCATGTGCAGCTGCACAGAGATTTACACGAGCTACAGAATGTGCTACAATACACTGGCCTTTTGCCCCACATGCTGCCAGAGAGCAGCAGTTAAAACAGAGGTGCCTTCAAAATGACATGGCAGTGCTTCCCCATAAGCATTTACCTGATCACCCTACTCCTGTGATCAGGTAAAATGAATGTTTTATCAACTCAGATTAAAAAAGAGTTTTATCAGTGTACTAGTATGTAACTGGGTAAAGCAGAACCTTTGTTCTACTACAAGCTCCCAAACTCAGGCCTATTAAACAAGCTGCAGACCAACCAGGGCTTCTGACTTGGAGCCCTCGATGGATGGTGCATTTCCCAGCTGCAGCACACTGCCACCACCATCCGCAGGCACAGGGTGCCAGTGCAGGTACTGGCATCTAGGGCAGTGATCCTTCCCCTGTACTGGGCACTGGTGAGGCTACACCTCAAGTGCTGGGTTCAGTGTTGGGCCACTCACTCCAAGAAGGCCATGGAGGTGCTGGAGTGTGCCCAGAGAAGGGCAACGGAGCTGGGGAAGGGTCTGGAGCACAAGTGTGATGAGTTCCCGGCTGAGGGAACTGGGGGTGTTGAGCCTGGAGAAAAGGAGGCTGAGGGGAGACCTTCTGGTTCTGTCCAACCCCCTGCAAGGAGGGTGCAGAGAGGTGGGGGTCGGTCTCTTCTCCCAAGTAACAAGCGATAGAACAAGAGGAAATGGCCTCAAGTTGCACCAGGGGAGGTTTAGATTGGACCTGAGGAAAAACTTCTTCACCCAAAGGGCAGTCAAGCACTGGAACAGGCTGCCCAGGGAGCTGGTGGAGTCACCTTCCTTGGTGGTATTTAAAAGATGGGTAGATGAGGTGCTCAGGGACATGGTTTAAAGGTGGAATTGGTAGTGCTGGGGTTATGGTTGGGCTCACTGATCTTAAAGGTCTTTTCCAACCACTATGACTCTGTGATTCTACTTGAAAGGGCCCCACTAGTCAGCAGGATTCCCCAGCTGCAGCACACCACCACACACACAGGTGAGCAGGGTGGGGCACACTGAGAAACACACTACAGGTGAGGTACTGCAGCGTGAGGGGCTCATTAAGCACGGCCTCCTGTCACATCTCCCTCCACAACAGGATCCCACCAGTCTGAACTGGGACACAATCACATGGTAAAGCCCTGCAGCAGGAAAAAAAGGGAGAGCAAAGGATTGTAGGGTTGTCTACACCTGGTAGGACAAGGCACTGTACAACTGTTCAGTGGAGGTATCGCCCTGTAAAGCAGAAGTTAAAAGCAGAAAACAGCTCACTACCAGTTGTGGAAATCTGCAGTGGTTACACAGCTTCACAGAACCTTTCAGTGATCTGAAGAGGATCACCTAAACCCCAAGGCTCTGTTCCCACTGGGTTATTATTATATTCTGCCAACTCAAGCACCTTCTGCAGCTCAAAGGGGATACATGTTTTTCTTGGCAGCAAAACACTGGGCAGAGGGATCTGCACTATATACTGGCTGTTGTATTTCAGAGGCAAGTGACACAATCACAAAACACAGATCCAAACTTGCTCTTAGGAAATGTTTAGAATCACAGATAAAAAGGTGAGCAGACTCTACAACAGCTCATATCCTTCAATTTTACTCTTATAGATTAGCAGAGAGTAAAGTACCATCCCAGAAAGCAGAAAGGTTAAGCTGATGGTTGGCTATGGAGGGTGACAGAGCCCTGGGCCAGGCTGCCCAGGGAGGTTGTGGAGTCTCCTTCTCTGGAGACATTCAAGACCCGCCTGGACGCCTTCCTGTGAGAACTCATCTAGGTGTTCCTGCTCCAGCAGGGGGATTGGACTGGATGAGCTTTCGAGGTCCCTTCCAATGCCTAATATTCTGTGATTCTGTGATTCTGTGTAATTGGAGTGAAACTGACTGAATTTCACCCACTGAGAACAATACACAAACAATTTTCCAGTGCAGCTGATAATGGCAAGGTAAGTTACACAGGAAATCCGGGTGACAAACAGTCCTGTTCTTACAGTGTTATCAGACACACTGAGGTGCCCAAAGGATTCAGTACAGTTATGCACACGTTAACAAGCTCTGCTGGACCCAAACTAACACAAGTATCTTCACTCTATAAATCCTCTTGGTTCCATGACTGCAATGCAGAGACACCCAAGCTAATTCTGCACGTTCTGGAGTCCAGCAGAACCCACCAACTCACTCAGGCAGTGTAGGAAGCTGAACTGAATCCAGCACACACTGCCAGACGTGTTGCTGGCTACAGTCTCTATAGCTCTGGTGTTTTGTCAACTGGAGAGCCACCTGTGCTAAACTGATCTGAACTCTGTCACAAGAAACAACCATCTGACTGAAAAGAGTTGGTTGTCAACTCCCTTCTTACAGAAAATAACTTTACTCCCCACGAGAATAAAACCCAAGTAAATAAAAAAATGTAATCAACTTTTCATGGAGATGAAGGAAAGTCCTTCCAAAAGCACACTGTGTTCTTACACACCCAGGGTAGTTAGGACTCATTCACTTCCCTAAGTTTTCCTGTGATATTGGAAGAAAACTAACACAAATAATTCAAGGTATAGCCACCCATTTCTGTCACTCTGACAACCTTCACTTTGCAGATGTCAAAGCAGAGCAGACCCTCAGTTGCAAGAAATACCTTCTACAGTCCCAAGGGTAGAGCTGAGATAACATAGTAACAGCTCCAAGATACAACTGAGATAGCAAAGCCAATTTTCAGGAAGGAATGAGCAAGAATATGAAACTCACCATGTTTTGGGCTGAGGATAGGAAATGGATCCCCCAGCTTCCAGAAGAAATACATGAACGTCAACCACAGAACACAGGCGAAAAGCAGTTTCTGTCTGTGCACTAATGGAGAGGGAAAAAAAACAACATGATTTTAAAGAAGTTCTTCCTTTGGGGCTTTTTCAAGCTTGCAAAGTTGCTACATTGGTCTAAAGTCTGGTTTGAGCATAGCTGGTCAAAACCAGTGTCAACTGACAGAGCCACAGCTGGCAGCATGCACCCCTTCCCTCCCTACTGAAGAGCTCTTTGAGACACCGCCACCTGCAAGAGCTAAGGCAGGGACACACCACTTTGGCTCTTCCCCAGGGACCTATGAAGAGGGCTGCACTATCAACAGGGGACCACTGAGCTGCATCTTTCTTGTCTGACCCCAAACATGGAACTTGGAAACTTCACCTTCATGCCAACACTACACATTTAACACTCCCAACCTACATGCCTCAGTTTAATACAAAAGAGCGATGAATATCAATAGCTCAAGGGTAGATGTCAATTAGCACATGGAAAAGGCCTCATCTAGACAGTAGTAAGCAAAAAAAACCAACCCAAAAGTAATTTATTGAGTTTTTCTGCCCCAAGAGTAACACACTGAGCTTCTCTGCCTCATTTCTTTTACCCCCAAGCAGAACAGCACTGCCTTGCCAAGGGTCCCAGGGTTTGGCTGGAAGCTTAAAATTGTAACAGAATTGTTCCAGTAACATTACTCTAAAGTGTTCAACTTTATCAAAACCCATAAAGAAAAGCTACATTTGTTGGGGTCATGTAAAGTATTTCCTAGCTGCTGAATAAACAGTTCATGCTAAAGCATTAAGCTGCAAAGAGAAGTGAGGTAGACAGAAGAAAGGCAGAGGAAGGAGGGAGCTATGGGGATAGTGACCAACACAACTCTCTCTCAGGAAGGTCATTTCTCATTTGTATGTGTAGTCTTGAATTAGCAGCCCCACGACCACAAACCAAGTACTCACATAACCTGATGTTGCTCACAATGAAGTAACCAATGTAGAAGGGTACCATGAAGACTAGGATGAGCAGAATGACACACAGGTTCAGCTTCCAGTGAAAATACCGAGAGCTAAAATAAAGCCAGAACACCGATTAGCACACTACCATAATACAACAAATTTCTCACAGACAATCACATCTCAATGCAATCCTGTCAGCCCAGCACATAGGGTTTTGTTTGCTGCTTGGGTTGGAGAGAAGTTGCTTGTTTTAGGGTTTTGGTTTGGTTTTTAATACAGATCTCAAGACTGTGTATTTCAAAATTAACATCTACCCATAAAAAGACAGTGAGCTGTTTTATCAAATACTGTATTTTCTATTGGTGACTAATACCACTTGCAGCATGATTTATTTGATTTACTGCTCATCTAATTGAACAGTACAACAAAACTGTAAGCAATAATACTGTAATGAGTGGCTGAGTCAAAAAAGGGCTAATTAAAAAAGATTGAAAATATTTAACGTTCATAATTCAACATATTTCACTTCCAAGGGAGTTGTCTCATGTGCAAGACATTGCAAAGCAAGAATTTAAAGACATGTATATACTAAAACAATCAACTCTGACCAAAGGAGTCAAATGCAGATGAGGTTCATCTTGGCTGAACTGAATTTTCACTTAGTTTGAATAGGAAAATACACATCCTGTTCCCAATATTAACTCATATCCTCTTTATGCCTCAGGGAAGGAGAGGTTGTGAGGATCCTCATCACCTTTTCTTAATTAATTCAGAGGCAAACATTTTCATCTATATTGATGTCCAGCCCTTTACTGAAGCTTATAAAAGCATTCTCCTCAGTGATCTCTCCAGCTGCAAGCTCTACAGATTAATAACACACAGTCAGAACTAACATTACCTTTTATCATTTTGTACTTCTTGCCTTTCAACTCCTCTGACTGCTCTCTTACACCAGTACGATGAGAGAGAATAAATAGGAAACCCAGCCAGCCTCTACGTGTTACTGCTCTGTCTTCTCTTCCCTACTGACTTCTGAAGCAGACAGGTTTTAACATCTCCTTTCTGTAGAAGTCCTCACCCCGTGTCAAGGGAGGATGTGCCTTTGATTCACAAATCCTGTATTATTACAGAACTAGTTTTCACTCCATAATGAGATTCACATCTTACTCACTGCTCTGACCACCACAGAAAAACGAGCACTTATAGTTTCTATAGTCCTTAACAGCTGAAAAGTGATCTTCAGCATGATGTGAAGCTTCACAATGCTCCCATAAAAGAAATCATTTCTTTTAAATTCACAAATGGAGAAAATCAAAGATTAAAGCCTTGCCCTAAGGACCTAGACTACACTGATAGCAACCCCATGAAAAATCAGTTTATGGCTTCTAGTCTCATGTCCTGTCAAAGAAACAAACCCTGCTGCTCCCACATCTTTGTTGAGAATTTTCTCACACAATTTCCCCAACCTAAGACTAATCCACTAATTCACTCAGAAATTGGACTGAAGCTGCAGAACACAAGGCAGGCCAGTCCTTGAGTGAGCTCCCAGACTCACCTGCTGTTCAGCACCCCTAAAATCTCAAAGATGATGAGTTCAAACATGGTACAAGAGAAGGCAAAAGTCACAGAAAAGATCACCTGGACCACGTACTGTCGCACCTGCAGAGGAGAAAACAAGCCAGAGACATGAGGCATTTCCATTCCTAGACTGGCATCCTGATATCCCTCAGGTAACAAAAAATAAGTCACAAGATACATCCCTCAGGTAACAAAAAATAAACCACAAGGTACAATGGCACACAAGTGGGTTTCTTGCTTCGAGGCACCTTGCCCTTTATCTAAGCAGGAAGGAACCAAACAGCCTGTTAGAAAGCAGAGAGCAAACTCCTGAGTTGCTGAGGATTACACTGGCTGCAGCTCCCAGCACATTTAACAGAGATGCCTTATGCAGAAGGGATGTCAAGTATGCAGTGCCCCACATCAACCTGACTAATGACAGATCCTCCCTAACAGAGCTCTGTGATCTTCACCTTAGGTTTAAAAATAAGGTCCATATCAGAAACCTTTTTGGGTCTGAATTTAGCTCATGCTTAAGGCATCTCTGACCTAGACTTTATTCTCTCACACCCTTCTAGGGATAAGAGAATAAGTTTTATCCCATCTGATCCTCATAAACACTCCAGCCACAGTGAGCACACCTCACTGAGTTTAAAGTTAATGACTTAATTTGATTTTGTCACAAAAAATTTACTATTATGTAAGGTATGCTTACTCAAGCAATAGGCAAACTGTTTCCTATTGCCCCTGCATGTCCTTCAGGTTTTTTTTCATTTAACAGTGGCCAATATGGAAACATTCACTGGCCCCAGAAGAACCCAGCTCCTCAGATACCTAGTCTTTCAAATAGAAGCACAGGAGGAAATTAAAAAGCAAGTAATTGTAGAAAAAAAATATGATAAGGGGGCTTAAAGAGAGGAAAAAGGCCAAATGCAGTTTCAAAAATATTTCTATAACTGGGAGTGATTTTTCAGATACAGAATTGTAATGAAAGGCTCCTTCTCACCTCATAATCCTTGAAGAGCTTACGCATGAAGAACAGCCACCCAAATCCAAAGAACAGCACCTGCAGAAGAGATGAAACACTTAACATCTGTATCCAGCAACTTGCAAAATACAAACCTGCTTCACTACTGACTGGAGATGGAGGAAAAGAGCTGAGCCAAAGTACCCAAAATCCACAAAAGATTAAAACTTGCCATGGTACCATGTAGAGAAGAATATTTTAATTATTCAAGTGTAGCAGACACAGGAGGCTACAGCCTTACAGAAGAGCCAGTCAAGACAGCCCATTTCTGTATTCCCAAGTTCTCAGAATTCCTCACTTCCTGGCATGGATGATCATCATTGTGAATGATTCCACCCTGCATCAGGAGCAACTGGATCCCAAAAGTGACAAATGACATGATTTACAGATAAAGAATACCTGGAAAGCTCAGCAAGGAAGATCAAACATATTTGTCTTGAAAGGAGAACTGAAATAGGAATGAGGTCTGGTGATTGGCAAGATTTGTTTGAGGAGGACTTCAGACTTTAAAGTAATTGACAGCAAAAAGAAAGAGGTAAGATATTCCACAAGGCTCCTACCTACACGTCATAAGTCAAAGACATGTGTCAAGCAGGTGATATTTACATAAAGTAATTCTACATTCAACAGTGTAAAGGAGGAAAAAGGTAAAGACTTCAAAAAGAAATAAGTAAATAAAGAAGAAGAAAGAGATGAGGAGATAATAAAGTACAATAATAACAGGTGAAGTTATAGATGGAGACTAGATTTCCCTTGTGTTAGGGACTGTACAAAAACACAGAAAGAGATTATTTTAAGAGTTCACACTCTCAAGACACTGCAGGTGAATGTGATGTGTTAAGTTAGAAAATTATTGAGTGTTTGACAACTACACACAGCAATTTCAATATCTAATGATGCTTTTGAAAATGATGGGAAGATGCAAAGCTGCCATCACAACTGAAAGGAAAGCAATTTGGTAAGTCAGATCTTAGAATGCAAAGCAAAGGATAGGAGCAAAAAAAAATCAAAGCATGATCAAGTAGGAGGACATTGTACCTCTGAGAAATGGCCAAAAGCTGTCCTGAAAACTGTCAGGAAAACTACACAGCTGTGCATGAAAATCTATGTAAGACAATCAACTGCTGTTGAGAGGGGAAAGGTCCTGTTTCCTCAGCTCATCCCTCCTCATTACAGAGCAAAAATTTCACACCAGCTCTGCAGCTTATCAGATCCCTTTGTGATCTAGTTAAAATTATTTAAATCAAATACTGGAGAGCGCACAAATAAAGATTTCAGTATGACTGTGCAGCAAAGTAGAAGTGAAGAGGGAGCAGAACCTTCCCCTTTGGGCAGAGGCAAACAGTTGGACCATCGCTGTTGTCAGAGAGGATATTTAGATGCTTACTGAGCAGGGAGCGGGGTAGCAAGGAGCAGAGGAAGGCCAAAGAGAACACAATGACAACATAAATTACTAGCAAAGGAAGTTAATGAAGAAGGAAGGGGATATTTCCTCAAACAGGACAATAAGACAGTTTCAAGTGTGTTAAGACCACAACCTACTTCATAATGATAAAGACAGGACCACATGATGTGTTTTAAAGGGCTCCTAGGTGAATTCAGCTGGTGTAAAACAAAGACTAGTTGAAAGATGACTTAGATGGCAGCAGAAAGAAAAAGCTGAAGAAGTGGTGAACCACAGATGGATCAATATTGAAAAAGACTTTTTAGTGATGTCTTTTTAAAATCCTTAAAGTAGATCCCAAAAAGTCTTCCTAAGTTGCAAACAAGCAAGCTCCTCAGTAGCAAACTAGGGGTAGAAGACACGAGTGATTAGCTTTCTTGAATAGTATCAGAAACAACATAGGTCAAATCACAGACTGGTTTGGGTTGGAAGGGACCTTAAAGCTCAGCCAGTTCCAACCCCGCTGCCATCAGCAGGGGCACCTTCCACTAGACCAGGTTGCTCAAAGCCTCATCCAACCTGGCCTTCAACACTTCCAGGGAGGAGCAGCCACAGCTTCCCTAGGCAACCTGGGCCAGTGTCTCACCACCTTCACAGTAAAGAATTTCTTCTTGATATTTCATCTGAACCTCCCCTCTTCCAGTTTATAGCCACTACCCCTTGCTCTGTCACTATCAGTGCTTGAAGAAAGTCCCTCCCCAGCCTTCCTGAAGCCCCTTCAGGTACTGGAAGGTTGCAATAAGGTCTCTCTGGAGTCTTCTCTTCTCCAGGCTGAACAGCCCCAACTCTCTCAGCCTGTCCTCACAGCAGAGCTGCTCCAGCCCTCGGATCACCCTCGTGGCCTCCTCGGGACTACAGAGTAGTACTACATGGAGAACAGCAAGATGAACTTTCCTGTCTGTTCCACTGAGCAAGCTGAAATTTACAGAAGCGATGCAGTATTACAAGAAAAGCTCCATTCCCACACCCTGATCCACTGAACCTCTCCGTGCCTTACATCCTGACTTGACCATTGCATGGGGGCAACGGTCACCGCGCCACGCAAGGCAGCAGCGCCGAGATCCATACACCTTAACCGCTCCCGCAACAGAAGCTTGGGCGACAGGAAAGGGCGGGCAGCCATAACGAGCCCGCAAGCCGGCAGTGCGCATGCGCGCGCGCAGGTACCGCCCTCACGCACTCCCAACCGCCGCTTCCGGAGGGGTGGCGAGCGGGTTGGGACGGGCCGCGGCGAGACCCACCTCACCCCTTCCCCGTTACCCCTTCAAGGCAGGGGAACCGCGCCGCGCAGCAGCGGGGTACCTGGGAGGTGACCATGATGCTGGAATCGATGAGGAAGCTCATGGCGGCCACCGATCGCCCCGCTTCCGGCCCGGCACTCGCGCTGCCCGTTATAGTGCGCAGGCGCGCGGGAGCCTCCCTCAGCCGCGCGCACCGCCCTCAGCCGCGCGCACCGCCCTCCTCGCAACGGGGCGTGAGGGGAAGCTCCGCCCCTCGGCGCTCGGGGCCGCCCTCACGTCCCCGGCTGAGGGGAGGGAGAGACCCGGAGGGAGCTGGTTTGGGGGGAAGATTGTGAACTAGAAGGCAGAGCACAAATTACACAAATTCACTGTTTTTCTGCCTGTGACAATAGTCGGCATCCTGCATTTTCACTGCCTAGAACTTCCTCCCAAGGGGCAGAGGAGGGGCAGGCGCTGATCTCTTCTCTCTGGCCACCAACGCCAGGAGCAGAGGCCATGGCAGGAAGATGTGGCACGGGAGGGTGAAGTTGGCCATGAGGAAAAGGTTCTTGAGGCAGAGGGTGGTGGAGCACTGGCACAGGCTCCCCAGGGAGGTGCTCATGGCACCAAGCCTGACAAGATTCCAGCAGCATTTGGCCACCACGTGCCCTCAGGGACATGGTGTGAATGTTGGGCTTGTCCTGTGCAGGGACAGGAGCTGGACTCCATGATCCTTGTGGGATCCAACTCACAACACTCTGTGATTTTAATATTTAATAATATTCATCATTCAAGAATTAGTCCTGTCAGAATCCAGAAAAAAATATTTGACAGTATAAACAATCTCCTTTTGTTTAACAGCCTTTAAAGCATGGCATAGAGTATGAGTTACAAATGAATATATCCTCAGAAATAACTCATGGACTGCTGAAATACATCATCAAGGGTAGAAAGAATTATCTGTGCTGAAAGTCACAATAAACTCAGTTCAGTTCCATGGCAATTCTTACTGAATTCAATAAAATTCAGTTTATCCTCAGAATATCTCCCTGTCAGTAACCTGCTGTCCAAGACACACCTTTTTACCATCTCCTGCACTTTCAGTCTCACAGAATGGTAGGGGTTGGAGATCATCTAGTCCAACCCCCCCATGCCAAATTATTGCTTTTTTGTTGTTTTTTCACTTAGCCTCAAATATATTTTTTGCTTTCCAAAATGTTCTTCCTGCCATTTGACCACAGGGTTGACTCCGGTGCAGGAGTTGGGGAGCAGTGGAGCGTGGCATGGCAGGAATGCTGCAAGCCCATCTCCCCAGCGAAGAGGAGGTGAATCTCCCTTTCCACCCTCCCTATGCACCCAGAGGAATGACTTTCAGGCCTTGCCATTATAAAGTATGGAAGCATGGGGTCAGAAGGGAAGTAAAAGTTGAAACAGGGAGTTTCCTGATGCCTATCGGTGTGACATCCAATCCTTCATGTCACAGTCATGTCCCCGCTTGAACTTAATGGTGTCTGTATCTTCTTTTTTCACTCTTAAAAACACACCTAACCTTTGCCACTCAAAACCCTTTATGTCTGGAATAGTAAATCATACAGGAAGAGAAAGAATCAAGTGGGGTTAGTTGGGATTTGAACAAAACACAGAGCCCCTGCTGATTGAAAATCAGGAACTTTATTCATTACAACTCATTTCAGTAGGAAAACGAATCTAAGTTTGGTTCTGCTGTGTCATTGGATTAGTCCCACCGTCCCTTTGATTGTTTGACACTCTGTCTTGCTGTCAGTTCTCTTGGTTTGACATGTGTCTCCTTTTCCCCAGCATTTGAAAGAGAAAAAAACATTCAGTTTTCGTGGGGAAGTGAACTGAGGGAGCAGATTATTGTATCTGATTTGAGGACTTTTTTTTTTACAACTTCTGTTATTGTTGGCAATTAATGCAGAGCTGAGATGAGGGCTGCCCTGTTTTCCCTTTCTGTTTCCACTACTGAGAAACTTCTCTTTCCTAAAGTGATGAGATTCCTGAGTTTGGAGGGATTTGTGGGTGGTTTGTCCTGGATTGATGGGTTGTGGGGTAAGGTTAGTTGTTGGTTGCTGTTTAAAGACAGAAGTGAACAGGAAATCCTTTAAAAATAAATTCTACAAAGCCAAATTCTGCTCTTGTTGACACCTTGGCAACTCTGCTCACTTCAACACAAGGTTAAAAAACAAGGCAGGGTTTGGTCATAGGTCTTTAAACTTTCTTCCTTGTGTGTGTTTATAAATAAGCTTGAAATATGCCTCTACTTAGCTGTAAATTACTGATCCCTGAGCCTTGGGAGAAACACACAGGGAAGAAGATAATTCCTGCTGGAAAAACCCAGGACTTCTCCTTCAGGGAAGACAAAAGGTGTAAAAAAAAAAGGGGGGGAATTTATTCTGTGTCATTCCTCGGATAGCTGCTGATGTTGATGTGTGGGGAGAATGGTCTGTGGCATTTCACAGGTACAAAGGCACCTTCTCAGATGTGAGAGGCTGATAGTTTCATTAAACAGAATAGAGATGCAGGTGGCCAGAGAGGAGAGGCAGCCCATGAGGAAGAAAGGCTGGTCAGTACCTTGGCAGGTTTCTGCTCAGTCCCATATTTTATTCTTCCACATATTAAAGTGTGATGTGGCTGGTTTATGTTTGGTTTGTAGCAGGAACTAAAGTCAAGTCTTTCAAGTAAAGAAAGGTGGAGCATATTGAATTAAAGCAGTTTGTTGGCCAAGAGTGTATTTAGAGATAGCACGGGTTTCCAGAACGTGCTACGGGGCATAGTCATGACAAATTGGCTTAGCTGGCTCCTGGCCATCCGTTTTCTTTTCCCTCCCGAGGTTTTCATAAACAGGAGCTCTGGAGCTGTGAGTAATCTGACATCATTCTGAATCTGAATTTATTTCTAATTTATTGGTGGTGAGTTCAGGAGGATGATGTTCACTGGCAAGAGATGAGTTCCCTTATGGGGTTTTCTATGACTTTTCTTTGAACTAGCATATATGTATTGAGAAACTTACCTGAACATTTTTGTCCCAGTAATTCTTCATATACTTAGGTAGAAGGATTTGGGGAAAAAAAACTTTGCCCATGATAGTTCTGGTTCTTGCTTCTACCAGGAAAGTAGAGGAACCAGTGCATAAAAATTCAGTGAAATTATTTTAAAGTTGCTGACCTTCTTAAAATCCAGAAATATCAGATTTGGTAACGAGCTGGGTTTAATTTATGTCTCAAGCTGGCTTGCCTTACCCTTACAATGAGGTACATGGCCTCTGCCCCGCAGCTGCCTGTGACCCAGGAGGTTTTGGTACACTCATTTGTAATGGGGTTTCATTACCCCAATCATCCTCCAATCCAGCCCTCCCCTGAGATTCGGGGAAACACCATAGGAACCAACTTTTCTGTTAATGTTTGCCATAAAGTCTTTGCTGTGTTGATTTAGAAGTTTTTTTGGTAGGCTACTCCATGACTTTTCCAAGCAATATAGCCTTTCCTCCTTGGGAACAAATAACTGGCTTGTTTTGTTTTTACTGTGCCAGATCTAGCAAGGCTAAGGCCAATAGTTTTTGGGGTTTTTGTTTATTGGTTTGGTTGGTTTTTTTCAAACTGTTCTGTCAGTAGCTCTGGAATCACCATTTCTATTCAGTTCTGCTTCAGCCCAGATCAGCAAGCTTTAAAATACGCAGGGGTTTTTTTTGTTGACAGGACATTAAAATGCAGACCTCTGCACTTTCAGATGGATTTAAAGGCACACTTGACACTGAAATTAAAGGGAGCTGGAAAGACCTAAGCACCTTATATTTCCATTCTCTTTTGACAAGTATAATCTTTTTTATTATTATTTTATTTGTAATGCTCTTTCCAAACCAGTTGCACAACACGTGGTTCTGGCCTCAAGCAGCTTTTCTAGACTGAGTTTGTGCATCAGGCTCTGCTGTGGTGCCCAGTTAGTTGGTGTTGCCTGCTGGGACAGCCTAAGCAAGCTCTACCAGAACACCCCAGAGAGGCAGAAAGTGCCCTACACCCCTTGTTCCACCACGAGTGAGATGTGAACCTCCCATGGGATGGATAGTTCAGGCTGGAAGGAACCAGCTGCTCCAACCTTCAGCTCAACGCAGCATCAGACCAGTGTGCTCAACGCTTTCCCAGTCAGGCTTCATCCCCCAAGGATGGAGATCCCACCATGTCTCTGGCCACCTGCTTTAGTCCTGAACCACTCTCCCTTTGAACAATTTTTTTTCCTTTGTCTGAGTTTTTTAGTCAAAATTTTCCTTGTTGTTCTTGTGATCGTTGCCTCCGATCTTTTGCTGCACACCTCTGTCAAGAGCCTGTCTCCACCCTCCCTGTAACTCCCCGTTTGGAACGTGAAGACATTAGTTAGGGCTCCCCATACCCTTCACCCTCTCCTCTCTAGGCTGAACAAAGCTTTAATTTCTCTTTATACATCGAGCTGCTGAGAGAATAACTTGGATTGTTGACAGAGACACGAGTCTTGCCTGTTCTACCGAAATAGGTGCACACCAGGCTACTTGCAAGGAGCGGGTTGTGTGCCAGGCTACGTCTTGGCAAGTCACCATGCATCTACTTGCCATGGTTCCTACTCAACTGTATAAGTACATTTGGTGTTGGCAAAAAACCTTTCCTGAGCTGTATTAAAAAGTGTAGCCTAAGAAATGGTAGTGTCATTCTGTTGGGGAAAAAAAAAAAATATATATATATATATATATTCCAATATTTAGGCAAGTCCCCTGATTTGGGTACACTTATCTGGCCCTCAGGAAATCTGGCACCATTTAATCACAGCTGCCTCAGGCTTATAGGAAGGCTTTAGTCTGGTTCTCATGGATGTTCCTGTCTTTACTAAACAAAACTATGCCTAGGCTAGGATTACTTTCCGTTGTCAGCCTGAAAAGCCATTTTCTATACAAAACAGCAAACTCCCACTTTTTATTTTTCTTTTTTTTTTTCAGCATTGTGCGACACAGCCACTCTTTAAATGTAAAACTGCCCAGTCAGTGAGTTCCTGAGTGGCAGGAGAGACTGGACTATCCTCCCTCAGGAAGTAGATTTCATGCCCACACAGACCTAGAGAGCAGATTCCCCCCCCAAAAATCTCTCCCCTCCTGAACCTCATTGTGTTTCAGCACTAAGAGAGGGCCGGTGTTTATCAGTATAACATGATAATTTGTGGGTTTGTATCCATGAAGGGTGTTGTTTTGGGGTTTTTTTTCTAGGTGTCATAAGCAATTGTGAATTCTTCCATGGAGACTCTGGAAAAATGTACTTGGAGTTTGGACTAAGTGGTTTAAAACAGAAGCCCAGCGTTACTGTGTATGATACAACCCTCTCCCCTATGCCTTGCAAAGACAATGGTCAGAACTCCACCAACCTGCACCCCCACTCCAGGAACTGTCTTACTGAAGCATGAATGTCACCCCAGAATGGATGCTGGGGATGGAGAAGAGGGATCCATGTAACCACACTGGCACTGCTGCTTCCCACAGGCCAAGGCTAAGGGGGGAGAAAGGGGATGGGAGATCAATAAAGTCTTTTTTTCTTTTACTCATGGCAAATCCATATTGGTGTTGATGTGGAGCGTTCACATGTTCAAACTACTGCCCTTCTGGTTTGAGGAGTCCTCTATTAACTGAGTGAGCAGTTCTGCCAGGAAATAACAAGGATACCATGCATTTCAGCAGTGCTTTTCATCAGATCATTCCTACTTACTTTACAAACAGAGTTAAGGAAGCCTCACAACATCCCTGTGAGGTAGGTGGAAATTCTTACACCCATTTTACAGGTGGTGGAGGAGAGGAAAAAAAAAAATAAGAATAATAAAAAAAAGAAAAACAGGCACTGAGAGGTAAAGTGATTATCACAGCAAGTCAGAAGCAGAGCTGGAAATAAGTCTAAGATTATTATCCTAGGTCCACTGCTCTAGACACTAGAGAACACCAACTCCCACATGCTATTGTAAGCTAAGACACTACCTTTCTCTTCTACTTTCACCTCCTTTGGTGATTTTGACACTTGTATCTTATGCTCCTTGCAGAGAGCCATGTGATCCATTAGTAATTTATTTGCAGAGGGAGCCAAGGGGGTACACACATCTTTAAATTATCCGTGCATGGCTCTAATTGTCCAGTGACTTCCCCCTTCCCCAGAAGATAATTTTCCCTGTTCTTTACATGTATGTCTATGTTTTGCTTAATTATTTTTTTGAGTAGAATCATACACTGAATCCACAGCTCTGAGGCTGTTATACAACTTCACTAGGAATTTCTTGAATACATGATTAATTTTTTTTTTTTTCTCATTGAGAGGGAATAAAACACATTTATATGTTATCACATCCAGAAATAGCAAATAATCCTTTGCTCATCTGTAGGGCCTTCCATCCAAGGACCTCCCATTCTATTACTAACACAATATCTCGCGCCTCACATCGTCTTTGTGAGGTAGAAAATGATTCCCAATTGTACAAGAAGGAAGAGTGACTTGCTGACAGTCCCACAGTGATTTCATTGCAGAGATGAGGCTGAATGCCAGATCGGACTGGTGTTCCCTGCCCAGTTTGCTGAGAAGCTCTGTCTTGATGCCGTGGCTCATCCTTGGTGGCTACAGATTCATTAGCAACCTGGCAGAGTACTTGAAAACTGGCTTGAAAAAAAATATATATATAAATAAATATAATCATCAACAAGCAGTTGACTGGATGCAGGAGGAAAACGCTGGCTTGTTTCATTGTGCTGTCGTGACCAGGAGGAAGAAACGAGCTTTTCCTGCAGCAGCTGTGAAAGAACTACAGAGTGTCCATTGAGTGTGTGGCATACAGTGCATTTTACTGAGGTACTCCCGTGGAAAAGCATGACATACTCAACATCTGATGAGTAAAGACTGGAACCGCCTGACAGCCATGTGGTGAACCATATACCTCTGATGAAGAAGCACTCATCTGTAAGCAGTCCACTGATCTAATGAAGGTATGCATGTCAGAGGTCAGGAACAGGGAGGGTTATTGAAATACCTGGGATGTAAAAGGACTTGTCAAGTAATTAGAAGTAAACAAGGGTGAGATTGATTCATCTAAGTCCAGTACATTGCTACCTGGAAGGGTTAGATGCTCTGAAGGAGGCAGAAAATACCTCGTATCAAACCATTTCAGGGCTTTGTTTCTTACCTAAAGGAAACTGTTTCCAGCTCCCTTCAACAAGAAGGCTGGTTTATGCTTAGAACCATTAAAACTTTATAGTTTTTCCTGTGAAGAAAATAAAAACTAATAGATCCCATCTAGTGTAAGTGTGGTGATTTTGCTGTTCATCTAAATCTTTGCCCTTGCTTGAATTCCAGGATTTCGAATTGGGCACAGTGGACTTGTTTCCTGCTGAAAAACATTCTCTTTCCTCAGTTACCTTTCATTATGTGTTAACTGTTCTCCTGTTTCTGTATTAAGAGAGTGGATAAATGGTAGCCTCCAGATTCTCTCTCTGCATCTTCCTTCCCATATGTTCCTTTGTCCTATTCCTTCCCAAAACTGAGGAGGTACCTTCCAATCTTCCTTTATGAGGAAGGAAAACATAACAGCCTTTGTCCAAGAAGCAAAGATTTTTTGACCTCAGGCTGCAAACCTTGGCAAAATACACAGGCCCAAGAGGAGCAAAAGGATTAATAGCATCAAATAAATAATAAAATTAAAAAAAAAAAAAAAAGACATGGCACCACTGTGGTGCTGAAGAATCCCAATGCACCCTACAAACTTTCTACATATGTACAGCTTCCTTCACTCAGCAGTGAAGTCCAGCCACCTTTGTGCTCCTATAGGGGCAGCTGTAGAGCAAGGCACGGGAACTCCACCAAACAGGTGAGATCAGCCAGTGCCAGACTTGTACTGGTGGCTGCCTGGGCTGGGACGTGGGGCAGCAGGACCGGAGGTGTGAGCCTGAGCCTCCCCAGAGCTCTCTGAGCCTCCCCAGAGCTCTCTCAGACACTCATTTGACTTTAATGCCCTGGGAGTCAGCCCTGCTACAATGGGAGACCGCAGGAGGTCTTTTCTAGCTCATGGCGGGATGAGTTTTATGCATTATGCCAAAGACCTTTTTTTTTTTCCCCTCCCTGATCTGGATTAGAGCCTGCCCTGGGAACAATAGGATGGGCTGCAACCCAGCAGAAAGAATTTGCTGAGCTGGCAGAGTCTGAGGTTTGCAGAGCAGAGCAGATGAGAGTGCATACCTGCATTTTTCTGGCATGAGGCTCAGTTTTGGGGGGAACAGAGCTGTTAACCTGAAGCTTTTGAACACATTGAACACACTGTCCCAGCCAAAAGGTGCTGCTGTAGTCCTAAAATTAGAAATCCACAGACATTTAAACATTTGCAAGCACATGCTTTTCTGCCTTTTGCAACAAAAATTAAAAATAAAATTAAGAAAAGATTTTGATGAGGCTCAGAGAGTTCTGTACAGACCTGTTGGCACAAAAGGTTTAAATCAGCTTTTGAAAGGCCTTGTTTTACTGGAGACTTTGGCATTTAATAGAGAAGTAGACCACTGGATGGCTCCCGTCTGTCAAATTAAAAACAAAGACTATTATCATATGAGACTTTTCAAACCTGAACAACCAGTTCTGTATTTTGAGGTTTAAATAGTCACATAGTTACCCAGACCCCTGGCTTAGGTTCACAGGTGCCTTCAGGACTCTGTACCTGAGATTTGCTGAGTGCCTGTAGGTCTGGGAGCTCCAGGAACTGAGCACATGTCAGGATCACGCCGTGAAGGCTTAGATTTGGTTTCATGCTCTGGGGGCTGTAGCTGTTTCCTCCTTTCACAGGAGACTTCCCACGTTTGCTTTGCTAATTGAGTTTCAGATCTTTAAGTTGCAAGACTACAAGTGAAAAATATCACTTGAATTTATTCTTTCCAGTGCTCTGAAACAGACTCAGAGCTGGATGTTCCCTCTCTTGGGAACAAATAATCCATCTGTGGGCATCTATTAAATCCTAGTAGAGAGCTACTGTTATCCATGCCCACTGTCAATGTTGCTTGAAGAGCAGAAATATTTTTGACAAAGGGAAAATATTTTTACTTAACTCAGATTTGCATTCACAGATAGAGTGGGGACATTTTGGCCTTTATGTTCTGAACAGAGAGGGGAAATAGTGCTTGCTATTTTACTGTGGTGATGCTAAGCACAGAATTCACTTTGTGAATTAAATAACTGCAATTCCATGCCAACAGCGAAGGGGAAATCTGCTCAGCATGCCATGGCTTGAAACAGAAAATGAAATAGTAGATGCAGTTGCTGATCAGTCTTCCCCTGGCTGGCTGAAGGGACAGATCCTCCCCATGTTTCTAAAGAAAAGTGGAACACAAAGCTTCCAGTAAATACGTTCACAGTGGTGACATTTGGGGTTCACTGCCACATTAGGTTTTAGAAGACATCAGTGATGTGTACAGTGTAGATATTACTGTAAGGAGTGAGCTGGCATGTGGAAACAGGGAAAACATTCCTTTTCAAATGGACATACAGGGTAAATAAGGCACAGTTACCATGATAGTACCTTTCCAGTTGAGAATCTCAAGAGGAAATAATATTCAAATGGCCATTTTAGCACTTTTTGATTAAAAATATCGTTTGATTCTTTCTCTCTCTCTTCTTTTCTCTTCATCCTTTTCTTTTTCACGTGCTCCCCGTGTACTGCAGCTTCATACAGTCAAATCGTCTGACCTGGCGCGGCTGCTGGCTTTACTTAGCCTGCTGAGGGGTCTCATATCAGTGGTGAGTTCAGCAGGTGCTGACGGCCCTTCCACTTCATCGGCCACCACCTCTTCTACTTTCTTCACCCCTGGCTCTTCCTGAGGTACTGGCTGCTCCTCCTCTTGTTCCTCTTCCTCCTCTGCTCTCACCTTCTCCTCTTCCGGTTCCTTCGCTGGTGCATATGATGGTAACCTCTCCTCGAATGCCCTGGAGAGATCTTCCAACGGTGCCATCCCAATCTTCTCCTCAAACTCATTGAAGGCTGATGGAAGGGGACTGGGCTCAACCCCTACTTCTGTGAGAGGAAAATAGAGGGACACTGGCTTCTCTTCTTCCAGCAGCTTGTAGCCTTTGGCCTTTTGGATGGAGGGGACTGTGATGGCAGGAAGAGGCTTCTCTGGGACCTCCCCGATCTCTTCCTCCGCTGGTCTCAGAGCCTTGCGGATCCTTTTCAGGATCAAGTGACTGATCTCCACCAGGTTGAGGAAGAGGGACACAGAAGCCACCACCAGCATGAACATAATAAAGATGGTCTTCTCCGTGGGCCTGGAGACAAAACAGTCCACAAGATTGGGACAGGGCCAGCGCCCACAACGGTAAAGGGGGAGAATTCGGAAGCCGTACAGGAAATATTGACCTACTATGAATCCCACCTCAAAGAGGGTTTTGAAAATTATGTGGAAGATGTAGGTTCTCAGCAGGGTACCCTCCAGGCGAAACTTCTTGGCCCCATCAGGGTTGTTGCCTTTGTTTTGATTGGGAGCCAGGGGCAGCTTCTCTTCATCCACCTCAGCTTGCTGACGCCTCTCAGCTTCCTCTCGCTCTTTCCTCTTCTCCTCCATGCGGACGTGGTGCACCGCGTGCCCAAAGTACATTAGCGAAGGCGTGGATACAAAGATGATCTGCAGGACCCAGAGCCGGATGTGGGAGATGGGGAAGGCCTCATCATAGCAGACATTCTCGCAACCAGGTTGCTGGGTGTTGCACACAAAGTCTGACTGTTCATCTCCCCACACCAGCTCGGCAGCCGTTCCCAGGATCAGGATGCGGAAGATGAAGAGCACCGTGAGCCAAACTCTCCCGATGACAGTGGACTGCTCATTCACCTGCTCTAAGATGTTCCCCAAGAAACTCCAGTCACCCATTTCTCACTGTCTAAGGAAAGAAAAAAAAACAAAAAGAAGGAATGACCACAAATTATGCTAAATTTAAAAGATTTCAGGTTTTCCCACTGATGCTTGTTGTTGCTTTCAACTAATAGTTCCCTAATACGCATTGAGAACAGAAAGGTTGCTTGCTGATTTGCCTGATCACACCGATTTATTAGCAGAAGGGCTGGGAAGCCAGAGCAAACTGCTAAATTCTTCCTTCCCTGGCTCTAAATGGGCAATTACTTTTCAGCTGGGGAGTATATTTCCCAGCCAAGAGTCTTCTGCGGTGCCTTGTAGGCTCCATTGCCTGAGCCTGCTTAGATTTGGTACATGTACAAACACTGGCCAGCGGTACAGTGGAACACATTTATCACTCTCTTAGAAAAGAGAGTGAAGCTTTCAAGCACCCAAGCTCTTCCACAGCAGAACCACACATGGGTCAATCAGATCTCCAACCAGTGCCGATCCTGCACCTACACAAACCTGAATTCTCTGTAGGTTACATACGTTAATTCTACGTTAGAAATCACTCTGTTAGATAAGAATGGCAATAACATCATCATTACTATGTCAGTAATCCTATATAAGCTTAATAACTACCATATATATTAGTTTTGCTGTACAGTATGCATTATAGACAATATAATTCTTTAGTGTTATTGGGGCTGTTCTTTCTTTGTATCCTGAAGTCAGTTGCCACACTGACATTGGAACCAACTTGGAGAAAAACACAAAGGTCTGTAACTGGAACCTAAAATACTATTATCTCTGTCTAAAATGTCATTGCAACGCTGTTGCTACCTCAATCTAATCTAGAAGAATCTTCTAGGTTCTTCTAACCTAGGAGCCACCTGCAGATATCCTATTAGAAAGCTAGGAAAGTAGTCCCTTTGCACGTAATGCAAGTCAAACATTGCATCTGTCAGTATTTTTGCCTGATAAGAAATTGTTCCTAGGCCAGGACTTCATCCTGCATACCCTAAATATCCCACTATATAATTTTAGGCAAGGAAAAAATCTATGAATGAGGGAAATAAAGAGGAAACTTGTTTGGGATGGGCTGATTTAACACATCAGAGCAGTTTGAAGTCTCTGAGGAATGCAGAATACTACAGTGATCCAGAAAGACCAATTTACAGACCCTGACAAGTGAAACGGGAAACGTTATTCATAAAAATAGCTACTGACAGGGATCCAGACCTTTATCTCTTAGATACTGCCTCCATCTATAGTTTCCTAATTGCAGACACACACAGGGAAAAAGAAGGTACAGTCAACAGCATGAAAATCTGAGTGTCTAAACTTCCCTCCTCCTTCAGATACCACTGGGATATGTTTGGAATGCCATATGCTACGAGACACCAACACATACCAGTCTGTTTCAACTCCTCACACATAGACAAACACACAAAATATTGGGGGTTCTATGGCTCTGGGGAATTTCTCAAATTTTCAACCAAAAAAAAAACCCCAAAACAAAACAATCTCCTCCTGATGGCATTTTTCTAAACCAAGGTGGACTCATTTCCCTTGCCTTCAGACCCTGTGAAGTGTTAAACCCCACATACCCACGTTAGGAAATGAAGAAGAGAAGGCAGTCCTTGAGCTTGCACAAACACCTTGCATGCCTAAGCGGCGAACATCTAATTTAATCACCGAAGAAAATTGCTACTTTCTCAGTCATTAAAGTTGTGTAAAAGAGTGTGTTAATGTCAGCACTTACATTAACAAGTCTAGCAGAAGATTATGCTGTTTACATACATTATCTAAACTGATTTAAACATCCTCTTTCTGCAAATTCACAGAGCACAGTACACCCAACAGTTACCAATGATGTGCAACTCCCTAAAAAACACGACTACACACAAGATAAACTTCACTGTCCCCCTGGCACCGCAGTGAACTCCATCCCCTTCTTTCTTTGGGAGTCACACTGATATCCACAGCTCCCATTTGAATGTTTCCACTTGCAGCATGCAAGAGTGACATTCTAAATGTGATAAACCTTATCATACAGAAAACTCACTGTACAAGAGAGGGAAAAAATGTTTCCTGTCTCACTCCATCAAATGTCTCGCTTGTGGCTCGCTACACTTGGCTAAACTCTTCCTGAGATCATTTCTGAAGTAGCTTTTCAATAAACCTGCCGTGACCATCCTCTCTATTTTCTGCAAGTGAAGCGGTTCGAGGTTTTTCAGTCAGTTTGACTGAAAGAAACAATTTCAGGTGGACTGAAGATGAGTGGTACAACCAGTTCCAACGTCTAGAATTCCACCTGTGAGCCCCTCAAGTCTCAAAAAAAAGGTGCAAGCGATGAATTTAAGGTAGTCACCTTTTCCCTTAAATTGCCTCTCGTGAGGAAAAGAGCAGAAGACCACCTATAAGCCCACTCAGAGTCAACAGACTCATGTTCTTAACTCACATGGGCTTGTTGCAAACCCCCACCCTGCACTTCCAGACGTTGCAACCTGAGCAAACTACCAGAGTTTAAAAAAAAAAAGACTGTATAGGTTAAGGATGTAGAGCAAGCAACTTGCCACTGTGAAAGGCTCCACCGAAGAAATGTGTCCCCCTCCTCTCTTGGCACTCTGCAGGGAAGAGTGAACTTTTGTCTCTCTTCTTCCCTACCCTAAAAGTCCCGATCTTGTCGCACGACTGAGCAGATATGACTGAATTGGCTCTGATGGTGGGTTTTAGTTGCCCTGCAATATTTAAGCTCCGAGCCAGACGGCTTTATGAAGTGAGTGACAGTCAGTGATGTGAGGAACAATAGAGAGCAGGAAAAAAAAAATAGAGAAAGAGAGGCAGAGACACAGAGAGGAGAATCCACTGCACATGAAAAAGCAGAGGGGGGAGAGGAACAGGCGACAGGCAGTGAAAGCCTAATACATGCATAAATGGGACTTTGCACCGTTAAGCAGGGACCAAAGCATCTCTGCAATTCTGCCACGGTTCAGCACAGCTCTGTGTGTCCCCACTCGCTAGTCCTTAGGTGTCGTGGTGGGACAGGTGGAAAGGGAACGCCAACACCTCTGATAGAGGCAGAACTAATTGAATTAATTTGTTACCTACATCTTAGCTCTGACAGCCAAGTCTCGTTGCTTATTTCTAGCACAGGTGGTCACTGAGGATCTGTACTTGGCATTGTCAGACACTTTGGGCTGCTCTTTAACACCTTTTACCAGGAAAAAGAAGCACTATGGGAAAACCAGATCAGCACTCAATAGTAATCAAAGCTGAGAAACACTAATTTTACAACCTCACTTTCAGTGTCTGACTTCTGCTTAGTTTTTTTCTTCCAAATGCATCTTGCACATGCACCAAAAAAGTCTAAACCAAACTGTTTTGTTAAGGAGAGCAGCCGAATTCCAGCAGCCTGGCAAACAGGAATGTTACCCCAGGCACACTCACCTATCCCCAGCCATCTGCAAAAATGCTAGAGAGCCCGATGGAAAAATCACCAGCTCAGCAGTAATGCATCCACAAGTACAACTAACGACCTTGGGAGTTTTGATCACAAGCCAAAGGATCAAACTTTATTCTGAGGTGTTGTTTTTGTAGGCTTGCTGTCTGAGTTGCTCAGAACGTGCTCTTGGTGCTCAGCTCTGAAGAAAAAGAGGATTACGGGAAGCAAGATCTGCTCAGCAATGGTACAGATACCAGGCTCATAAAGTGATGAAGCAGCAGGTAGCTCTCCAGTCTCTTTATGCAGACTCAACACTGAATTTAATTCTCCAGAATGGCATTAGGAGATGCTCTGTCTCTAGAAAAGTTGTCATTTCAATGAGATATTATAATATGAGGGCCACAAAATTTTGTATCTTCAAACCAATGGTTTTGGGTCCCTCTCTTCAGGGTTTCTGGGCGTGTGTGCATGTGTAAGTTCAAAGCCTCCTTTCAGCAAGTTGTCTGCCCAAACAACTTTTTAAGCTGTGTTGCATAGCTCCAAAGTCCAAAGCACAAGTGGAGGCAGAGGTGAAGTTTTTCAAACTGGATTTCAAAAGAGCTAAAGGATAAGTGAGAGATGGAAAATAATCACATTTTGCAAGAGGGACCAGCTTGGAGACACAAAGGAAAAATCAATGTCTATGCATGCAGTTGGAATGAAGGTCATATTTTCAACACCTTAATAAATCACTCTCTATTTTAACAGAGAAGTAGTAGAGGTCTATACTTGACATTTTTCAGCCTGTGCTACATAAAGCATGGGAATAGTCTCCCCGGAGAGAGGACACACAGGGGAGAAGATACAAGTCCCAAGAGCATGAAGTGAATAAGAACAGGCACAGTTTGATCAACAAGGGGAGTAAGGATGGCACAGAAGAGTAAGGAATACCTTTGTCACTTTGTTTTGCTATATGCTACTAACATAAACTAGGATTAATACATGAGTGACTGATCATCACTGCCACCCTCATGCCCTCTCTGGGAAGCTGTAAGAGAGGGAGGACTAAATGATACCACCAGTAGCAAACACCTCTAAAAAGTGCCTGCAAGCTGCTGCATCACAGAGGCCAGATGGTTCAGACATTAACTGCCCATCCCTTTTTCAGACTGAAACTGTCTTTTTGGAAAACTCAGCTGTGGCTGAATGTGCATGTCCCTTTCTGGGCCTTATCTCTCTAATAAAATGAGCCCAAACCCAAATCTGGTATGTAACTACCTGGCTGTAGTCCATCTCTAAATTACATCCAGCTACCATCAGAGACATTTCCCATTAACCTTCTCTCTGCCACTTGCAGGCTCTATCCAAATACCAAACACCACGTGGCAAGTTGCAGAACAGCTTGCAAGATGCAGCTGATGCAGAAGTTCATATTTGTCATTGATCATTTGGTATGTGTGACCTTCATCTGAATGATCAGGGTGGCTTTCTTTGCTGTCATGAGGGTACAGAGCCTTTAACACTTACTTTGTTGGACATTTCTGGTTTGGGGAAAACCACACAATCCCTTCAACTGGCTGCCTTTTAAAAAGGCACCACTGAGCTCTGGACCAGATTCTCCATCACACTAGAGCCTCCTTCACCTGAAAAAAATGGCCTAAATGAAGACAAAGATGGCCAGTGAGGAATTCCTCTTGTACTGGGGCTACACAGGGAAGTGGTGGTTTGAGATGGGGATGAAGAAGAGAGGGCAGAACAGGAGAAGAGTAAGAAAGGGGACTTGATTCTCTCAGGCATTGAGGAGAAGATGTGGAAGCCTTTGTAATATGAAAGCAATGAAAGAAAGGCTTTTGTGTTTACAGGCTCAGTAGGCAACCTGTGGAAGTGCTGAGTACTTCCATCTCCAAAAACAAGTGCTAGAAATAGTAGCACCTAATGAGAGTAACACTGTTACTCACAGTGACTTTTCCTCTCCTGTGGGACTTTTCTTGCCTTCAAAGAACCATGGACATCTCCTGCACTTTAAAAACGTTATTTTCTTTGGAAAGAAGTTTGCTTCATTGCTGACTTCTCACCCTTTTAACTGCTCTGGTGACTGAGCTCCTGTCTCTGGCACCACTGAGACTCTAAAGTCTCCACTGCAACTCAGCCTTTTGCTCAGAGCCTACGAGGTCACTTGGGGAATGTGGGTTTTTTCATTCCAAACGGATTTCCAACACAGACATGATGTCAGGACAAGGCAGGGCCGTGCTATTGAACAGCTCTGTTCATGCATGATAGCAGATTGTGCAATTATATAGCGCAGAACCCTGGATAACGATACCTCTCCCTCAAACAAAGTTATCTTCTCCCGATCTGCTTAGCTAGAAAGTGGCACATGCTTCCTGTTCTTCTGCTGAACACACAGACCTTTTGCTCATGGCTGGAGCTGAACACTAGATATATTCAGCCTCCCTACAAGAAGCAGAGAGTTTTACCCAACATACTTGTTCACTAAACGTTACCCAACTTAGCAGACACCTGCTTTCTAGTAACACCTATCTTTGTCCATCCCAGAGCAAAAACCATCGGTCAGTCTGATCACTAGGACCAGAGTCTGCCAGATCTCATCTTCTCTCTGCCACCTACTGGTCTCAGAAATCATTTTAATGGATCTAACCCTGGGCAGATCTTTAGACAGAAGTTGTCGTGTCCCTACGAGGCTGGTAAATGTCACTGTCCACGTGTTACAGGCACAGCTCTGAGATTTTCCCAGGGCTCTTCCTCCAGACACTGCGTGATATAAATTGCTGGGGAATATATTTTGCTAGAGAACTGCAAACAAACTGTAAAGAAACGAGAGGGAGAAAGATATAAAGCAACCAGAAAGAGGGAAATTGGGGAAGTAGGAGCTAACAGGAAGGTTTGGGCAAGAACACAAGAGAAGAGGTGAAGGCAGGGTTGGATTGTGCTGAGCTTCAAACTAGAGGATAAATACTTATGGGAAACATGCTTTTAATTTAAGGGATGGAATAAAACTAGACAATGAGTTAAGATAAGCAAGGCAAAAAGGGAATGTCTTTCAATATCTATTTAACTTAAATGCAGTTCTTCTCTGAAAATTACTGTCATAAGCAGATCTGGGGAATTAGAGGCCAGTCAGCCTAACCATGATACCTAGAGAGATACTGGAACCAATTATGAAACAATCCATTTATAAGTAGCTAAAGCACAATAAGGTGATAAGAAACAACCAGCAGGGAATTTTGAAGAACAAATCCTGTCAAACCAGGCTAATTTCCTTCTTTGACTAACAGGCTTGGTAGATGAGGAAAAAATGGTAGGTATAAAATACCTCAATTTCAGTGGGCATTTAGACAATATCTGGATCACAGCAAGCAAAGTCACCGTGCAGAGGCTACACAGGTTGAAGTACCATCATCAAGGGTAATTATCAGGGCTTCACTGTTCCAGGTGGGAGGTTCACATCCCTGAAGTTCTGCCTCCAGGGTTGCTCAGGTTGCTGTGTCTTTTGGACAACAGACTAGAGGACAAAACCAAAAGGATGACAAGCTGGGTTGGAGGAACAGCAGTCCCTCCTGAAAGCATGGGTGATCAGAACTTGAGAGGAACAGGAGACACTGGAGAGCTGCCCTCTGCAGAGGTGACTGCACCAAGGTACAATTCAGGACAGGTGACTGCACAGACACTCAATGTGCTGCTCCAAACTAGATCATAACCATTTTAGCAGCAGTGGAGGAAAAAAAGAGCTGGGGTGGGGCTGACATGAGTCTGTGAAGTAAGATTCCCACAGGAAAAAAGAAAGACAAATCTCATTGTGAGATGCTGGAAGGGGAGTTTTGTCTATAAGGTAAAGGAATTATTTTGTGCATTTACTGGCTACTGCTGAGCTCTCAGCAGGAACAGTGTGTCCAGTTCCAGGCACTACATTTTACAGGAGATGTAGACAAATTGGAGAGAATCCAGAAAAAAAACAACAACAAAATGATAAGAGATGCAAAAAAACCGTGACTTATAAGGAATGGATAAAATAACTGACTTTGTTTTCTCTAGGAAAAGAGCAACAGGAGGGAAGGCATGATAACAGTCTTCCAGCACATAAATATTTGTTATAATGGGTGGAGAGACTAAGCAGTTGTCCTCTACATTCACCAGAAGTAGAAGAAGAAATAATCAGCTTAATTTGCAATAAAAATGATATAGTTAAACATTAGAAAAACACTTTGCAACAGTAAGAATAGCAAAGCACTGGAGCACGCTGCTTGGGGAGGCTGGAGAATCACAGGAGGTTTTTATGAAGAGGTAAACAAACATCTGTTAAGGATGATCTTACCTCATAAGCAGGAAAACAATCAAGGGGAAAGAGAGAGGGTTTCTCAGGTCTTTGGCTCTACAGTTTTCTGTAGGGCCAGAGACCCAGAGAAATCTCAGTGAAATATTTTCAGTTTTAAAAGTAAATATATATATATATATATATATATATATATATATATATATATATCTTGCCACCAACACTGAAATCAGCCTGGACATCCTGGGTTGTCTACACCACCCGGTGCACACTGAGCTGGGGAGATACCAGCTCAGGTCTGGGAGCAGGTTGGCTGTGTCAGCAAAGCGTTCCACTTGAGTTAATTATCTCCTCTAGAGTGGGGCTAATTAGCTGGGGCAGTGTGAAGCACAGTGATGCTATGCTGCTTCCCGTGCTGGTCCTAGCTCACCCCAGGCTACCAGAGATATCTCTACACTGCCCTGTGAGGAGGGTTGTTCTCAGGGAAGCTTCAGGAGGGTCATTGCTTTGTTCTTTGACTTCAGTGATGGCTCTGAATGTGCTGTGGATTTAGAGGTGTTTCCTTAGTGTCACTACCTTTCAATCAACTTGTTCTCTTACTGTAGGAAGTGTAAGATTAAATGCCACAGCTTATTTAGTGTTTCATCAGGACATTGATGCTAAACATGAAAAACAGGATATGAGTGACCCATAGCACTTCCAGTAAGAACCTCTTTTCTCACTCAGTCCAGCTCTGACTTTTTCCAGAGATCCTGATTTCATTTGAGGGCAGGAGA
The DNA here is from genome assembly GCA_907165065.1 of Caprimulgus europaeus. The sequence goes on from OU015523.1 coordinate 4,577,242, forward strand.
GGGGAAAAAAAAAAATCCAAAACACTCACCTTGTCCCAGTGCAATTGCTGGAGTAGCATCAGCAAAGCAGGAGCAGGGAGCAGCCTCTGCAAAGCTCCTGCAGCCTGAGCCACTAGCGGGCGATGTTTTCTCACTCATGCACTGTGCAGCACCAGGGGACACCGAGGGATGCTGAGGAGAAAGGAGGAGAAGGCACAGTGTGTTGTCTGTTAAGCTCTCTAAAACCCTACCTTTCTCTTCCCTCATCCCTCATTTCTCCAATTTTTTCTGCAGATACAAAACTAAGGCACAGCAAACACAGGGAAGCTGCAGTGATGTGGTAATATCTATCATGAATATGGTATTTTTATGGTAAATTGTTAAATAAATGGAGTTAAACTGACACTTATGTCATTGATTTCACCTATAGAATCAGCATAAACCTTGTTGACAAAGCTCTTTGTCACTCTATAATCTTGAATCTGCATTCTTTTTCCTGCAAATATTTCTCATGTATATCAGCAGACCTGCATGATTCTCCTTTAATAACAGCATGGTTAATAGGGAAAACTGCACTGAACTTACCAAAAAACATGTGAGGCAAAGGAGGTGAACTGTCAGGTGTCAAAGGTAGGTGCTATGGTACTGCACCAGCAGCACAAACAGGGCCAGGAAGGGAAGACTACTCCTTTAGACACACGATTTCATGGATCAGCATGATTTCACTTAAAACTTGGCCAGGCTGTCTCTAGAAGCACAGAGCTTTACAACAGTGTTGTGGTTAGAAAGTCTAAGTTCTCATACCAGGGCAGATGCTATTTCTTAAGAGGTACACCAGGCAAAAGCCCAGAGCTTGTAGGCAAGGTGTAGCACATGCTTTATGGAGCCATCATATGCAAGGTTCCCATATACCCTCCTCTTAGCTGTCCCTTTCTCTGCTCCCTGCCTAGAACCTACCACCTGGTCAGACATGAAGGTGGAGCACATCAGCTGGAGGACATCAGTGAGAAGATCTGAGAATATAGGCATGCAGCATATTTAGGTGGTCCACAGACCCCAATTTCTCTCTGCATGTATTCTGGATTATGGCCCTTCCACCACTACTGAGATCCTCCTCCAAGAAATGGATTAACTGCTGTCTGGGGTTGTGAGGTATCAGACCAGTCCAGGGAACATGTTGCTTACAGCCAATCTGGACTATGTAAAGTGGATCCAGTGACAAACACCTGATAATACTTCTGGTAATAATTAATTGTGCCAGGCCTGCCAGTAAAAGAGAGGCTAATAATATCTGCCAGCCTCTTGAGGGGATCTCCATGTGTTTGTCTTATCAAGACTTCTTGTACAATATCTGTACATCCTCGGACACAAGGAGCTGGAAGGGACAAAGCTTCTGAAAGATCTAAACAAGTGGGTATGTCTGGAAATGTCCTGTGTTACCTCACTGTCCATGAGGTTTGTTGCCTTCCAGTTTCTGATGGTTGCTCTTTCCCTGCTCCTTTCTCCCTTTTTCTGGGCTCTCCTACCACCACCAAGTCCTGCCTTGCTGAGTGGCAGCTTCAGGGCTCTCAGGAGCCTTGTCACCACCCACTCTCCACCTTTATCTCCCTGCCTTCATTTCCACACCAGGGAATGACACGGTGGAGGTGTGCTGTGCATACAAGGTGCGGAGGTGGCCCAGGAGAGCACGTAAGCAAGACAGGGGAGCGATGGGGATGGCAACCAGGCCATTATCTCTTCTTCCAGTCCCGAGAGATGTGCGTACCTGACGTGCACTTTGGCTGACCTCAGCTTCTCATTTCCCAGAGCAGAGCATGTTCCCAGCCTCTCTGGGGAGGACATCCGTGGGGACAGTTCCTGTTTCCCTGCCCTTTCAGTCAGTTGCCTTCCTGAGCCTGATATGATTGTTTCTTTGGGCACAGTGTGAAAGATGCCAGCAAGGAACGGAAGCCTCTCATGCCTCAGCAATTTATTAAGAAGAAAAGGAGGTTATTGAACTTGGAAGCTGTTGAGCCAGTCATTCTCTTTTCCTGACCAAGAAGATAACCCATCCATAGATAAATCATCCATCCAAAGGTCTTCAGGCATTCCCTGAGACAACCTGGCCTCAAACTAATAAACAACTGGGTGGAGGGAGGCAGAGATTATCTGTGTACAGACCTGCCAGGAAACATAGGTGGTAGGGCTGAAGGGCCTCCAGTTTAGAGAGACCAGTGAGGTTTTTTTCTCTTCATTTTTTCTAGCAGACTTCAATCCCTTGGAGTCCTGTTACTGCTCAGTGATTATGATAATCTTAACAGAGAAGTTGTGGCTGTTCCTCCCTGGAAGTGTTCTCGGCCAGGTTGGATGAGGCTTTGAGCAACCTGGTCTAGTGGAAGGTGTCCCTGCTGATGGCAGGGGGGTTGGAACTGGATGAGCTTTAAGGTCCCTTCCAACCCAAACCAGTCTGTGATTCTATGAATATGGTTTAAAACATTATCAAGATCCTTGGAAGAGAAGCATCAAGACTCTTGAGGGTGTCCTGCCCTGTGTCAGACCTGGCAAAACCTTCAGCAGCTACTTCTATGGCAAGTCCCACCTTGGCACAGCAACTGTCCATTACTCTTCCACATGTCCTGTGCTACACGTCCCCATTCTTCTCTAATGGATAAACACCACCATAATGAACACAGCTATGACTACACACAGTTCCTCAGCAAAGTAAGGCATGTATTTTAATGGCCTATGTCTCTCCAGTCCCTGAAGCTCTGAAGTGAGGACATGAACTCTAATATCTCTGTTGGCCACCCTGCTTTGGCCCATGGTGCAGCAGGTTTGGTGGGTTTCTAATCCTTCTGCTGCATGTCAGCTCCACTGACCGGTGCTGGGTGTATTCACCTGCAGCCCTGGCTCTTCCAAAAGCCCTCCTTTAGAGAAACACAACATAGAAGTCAAGTCCACTCTAATACATCCTCTTTAGCTGTGTACAATTAGAGAATCCCAGAATTGCCTCAACTGGAAAAGCCCTTTAAGATCATGGAGTCGAACCATGAACCCAACACTGACCAGTCCCCACTGACCCATGTCCCTCAGCACTGTGTCTACACGACTCTTCAATCCCTCCAGGGATGGGGACTCCACCACTGCCCTGGGCAACCCCTTCCAATGCCTCAGAACCCTTTCAGCAAAGAAATTCTTCCTCACATCCAACCTCAGCTGCCCTGGGCACAACTTGAGGCCATTTCCTCTTGTCCTGTCCCTTGTCCCTTGGTTGAACAGACCCACCCCCACCTCTCTCCACCCTCCTTTCAGGGAGCTGGAGAACACAACACAGTTCAGCATAATCCAAGTAAAGCTTAAAAATGCTCAGCATCCCTTTCCATGTTCTATTCACCAAGGTTTTGCCTGCCCAGGGGACTACAGCTATAAGACATTGGAAAAGATGTTGGGATGGTTTGTACACCTGAATGTTAAAATCAATGTCTGTAGCCCTAAGAAAAACAGAGTGGGCAGAAATGGGGTGAAAATAAAAAGTATTACCTGCTCACTTTTTTGTGTGTGATTTTGAATTGTAATTTCCCAGTTAGCCACAGTCAATATTTGTGAATCGATGTTCTAGCAACTGGATGGATGATCTGGGTCTGGGACAGATAACCAAGCCACACACTGGGATATGGGAGCACTGGTTATTTGAGCACTAACCAAAGCAAAATTAAACAGAAGTTATTGCTTAGTTTAACACTTGCTGATGTTGCTGACTCAAAAACAGCCTTGGGGATTTTTAAATGCTCTAAACAGCTTCTTCAGTTTGCAAATCTTTAATTCCAAATGAACAGAACCTGTATTTCACCTCGTCTGGATGAGTAAAGTGATGGTAGAAACGAAATGCTGGTAGCAACTTTACTGATCCCCAGTGAACTGCACTGTTATACAAAGGCAGAAGAAGGTCTGAAATGGCAATGCAATGTTTTGCAAGACACCACGCTTTAAAAAGTCCTGTTTCACAGCCCTGAGTAAAATTCTGGGCCAAATCAACATAAAAAAAGAATTTAAATTTAAAAAAAATTATAAATAATCATTGGGAACTGCTAGAAAATTTTTTACTATGCACCAAAAATAACAACTTTCTGGTAAAGAAAGAATAGTGTAATTGAAAAAATAAATTAATAAATTAATAAATTAAACCCAATAGATTTAAAATTGACTTTTGGGTGGCTTTAAGTAAAACATGTATAGCAAATAGTAAGAGAGGATGAAGCTGAACAGAAATTAGAATATAGGAATTATAAAAAAAAAGATGATGAAAGTGAAAGGGAAAAAAAAAACCTGACAAAGCTATTTTTATAAAAAGTAAATTAAGAACTAAGTGAGTCTTAATCATGGTATCGATCTGTTATCAAATGGAAATGTTAGATTATTCAATAATAATGCAGACAAGAAAAATGAAATCAATAAATACTTCTATCCTGCTGCTGGGAAAAGAGAAAGATGGTGAAGACCTTGTTGATGACGTGTCTATTTCTTGTAGTACCTCAGAGGGATTAAATGCCACCTACCAAAATCAGGCATTTTAAATATACTTTACACTGTAGATTTTTAAAAATTTTATTTTATTTTTAAATAATAGGATGTCTCTGCACTATTTATGTTCATTTTCTGTCCTTCTTGGTGTAAAGGGTAAGTCCTGGAGGAGAAGAAGAAAACCCAGAGCCTGGCATTTTATAAAGACTATGTAGAAAGGGCATAATTGTTTTATAATTAGCTCATAACTGTAATTACTCACAGGTAACTACAGACCTGTGATAGGATCTCAGGCCTGAACTAAATAATGAAGTGGCTAACACAGAAGACAGGGAATAAAAGGGAGGAAATATAACGAGGGGCAATCAACATGGGTTTGTAGACAATTCACCGCGTTGAACGGCGTTAATACTCTTCTCTGAGGAAATTGCACGGCCTGTTGTTAAATATAACGAAGCTGGTACAATCTACTTCAGGCCCTGGAAGGCAGTTTCCCTTCCATCACGTGGCAATTTGATTAAAGAACTTGCTTGACATAAAAATAAGATAGTGGTCATTAAACAGGCTATAAATGACGCCTCAGACTGGTCCCAAAATACAGCTGAGAACAAGAAGTGATTGTTTTGTTTATCCTCCAGGTTTGATCCTGGAGGGTGTTTGGCATCATGGTGTTTTTAGTCAATAACCTGGAAGAAAACTTCAAATGTTTTGCAAATGTCACTAAATCCAGGAGAGAGACGAATCATGAAAAAGGGGACTGCTGATCTAAAGCATCCCTGAGGGCACAGCGAGGTGGGCAGACACAGGAAGGGTTTGCTTTAGCACAAGGAACAAGTCTTGTCTTGCACACAGAATCATCAAATGATTTGGGTTGGAAGGGACCCTCAAAGCTCATCTAGTCCATCCCCCCTGCAGTGAGCAGGGACATCTTTACCAGAGCAGGTTGTCCAGAGCCCCATCAAGCCTGACCTTGAGTATCTCCAGGGATGGGGCCTCCACTACCTCTCTGGGCAACCTGTTCCAATGATCCACCACCCTCATACTGGAGAAGTTTTCCCTATTATCCAACCTAAATCCACCCTTTTGTAGTTTAAAAACATGCCCTTGAGACCAGTTCTTCCCCAGCTTTCTTGTAGCCCCTTCAGGCACTGGGAGGCCACTGGAAGGTCTCCCCGGAGCCTTCTCTTCCCCAGGCTGAACAGCCCCAACTCTCTCAGCCTGTCCTCACAGCAGAGCTGCTCCAGCCCTGGCATCATCCTCGTGGCCTCCTCTGGACACACTCCAACAGGTACACGTCCTTCTTGTGTTGAGGGCTCCAAAACTGGACACAGTATTCCAGTTTTGGAGCCCTCACATCCACAAGGAGATCAGCTGTAGCTCTTCTATGAGGAACTTCGTCCCAGGCAGCAGTGACTGTGCAGAGGACTCTGAGCTCAGGGTGGGTGAGGAGCTGTGAGTGAGCTCACAGTGCAAGATTGTGCTTGAAAGGGCCAACATGATCCTTGGATGTACACATAGAAGCAAGCTGTGTCCATACATCACCTCAGTCCTGCCTGCTTTATTCTCCAGTTTTCAACACATTTTCCTCTGCTGTCAAAATCTCCCCATTATATGTTCTCCATGACCCCTAATTCAGCACATTAGAAAGAGAGAGCTTATTTTCTGGTTTAAAAGTCAGCTTGCTTTCATGACTACCTGCCAGGTTGAATTAAAGAAGGTACCCCCAGGACTGTGTTCTTACACCTTGTACTGATCCTATCAGATCTTAGATCTACATATGGGCTGCTGCTATGCAATTTTAAGGACTTAAATCTGCTTATCTCTAGTCCAGCTCCCAAAAATAATTGAGGATGTGTGAGGCAGCTCAGAAAAAGGTGTCACGAGTGGCTATGTATAGCATCATCATGAGCTTTCTTGTTCATGCCTTTCAAAAGCTTGTCCCATCTATGAGCAATGTCTCATCTCTCAGTCTTGGCAAGATAGCACCTATCTTTGCTATCCACAGAAGAGAAGCAGTTTGAAGGACACAGGCAAGACCACGGAAGAAGCAAAAGTGAAGCCAGAAGACTAGAATTACCACAAAGCAGAATGAGAACAGCAAAGAACGCTCAGAAGAAAACAAAGCAATAAAGATACTGCCAGGGCACAATCCACATGTGGCAAAGGACAGCTCACAGACAACCTGGATGTAGATCCTGCCTCCTTCATGATCCATACAGATGGTTCCCCACAAAGCACCAAAGTGCATTTGTATTGAGGGGTATCACTGGAGCTGCCTGTAGCAGACTTGTATCTACCCAGCATGAGGGTGCCAGCAACCTCCTGTTATTCCTTCACCTCTATTTCCTACAAACACCAAACCTGGTGAGCTGTCAGTGAACCTACAAAGACTTCTGAACAACCAGCCACCAATCACACACCCAGAACATACCCCAAAAAATAGAGATTCCTGCAAATTCTCTTGGATGCTACTTGCTGTCTACATTGCCATGCCTGTCAAAAGCCATGGGACTGTCCTACCAGTGGATTTTAATTTAGCTGGGAATTGACACTTGCATTAACAAGTCTCCCTGACACCAAAGACTTTAGTCACTGGTGAACCTCAGGTGTCAAAGGTTGGAACCAATTAATTTCCTGCAAACTAGTGCTGGTACCCTCTTTGAATGTGTTGCCTATCCTGCCAAAGCATGGAAAACCTGGAACTGTCCTAGAAAACATCTGTCCTGGGAAAAGCAAAGGCTACTAAGGAACTCAAGAAATTTTATTGGTTTCTTCTTTTCCAAAAAGGATGCCTGGGCTTGCCTGGGAAAAAAAGGCAAGTAAGGGGCAATAAAAGTCTTATTCATGGAACAAGAGAACAGAATAAATAATACAGGCTTTCTGCTAGGGCAGGCTCAGGCTGGGACTTCTAGAGGCATCATTTAATCTAGTTTATGTCCCTTAGAGAGGAGATAAAACTCCTGTAGACTGCCACAGAAGGAGACCTGGGAAAATGCCAAGTGTTTCTGATGATCCAGGCCCAACTCTTCCTTTTAGGCAAGATATTTAACAGTGACAAAAGTCAAGATGGCCATACAGAGACCACACATCCCTGACCCATGGAAACCACTGCCATGGACTGTGTCTGAGCCCCAAAGGACTGCATTTAGCCAAGGGTACTCATGGTTTCAACAGTTTTGTGTGTGTTCCAGAAAGGGGAACAGGCTTCTTTGGAAAGATTTCTACCCAAGTAGCAAAGTCTTCACTCAGCAGGGACTGAGCATTCTTTTCTGAGTTATTAACTCAGCTGTTTTGCACAGCAATAAACCCTAGATAAGGAAACAGCCAAGAGCAGCACAGATTGCCAGAGAGGGGTGGGGTGGGGTAGAGCAGAGGTCCCTGCTTCAGTTCCTGATAAAACCCTTCACTTTTACTTCTCCACAACTAGACATCTACCTCAGTGGCACAGATCATCCATGAGCAGAGGCAGTCCCTGTACCATTAGAAACAACCCCAGGGAATAAGGTCATAGCATGTTTCTGGAGAGAGCCATCAAAGCCAAAAGCTCTACGGACTGGAGGAACTCTCCCGGGGCCCGAGGGTGTGAGCACAGCCGTCCCGACCGTGTGCTGCCTGGCAGTGATAACATTGTGTGCTGAGGTTGGCATGCAATCCAGGTGAAGTCACAAGAGGAAAAGCTTCCCACCCCATGCAACCTCAATGGACACATCCACAGCTCCTCAGCCAGCTTACCACCCCTGGCCATACTCCACCCAGCCAACCCTCCTGCGCTGCAGAGGACACGCAGCCCCTGCCTGGCTTTCTTCCACTGCGCTGGGGTAGGGCTGGCTCACAAATGGCCATTGTGTTTCCTAGGAAGCACTGTTACAGCAAGTACCTGCTCACATCAGCTGCGTGCAAAGGCTCAGAGGTTCTGTTGGTGCCTACTGATATTGCCCCAACCTCCATCTGCATCAGCGCTCATCATCCATCTCCCTGATGAGGAAAGGCTGAGGGAGCTGGGCCTCTTTAGCTTGGAGAAGAGGAGGCTGAGGGGGGACCTGATTAATGTTTATAAATATTTGAAGGGTGAGTGTCAGGAGGATGGAGCCAGGCTCTTCACAGTGGTGTCCAATGATAGGACAAGGGGCAATGGGTGTGAGCTGGAACACAGGAGGTTCCGCTTAAATTTGAGAAGGAACTTCTTTACTGTGAGGGTGACAGAGCACTGGGACAGGCTGCCCAGGGAGGTTGTGGAGTCTCCTTCTCTGGAGATGTTCAAACCCACCTGGATGCCTTCCTGTGTGATCTCATCTGGGTGTTCCTGTTCCAGTAGGGGGTTTGGACTGGATGATCTTTTGAGGTCCCTTCCAATCCCTGACACTCTGTGATTCTGTGCTCTCAGCAGTTTCTAATGGTACGTTGCACCATCAGCTCTTCCATGTGCACACTGTTGGCCTCTGCCAAAGTTTAAGGCTGTGGGGAATAAGGTAGGAACTTAAGCAAAAGCCTGACATCATGGGAATACAGTTTTTCCACAAAAGATTTAAAATGTCTATTGCAGAACCCATTCTTCTTTGGTTGGCTCAGAAATAAAGAAGAACAACTGTTTAGAGTTTAAGGTTTGAAATATATGACAAAGCTAGAGATGATGGTATGCAAAGGAATGCCTTGGCTTGGCCAGAGGAGAATTAAAGCAGCACTGATAAATGATGATTAATTCCTCTCATCACTGAGTACCTCAGTGGACACTAATGAAACCTCATGTACTTTGGGGTGCCACTGCAGAACAGTCCAATAAAAAGGAGATCTGAAGGCTCTTGCCCTGATGTCCCAACTCTCAACCCAACAGTGAACCAACCTGCCACTGTAAGGCCAGAAAGAACTGCTGTGGTCATCTAGACCCACACCTTCAAAAACTTGGGTGAGAAGACTTGGCAGAAATCCTCCCCACCTCTGCAAGGGTCTAATTTCTGACAAAATTCCAGCCACAATTTAAAAAGCTGCCTGTGGAGGATCCTCCACAACCCTCAGTGAGTTTTTCTAGTGGTTAATCATAGACAATGTTAAAAAATAGTGCTTTTTCATCATGGGAATTTTCCTCCCCCCACTTTCAAACTCTGGTTTTTAGACCTTATTATCCTTCAATCTAGACCACAGAAAGTTTGTTCTCCATGTTAGTATATATAGACACTGAAAAAAGTTAGCTTTCAACTTTCCCTTTTCCCTTCAACTCTTTGACCTCTTTCACTGGAAGGCACACTTCCAATTCTTTAAACACCCTTGGGCATTGTCCCTGAAACCTCTCCCATCCAGGAACCACCAACAAAAAGTACTAAATAGAGTACATGGGAAGTGACCATGTTAGTGCTCAATGACACACGCACTCAGCCTCTCCTACAGCTATTCATCTTGAAGTTATTTACCGAAAGCTGCACGAGTTCCCCAGCTCCAGCATCATCCAGGAATTTTGTCATCAGCCAGTGAGCTCCACCAGCCCCCACTTCTTCCCTGTTGCTGCTTCCTGAGACGAATTTGCCAGCTGATAAGCATATATCTTACTCTTTGACATGTGACTTACAGCAGCTAATGTTATGCTTGGCCTCATCTTTCTGAGTGATTCAGATATTGCAGTAATCTACTTTTTTTTTGCTAGCTTACTGATTTTCAAGTCATCCCTACTGATCAATGTCTTTCAGATCATTGATAGGAGAGCCCAATAGTCTACAGTCACAAATAGCCAACTTTACAATGCTTATTCCCCCTTAAAATTACACATCTCCATCCATTTGGAGAACCCACATGTTTTCTGTGAGTTCTAATGTCTGCATTGCAAGAAACAGCAACAACAACCCAAAAATCTCTAAAAGCAGGACACCAGCACTCTCTACTCCTGGCTCAGTCTACTTTGTGTAATTTGATTGTATGTGCTTTAAGGTAAAGCTACCATTTGATACATGTTCCTGTAGGTCCTACCATAAGTAGGTCCCTAATTAAGAAAAAAGAGTCTGGCTGGTAGAAAAAACAAGTTTATGAACATGCTTAACCTCATCCTGTGTCAGAGGAACTAGTCTCAACACACACCAAAACACAGGTTTTCCAGTTTTGCAGGACTGGACACCAGGAGGACATGTAAGATGCAACAGGGAAGGTGAAACAAGAGGTTAGTCAAAGCTTTTCTTTATCCTGCTGTAAATACAAATCTCTTCTCACATCTTCTTTGCAGTTGTTAAATACACAAATATGGGATTGCATTCCCATGCCTGCTTGCCTCGGGGGTGGTATGCAAATTACACAAATTGCAAATAAGCAAATATATGGATTCCCTGACTTCCAAGGGATTTTTGAAGATTAACTACTCAACCCCTAATTATACCGATAGTGGCTGGCTAATGAATGAGGTGAGGCAACACCCTTGGCTGGTAAGATTCATGATGAAAAAAAGGTGGATTATTGCATCCCAGGGAAGAGAAGGGCTCATGGGTCTGACATCTCAGTGTGCAGATGTCCCACCTAGGACAAAGTCACAGTACCTACAGGAGTGTCTGATCTTTCCCATTTTACTGTAGAATCATTGTACGAGAAGGTATGAAATCCAAAGGCTTTGCTTAATGTAAGCAAAGGGTCTAAGTGACACAGATCCTTCTTGGAGGGACACTTTCCCCTACTGTCATAGCTGACTGAGTGAGAACAACCTACCTCCTAGAAGATTTCACTCTAGCTGTGAGGAATGCTTTGGTTCCCTGCATCATCCATGCGGTTTGCCCATCCGTGTCAGACCACACAGCAGAGAAGCAGCTAGCACACTCCAGGCTGCTCAGGTTTGGTGTTTCTAATTGGGAGCGAAGATGTGGTTATAGGGTGAAACAGCAGTCATTGGAAAACATTGGAAACACCAGCAACACCTTACAACATGCTGCTGGATATTAAACTTTTAGTAACCTTCACTTTAGTCTCTTGACTAGGACCAGAAAATACAGAGCAGTGTCTTACAAGCACTTCTAAGCACCAGCACCCTGCGTACTCTGCACCCCAAGGTACAGCTGTGGCCTATGGTGACAGACCCACAAAGATTTTTAATGCCTACATGCCAAGAACAGCTTCAGAGAGTCAAGCTGCAGCACCCTTGCACTCAAGCTAGAGAGAGGTGGGAGGATAAAGAGAGCATCCACAACTACTGCATGTGGCACTTGCCCCATGATCCACAAAGCAAGATAGCAAATATGTTCCTTTGGTCACATCTTCCTTCACATTACTTTTGGGAATACAGATGTACTCAGAGATCTGATACAGAGGATCCAGACGATGCTAGAGCCACAGGAATCCCAAAATTCATTCAGTATAGTTATCTAAGGGATAAACTCTGCTCTCATTGAATTTGGAGAGAGCAGCAGGACTTGGGGACCCATTGTTTGTGTACTTGCCCCCACAGAGGCCCTTAGCCTAGCCCACTGAAAAAAATACAGTATTTATGAAGTATATTCAATGGTTGGGACACTTCTCAATCATACAAAACACTGCCAATACTACTCCCATCTTGCCCTAATTATTTTCTTCCTCTTTCCATCTTTCTTTTTGTTTCTGACTCCTTCCCCTTTCTGTTTCCCTCTGCTTCAGCTTGACTGGGCTTTTGTTTCTTCTTTACCCCATGACTTTTCTCTTCCATACCACGTTCTTGGATGATGGCACTGGGCACTCCTCTCCTCCCTGACTGATGGGCTTCATCCCCTTCACACAAGCACATCCCAGTAGCATTAGGACTGTATGGAAAAGCAGACATCTTCTGATGGCTGTTAGATCCTTATTGCTTCATACAGGAAGAGCCTATTTATAGCCTGGAGCCTCTAAAGACTTCTGGAATTTAAAATGCTTTCTCCTTCCATTTTGAGGGCAAGCAGCTGAAGAGACCAGGAATCCTGCCTTCCCTCACAGACATCTTGGCCTTCCAGATATTGATCTTACCTTTAGATCCTGCAGCTCAGCAAATTTGCTATCATATATCCCAGTGTTTACCCAGCCTATGCCATCTGATAGGCCCCCTGTATTGAAGGGGGTGATTAACATCTAAGAACGGATGGGAGGTGACCTTCCACACAGCCATGATATATTTTTGGAAGGGCAAGGCAAAGTCAGAAGGGCTTACTAAACTCTTTGATCATTCAAGCTTCTGGTTACCAAATAACTACCAGTATCCTTTACATCAACCCATTTATTCTTAGCTACATGAATCCCCATCCCTATTTCCACAACATTAGCATCTACTCCTAAGCTACATCTTTCCTCCCAGCTACACCATCATCCCTCAGGAGTTCCAGTAACCCATTCCCCAAGTGCTCTCCTTTTCCTGATTGAAGACACATCATGTATTTTGCTTGCTGCACCCTCCTCTCACCTTCCACAGCATCCTCATCACTTGGTGTGAGCAATCAGTAGGACAGAGGTTGAAAACTGCTACTTCCAAGCCTCCCACAAAAAAATTGTAAGGGAATACACTTAATTCATGGATTTCTTGTAGCTTCTCTCATTCCACTGTCAGTTGTTACCTTCACATCTGCTGCTGCTAACTAGCTCCATTATTAGCAAAGCACAGCAGGAGCTAAAGAAACCTACATCTGGTAGAGTGAGAATATCAGAATTACTCCTGCACTCATTATCTCCATGTCCTCCTTTTTATTTTCTCTCTTCTCTTTCTTCTCCTCCCTTCTCTTTTGCTGGCACAGTGAACTGTTACACTACAAACATGAGCTGGTTAGTGTGGAGTGCAGGAGCCACATCCCCTCATCATCCCACCAGACAAAGTGGGAGGTGGCTGGCACTGGGTGCCTCAGAAGAGCACCAGCAAACACCAGCACACTTAAGGGACACCACATAGGATGTCCATGGGAAAACACTGACCAAGGGCATGTCTTCAGGAGGACATGGATATCTCACACCTATCTGTAGAAGGGATATCCATCTCAAAAGGATCTCACCACCTTGCTGTCTTTCCTGGTCTAAATACATAATACAGGGGGGGTTTGTCAAAAAGCACTCCAGAAAAAAAAAGAGATAGTAAGCCTGGCTGGTGGTGGTGTGATCCAGGATCCAGGAGGCTACTAATTAGGACATTTTACTAGAATGTAGAAGATAAAATAAAGAAGTCAAGTTCAACACTTCCTCCATTTGACCTCAAGTGTCAGGCAAATGGCTCTGCCTTTCAGGCTGGAGCACATTCTAGGATGAAATTCACTCAAATCTGATAAGGAAGCTCCTTAAAATTTCAAAGAACAATAACCAGACAGCTAAAGTGCTAATGTAAGTTTTGATTTCACATGGGCAGATTACCAGAAGGACATAAATAAAGCACAATCCCACATCTTACCATCACAACAGCTCAGCCTAACATTACATACACTCAATTTCATATGCTCTGATGATCCACTGAGCAAACTTCAACATCATAGCTGCCTCCATCTCTACAAGCAGTGGGTTGCAGAGGTGAGGGGGCTAGGTGCTGTTTCCCATCCTCCTGGAAAAGAAGGAACTGAAATGCAGACTTTGGGGACGTTACTGACAGATACCACAGACTTCCAGGGTGAGGTGGCACCAGCAGTGTAGGGATTCCAAGTAGTGGTCTCAAGAGCTAACAGTGGGTGCCAGGTGACACACTGGCACACAAATACCTTAATAATATTCCTCTGCCTAACTTCTAGGTGGGCAGTGTTTATTTCAAGGGGAATTAAGTGTTTTCTGTCTTCAAGGTGTTGTGCTCCTGATCCTGCCCAGTATGAACAGGGTGAAGGAAGAAAAAAAACAAACCAAAACAAAAAAACCCTGAAACCCCACCCAAAAAACACATTAAAATGCCAGAAAAGAAATTTTAAAGGCTTGGAAAGAAGCATAAAGGTGAGCAAGCGGATACAGAAAGAGTCAGTAAGTGGTTAAACACCACTCAGGAAGATGGGAAGTGTGAGGGGACAGCAGACAGCCATGAAATGGGGACATACAGACTCCACATGGGGAGGCTGAAACCTGACAGAGAAGCCACAGAAGGAATATGAAGCTGGAGAATGACAAGGGGAAAGCAGCAGGACCTGGGAGGCAGGAGGTTGGGGACAGCAAGCAGCACTGCAGTAACTAAGGACAACTGAGATTTTCACTTAGAGTGAGCAAAAAGTCAAGTTTCAGAGGAAAAACTGGTAAGATTTGACAGGTTCATATGCAAGACAGAGCTTGGATACAGTAAAATGTGCAGTAATCTGGATGTCACTGTCAGGGAGAACAGCTGAAGTGATCACTGGGGGTGATGAAGAGAGGTGGTCTGGGGAAAAGGCCCAGGTTTCCCACACATCGAATTCCAGATGTTGGTAGAGGATGGCAGAAGACTGGAGAAATGGGGAGATGCTAGAACAAAGAGGTGGTAGTACAAGATGTTGGACAAAAACAAGAGAAAGAGAGTAAAAGGGGGAGAACAGTTCAAAAAGCACTGAAAAGATCAAAGCTGGTGTGAAAAAAAAAATCAGAGACTTCTAAAGGGGGTTGGGGCAACACTAGACACTCCTGTGAGAACAACTTTGGGATTATGACATTGCAAATAAACTTCAAGGTATCCAAGCAAGTGCTGGAGAGGAAGAACTTGGCAAAGAGAAGATGAATACAGGGAATGAGGGAGGAGTTTGTTCCACATTCAGCAAGTTTGCAGCATGTGGAAGTGATTACAGGGGTGATTCCAAGCCCAGTGCTACAGAAGAGATACAGGGTGACAACATTCAGTGAATAACGGGATAGAATAAAGCTGTAGCCCAAGAAGAAAAAAAAAATATGCTGAAAGCTGCCTAAGCCTATTTTCTGAATAAGATGGAAAAATAAAACAGCAAATCAAATTTGAACTTTTCATAGATTTCACTGGAAGTTTCTGTTCTTAATGATAATTCCTTTCTCTAAAGAAATCTCATTTCACCTTTTATCTTTTAAAATAGTTGGACCAGTGAAGGTGAAATCAAATCTTCAGCCATTAAAAAAAGTGAAGGACTTCAGCCCCAAATTATTCAAGAAAATCTTCAGAAGTTTTTTCTCTAGGAAGGGATTTTATCCTCATGTCTATTTTCTCCAATTCAGGAAGAAGGACACTAAGTCTAGGATCCCCTTTTTAAGGGTGGGGGGGGGGGGGGGGGGGGGGAGAAAAAAGAAAAAAAGAAAAAAAATTGCATTCTTAAACATCCACATTTCTCACTCAGAAGAAAAATTCTTCTTTCCAGCCCATTCTATGACAGGTTTCATTGCTCTCCTCTAATGAGAAGATACTGTACACCAGTTTAGCACCACTTATAGGTTCTAAAAATCACATACCTGCTTAATAGTTGCTTATTGCTTTCTATTCAGGGGTCCTTAGTTCAATCCCATAAAGAGAACTCTCCCAAGTGTATCACTGCAAGCTCCTTTCCTGTTAAAAAAAAAAAATATATATATATATATATAATTAAAATAGCTTAAAAAAATGCCATGGGCCTACAGGGAACAGTTACATGTTGAAAAATAATACCCTCTTTTAGTGATAATTGAGATTTGTATGAGAACTACTTAAGTGCTTAATACTCCAAAAGAGAAAAATAAGTTATTTCAGGGAAGAAGGGAAGAAGGGAAGAAGGGAAGAAGGGAAGAAGGAAAGAAGGAAAGAAGGAAAGAAGGGAAGAAGGGAAGAAGGGAAGAAGGGAAGAAGGGAAGAAGGGAAGAAGGGAAGAAGGGAAGAAGGAAAGAAGGAAAGAAGGAAAGAAGGAAAGAAGGAAAGAAGGAAAGAAGGAAAGAAGGAAAGAAGGAAAGAAGGAAAGAAGGAAAGAAGGAAAGAAGGAAAGAAGGAAAGAAGGAAAGAAGGAAAGAAGGAAAGAAGGAAAGAAGGAAAGAAGGAAAGAAGGAAAGAAGGAAAGAAGGAAAGAAGGAAAGAAGGAAAGAAGGAAAGAAGGAAAGAAGGAAAGAAGGAAAGAAGGAAAGAAGGAAAGAAGGAAAGAAGGAAAGAAGGAAAGAAGGAAAGAAGGAAAGAAGGAAAGAAGGAAAGAAGGAAAGAAGGAAAGAAGGAAAGAAGGAAAGAAGGAAAGAAGGAAAGAAGGAAAGAAGGAAAGAAGGAAAGAAGGAAAGAAGGAAAGAAGGAAAGAAGGAAAGAAGGAAAGAAGGAAAGAAGGAAAGAAGGAAAGAAGGAAAGAAGGAAAGAAGGAAAAAAGGAAAAAAGGAAAAAAGGAAAGAAGGAAAGAAGGAAAGAAGGAAAGAAGGAAAGAAGGAAAGAAGGAAAGAAGGAAAGAAGGAAAGAAGGAAAAAAGGAAAAAAGGAAAAAAGGAAAAAAGGAAAAAAGGAAAAAAGGAAAAAAGGAAAAAAGGAAAAAAGGAAAAAAGGAAAAAAGGAAAAAAGGAAAAAAGGAAAAAAGGAAAAAAGGAAAAAAGGAAAAAAGGAAAAAAGGAAAGAAAACCCCTGTGCATTCCTTCCCATTATCATAACTCTCTTGTTTCTAGCTCTGGGTACTAACACACTGCAACCACTTCAGATGACTTCCATTCCCAACTCCGCGAGGTGCTGAAGAGGAACAGCTCTCCCACCTTCTGCAAAAACTTATTCTAACCCAAAATCCGTGTGCTGCCGTGCTGGTTGTATCAGAACATCTGCTGCTCCATAATTTGGAGGTTATTCCCCCTCCCCTGGTCTCAGGTTGGGGCATTTCTTTGTTACCTTGCTCTGGCCGGCAGTCCCAGGCCGGTCGCTGGCTGCGGGCGGTGCAGCCGCCCATGCTCTGCGGTGTGAGGAGATTACACCGGCGGCCCTGGCATTTTATCAGCGCTGCTAGGAGGTGAGCGCCGACACGATAAGGAAGCGTTAAAAGTCAACGAGGTGCCACTGACAAGGACTGAAGCTGGGCTCACGCTTCCCCACCCATCATGTGTGTGCTGACGCTGTGCAGTCCAGTCGCCTTCTCACCAGCTGCTGCTGCTTGGCACCTCTCACCTTCTCTTTTTGGGACGTAGCCTCTTGTCTCACCAGCCAGCTCATCTCTGCTGGAAGCTGTCACAGCATCAGGCCTGCAAGGAACAAATCTTTTCTTATGAAACCTTCCTTAGGGAGCATTAAATAGATTTTTTGTTGCTCAAATGTATTGATGGAAGGGTAGCCTGGTTGCTTCAGTTCCTCCTCACCATTCCCACCCACTGAGGAAGGATCTGCTCCCTGAGGTGACTGGTTTCCCAGGGAAGCGTTCACACACGCTGCCTGGAGCAGAGCAGAGCCCTGAGCAGCACACCTGGCTTACACCCCATATTGATTAGTCCCCTGCACAGGCAAGCCCCAAGGCTTGGGAGACCTGCTGTGACTAACAGCTTGCTTAGGACCCAAGTCTTTTTCCATCAGGGGCAGGTGAAGAAGCTCATAAGAAATTTATTTCTTTTGCACAACCGCAGTCCCTGAGCTGGAACCACACGAGCAGTCAGCAAGCTGGAGGATTAACCACATCACAGGGCAATACAAGCTGTTAGAGCCAAAACATCCTGGCTCTGTCCTTGCCGTGGTGACCATCGACTCCACATAACAGCACAGAGAGCCTGAGTGGCCACAGACTGATCAGAGTGTTTCAAAACAAGCTGGAACTTGGGAATCTTTTCTACAACCCACATAACAAGGATCCACAGCTGTACCAAGGATGCTCCCACTGTCTGAGCTACCACAGCTGAGGCCCAGTAGCTCAAGCAACACTGCTCTGGAAAGCAGCCAACTCACCAGAGAACCACTAACAGGCTCTGACACACAGCAAACCTCCACAACCCTTGTAATGAGCTAAAGGACTCCCATCATATTCCCATGGGGCAGGTGTGGTTGTCCCAGCTGGTGCCAATGAAGTCATAGAATCATTTGGTTAGAAAAGACCTTTCAGATTGAGTCCAACCATACTGTCCACTACTAAATCATATCTCTGAGCACCTCATCTACCCATCTTTTAAATACCTCCAGGGATGGGGACTCAACCACCTCCCTGGGCAGCCTGTTCCAATGCTTGTCAATCCTTTCAGTGAATAAATTTTTCCTGATATCCAATCTGAACCTCCCCCTGGCACAACTTGAGGCCATTTCCTCTTGTTCTATCACTAGTTACTTGTGAGAAAAGACACACACCTGCCTCACTACAACCTCCTTTCAGTTATAAAGTCTCCTATCAGCCTCCTCTTCTCTAGGCAAGTCCTTACCAGCTGCCTCAGCACAGCTGCCCAGGTCTGAAAGAAATTCTCAGTTCACCTCTGGAGAGGCCCTGCCTGTGCGAGGTTGAGATGCTCTGAGCATTTACCCAGGCAAGCTGCATCTTGCCAGTCCTCTGGCACCTTGAATTTACATTCACAGAGAGAGAAGAGAGAGCTGCTGCTTCTTGGTGTGTGCTTGGTGGAAAACACCTTCTGAGCTGTCCATGCTTTCTGTTTCCTAGTCTTCATAAAGACACCAGGGGCCAAGAAGAGTCTCTCCCTACTCGTTGAGATTCAATACACAACCACATCCCACGGATGCACCCTGAGAGCAGTAGACAGCAGAGGCAGAGCCTCCTGCTCGCTCCCAGGAGAGCAGGCAGGTAGGGGTTAGTGCTGAGAACGTGGTGCTGGGGCCAGGCCAGCCCTCACCACACCGTACCCTGTGCTTGCATTGGCAGGCACTGCTTCCCTGGCTGTGCAAAACAGATCTGAGGCTCCCAGGAGACTTAAAGACCCAGGAATATCATTAAAGAGAGATGTTTCTTTCTCAGAAGAAATAGATTTCCAGTGCAGGAACTCCATCTAAGGCCATTTAGCTGGGGATGTTGCCCTGTTTCTGTTTGGGGAAGAGGTTGTGACAGGATCTGTAACCTGTGTCACTCTAGGGATGTCTGAAAGCAACAGTCATAACTGTGTGCAGTAAAGGCCCCATTAGATCTACCTAGTAGATACTACTTCAGTTTAATCTGAAATGACTTCTCCATTGTCTGGAATTTCTCTTTCTCCCTCCACCCCCACCCCTCAGGACAAAGGCTTTGTCCAAAGACAGGACTGTGCCTCTGCCAAGTACCACGCTGGGAACCTCAGGGGTTTGTCCTGCTTTGCATTCTTCTCCTTTACATTATTTTTTAAACACACTCCTACACCCAACTAGGGAAAAAATGCAATCCCTGGATCAAAAGGTGCTGGAGAATGATGGACAGGAGTGGCCCACAGAGGTACATGTGGGAGGGACAGATGAGTATCATGGGGACCTTCATGCCAGCACCTCCTCGGCTGCTCCAGCCCACCAGCAAGGGCAGTGAGGACAGCTGCCAGTGCCCTCTCCATGGAGGACACAAACACTGAGCCCTCCATTGCCCTGACTCCAGACACAAGCAGCTTGGGAAGCAGGATCCCTCCCCCTGTGATCCTGCCACCAACTGGGCTTCCTCCCTTGCCTGATGGTGCTGGGCGGTCCATGAATCGAGCCTTTGCTGTGTGAACTTTCTCCCTCCTTTTGCCCCTAGAAATGCAGAATTCTTCCAGAACTTCAGTGCTGTTGGAAAGGAAAAGAGAAAAAAATATATATCTGAGGGGAAGAAAATACATTTTGAGAACTGTTTCCTTCACCCAATGTCCTCTGGTACAGCAGGCCCTGTGGCTGGGCTGGCCGTCCCCTCACTGGCTTTATAGACCTTGGCAGCACTTGTGTGGTGTCCCCCCCAGGGAACCATGGCTGGCAGCCCCCAGCACCCACTGTCCCCAGGCACAGATGTCCTTGCCTTGGCTCCTGACAGGCACCCTCCTCTCCTGATCCCTCCATGCCATCAGTCCTCAAGCGTTGTAGTCAGGGATGTAGCAAGCTCCTCATGGACCTAGCAAGGACCTCATGGATGGTCATACAAGGTCTGCTCTCAGCTCCAAGCAAAAGCAGCAAGTTTGCCAGTCTGGCAAGCTTCCCCCCAGCATTTTCCCAAGCAGTCACCTTACCTTGTTTGAGCTTCAGGGAGTTCAGTTTGGGGTGAAGGGTAGGTCAGCTCTTATCTCATATCTACACGCGCAAATGTGACCCTTACCAGTTCCCTTTCCAGCTCCGAGAGTTCCTGCCCGGCAGCACAGTGAGGACCACGCTTCCCCCTTCTGCTGAGGCCCTTTAGCAGGGACATCAGTGCTAAAGAACCACAAAGACTTCCTAGAGACCTCCCAGCCTTGAGGAAAATTCTGGGGGTATCTCTGACCTTTCTCCTCTGCAGCCTTAGACACAGGGCTCATGGGCAAGGGAAGGAGCAGAGCCACAGCCCACCCTGGTCCAGGCTGGTGAGAATAGCCTCAGAGTGAGGCTTGGGGACAACAGGAGCTGAATGAAACCCCAACACAGGACCCTGCAGGTCCTGTGAGACTGAGAGGTTACAGAAAGCCACCCTTCACAGTCTGGATAACAGTTTAAGTGCAGCTGAGGTGGGTTCAAGAGCTTGAGCTACAAGATCTCACAGTTTGTTTAAGCAAATCCCACTTTTGTCTGTTTTCCAAATTCACACACAGACTGTCCTAGCAACCTGCCAGGGCTCCAAACATTCATCTGTGGAGAAGTTTTCTGGGAACCTGTGCCTGTATCTTTGCCTTGCCTTCTGACCGTTTTAAGACCAACCACATAAATATGAGCCCACGTGGAAATGGAGGTGTGAAAGATTGCATTCTCCAAAGCCTTGCAGGTGGATGTGACTTAGGGGACCCTGCTCAGACCACCACTGCCTTGTCCTAACCACAGCACATCACACTCAGTTCAAAGTCCAAACTAGCCAACTATATCTATATCCCTCACTGCTGGAGGCTACCACAGGACAAAGACACCAAAACTAAGTGGGGGTGGGTGGGAAGGGAAGAGTGGAGCAGGCAGAGACAGTTGGTCCCGTGTGTTTTCTTTCCTTGAAGATAAAAATTTACCCCAGTCAAATGAAAAATGAGGAACAATGCAGGAATTTTAAAGAGCTGGCACCTGACTCAGCGTCTGGGCAGGATATCGATTAGCGAGGCTATTCTTTATTCCTCTGCTATTGTTTCAGACCAGCCTCCCTCATGACAGCCACAGGCGTGGGAACACAGCAGCTTTGGTGTTAAAAAAGTGCTTTTATCACTCAGCTGAGTAGAGGGGTCTCTGGGAACCAGAGATGGTGTGGCTGATAATCAAGGAAAGGCATTCAAACCAAGAGCCTTGTTCTGAGATCTCTCAGGCCCTGCTAAGAACTTGGAAGCACACCATCGTGATGCAGCACATCCCCAGTCCAACATTTCTTCTGAGTTGTGTTCAGGCTCCAGTGAGTTCAGAGAGGTGCAGAAAGAAAACATCTCCACCTGCTAAAAATTCTTGGATTTTTCCTTGAGCCCCAGGAGCTGCTGTGATGGCTGCTCCTACAGATGTACCCATCTTGGGTTTAAACAAGCCAGACTGAGTTCTATAAATGGTGTGGCACAGCACAGAGAATTCACTTGCCACCCATGTCCTCCTCTTGAGCAGGTTTTGTGACCCAGGTTGGGCTCCAGCCTGCAATAGGTACCAGAATAACACCAGTAGGCAA
Organism: Caprimulgus europaeus; assembly: GCA_907165065.1. The sequence goes on from OU015523.1 coordinate 4,599,227, forward strand.
TGGCACCTCTTCCTTATTGAACAGAACCAAACTACAGGGTGGCATGTATCACTGCCACCTAAACTACCCAGGTGCCTGCAGCCTACCAACTAGCCAACACAAGTCCCTACCAAATGAACTGAGAGTTACACAGTTTTCTGGTAGCTCTAGGTAGGAATAAAGCAAAATCTTTGGTTCCTTGGTAAATCACAGTGCACTGAAAAGCAACGTGCTTCAGTACTCGAACGCATCTGATTTCACTGAGCAGGAGGCCAACAGTCACCACCAACCAGCTGGTTTTCAGCTAGCCAAAATATTTCTGGCTCCCCTCATATAGCTGGCTCCTGATTTTATATTCTCTCTAGGTTTGTTCTTCATTTACAGCAGAATCTCACATGTAACCACCTTTTATATACATGTGGGGGTCTTTGTTTTCACCTACCCTTACATTAAAATAAGAAAATGAAACCCCTTCAGGCACTGACTGGACAAGCATCAGCATATGAATTCACTTCAAAGACATCCCAAAGAACATGCACAGTGCACTGGAGAGTGGATCTCCAGACACAGGGCATGCTCTCTGTGGACACTAGATATTTATTCCAGCATCTAGAAGCACTCTGCAGCACTGCTGCACATGTCTGTGTAAGAATACACTGTTTGGTAATAGTGTGACTGCCCCAACTTTTTTCTGCCAGCTTTCATGTTTCAGTTTCATTCTTTCCATGTGTTTTTCATCTTCCCAAAGTTTAAAAGCAGTCAGGACTCAGCCAAGATTCTCCTCACCCAGTCTGTGACAAACAGACAACCAAGCTAAACCTTCATTTATTCAAAGATAATGGACACGTTATCTCAGGACTTTCTCCATGCCAGGTTGTACTCAGTGCCTAGCACAGAGCAAACCACAAACCAGACTGGGAAGCTGAAGCCCAGAACCTGGCTCACTCTGCCCATACAAAGACCCATAGACACAAGAGGCTGGAGCCACTTGGCTCTGCAAAAACAAACCCTACTGCAGCATTAACCTGCACATCAATCCAGATACAAACATGGTATCTATTGCACCAGCCCCAAGAGCTTAGCAAAGATGTTGACTTTGTCCTTATCCATCCATCTGGGAAGTCAGGAGTTGAGGAATCCTTCATCTTACCCATTATTCCACAGTCCAAAAAGCAATCCTATAAATGCTGCAGGTTGCAATTTGAGGTTGCTCAGTGGCATGGTCATATTTTCACTCCTACTTTCTGATCTCCTTCCTCTTCCAAACCTAGCTTGCTCTCAGACAGTGAAGGTCCACCTATAACTCACAAACCAAGGTAGAGGTTCCATTCCAGTCCCACTATCATCAGCACTGTTGAATGGTCAGCATGCTCCCTGGAAATTACTCTCCAGGTCAATGATGCTCTCCCACGATGGTTCAGGTGTTGGCCTGACAAATCACAGCTCCCACAAGGCAGCATGGACAAAAGCATCCTGTTTGGGGGCTGAGGGAGAGGGAAGAGACAAATGGACATAAGCTGTGCCATGTCTTTGCTCTCAAGACCAGCAGAGCAGTCTCTCATCAATATTAAGACATTGTTCTGTTGCTCCATATTGATCAAACCCCAGAACTTCTGCCTGGAGCAATAAGCCCCATGGTTGGGCAATCATGAGTCTCTTGTCAGGGAGCTGGTCACAAGAATGCTTCCTACAACTTTTTCTATGTGGAGTTAAGTTTACTCAGGAACCTGGAGTACTCCAAGATCAATATGCTTCCATCTCATACTCCTCCCATGAACCTCACCTGCTACCACACTGCTTTGTCTCCTGGTCATTTTGGATTACTCCACCACACAAGTCCAGGCTACAAACTCCACAGGACACAGTGTCTCACAGAACAGAAGAGATGGCTCTTCAGGACTGCCTCAGAAATCCCCTGGCACATGAAAAGAAAGATGTCAATCTATGAAGCACTTCAACAATTGTTCCCTAACAGGAACAGGAACTCGGAGACAAGGACAGTCCGTGTGAAATGTGGTGACAAAGCATCGCCTGCCAGGGGAGTCCCAATCATGGCACAATCACCCAGAAGGCAGCAAACAAATCCAGAAGGCAGGTACCTGGTTTTTAGAATTCTTTCTTGTTGAGAAAAGCCAGCCATGCCCATAAGCCTCCATACACTTTCCTAACCAGGGAAACTCAAGCAAGCAAAACACGAAAGCTACTCTGACAGATCAGAAAAGCAAAGCAGAAAAAGCAGTAGAAAAGCAGTAGAAAAGCAAATACCATCTATTTTTGAAAGCAGAAGACTCTTCCTCTGTGAGCAAGCCGACTCCCCAAATTAAGAACATTATCAATGCATGGGGCATGTGTGCTGATGTATGGCATAACTCACCAGGTACAGAGGTAGGTAGATAGATGCATTTGTGCTAGTTGTGAATTTGGTGGTGTTCTTGTCCCTACCCAGGTCACGACTATTTATTTTAAACAGCATTTATGCAACACTATGCTTTGAGACATGTCCCTTTGTTATTTTTTTCCTGTGTTAGACTGGCAACTATACTGGCAAATTACTTCAGTAATTTCACAGAATTTCCTTGGTTTTACTTGTTCATGGTCTATAACAAAGCTTCCTCTTCAAACCAAGGCCACTTGGCCTCCCAAATAGCTTTATCTGAGGAATTTTTGAAAAAATAAGATGAATAATTTCTCCTTTTATTGCTTTTCTCTATATGCTGAAGAAATCCTGTAAACATATGAGGCTGCTGCACTGATCTCAACCTGCTACAGACCATCTGCTCCCAGAAACTTATAATCAAAGCATAATTCAAGTGGGAATAGACCTCAGGAAATTTGGACTTCTTGTTCTTTAACTTCATCAGACAAGACTAGCCTTCCTTTTTGACACCAGTTTCCCCAGCAGTTCATCTTTTCTACCAGTACTAGGCAAACTGGGAGTCTAGCCTGGATTGTGGCAAAGGTGAGGAGTGGGATTTTGCCCTCAGAGGGCAGCCTGTTATCAGATAGAGCAATGTGGAGGCTGCTCCATGTAACACAAGAAGCCTCAAACAGTCCCAGAGCTCAGACAGCTTGAAGGTGGCCTATGGTCCACACAAGTGGTGGGTTTTCTCTGCTGTGTCTCCTTTCTCCTTCACTGCAGCTTGCAACCCAGTCCAGAATGAATTTCTCTATATTAACCACACTTCCTATGTCACCACTCATGTTCCAACAAGGGGAAATGCTGCAGGGCATTTCTGACCATCACCAGCTGGGTTCACAAACTTGGACAGGAGGTAACAGCAGAAGACTAAAGAAAGCAGGAAGCCCAGAAATTTCCATCTTTGGAGATCTCTGGCCGTTACCAAGGACAGATAATATTAATGTTGGCATCACATTAAATTTCTTCAGCTCCATCTTTTTTCATAGCTGAACCATCTCACAGCTTTTTCATGCTTGGAAACAAAATGTGAGTTCCCATCCAGTTCAGTACCAAGTAGATTGCTCACACAAAGCAGGCCAGATACCACTCCACAGATCACCACTGACCTCTGCATGGATTCCTGTAAGGCTGGTCTATTTGCTTACACAGCTGCAGGCTGCTATTTCACATCATTTTGGTAACTGAAAGATAATCTTGTGTCATTCCTGTGCTGGAGTTACCATGTGTGTCCACTTTTCAGAGTGGAAAAGAATTATTTTTAACTATACAATGCCATTTCTCAAGATCTTTTTGGATGCAAGGATGATCACACATTCCTGAGCAGAGGAGAAAAAATAGAAAGGATTCCTTGGGTAGGAGGAAATTTGTGAGACCTGGACTGGAAAGAATCTGACTGGAAGACTGGCTCAGATTTGCCCAGATCTACCAGATAGGAACAGGAGAAAAACTTCTGTTAAAGGTTTTTAGGATGGGGCTGTAGGGAGTACAGGAGAAGACACCTCATGTGACAGGTATGGGCAGCCACAGGAGCTCCAGGATAAATGTTTAAGTCAGGTTTAGATTTACCCTGGATTGTGGTATTTGAGGAGTTTTCCAGCTCTTAGGAATCTGATGGCATTAAAACACCAGCAACTAACTACTCTCAAAGCAGCATTCCTCATGTTTTCCAAACAATTTGGGAACTGCAAATCAGCGAAGATTTCTCAGCTCAGTGACTGTGATGTTGCCTCAGCATTTTTCTATCAACATACTTCAAAGCTCTTTAGATTTTTTTTCTCCCCAAATGCAGCCATCCATCCTCCTCCAACAAATCTCAGACCTCATTGATTATGACCAATAAAATTATTGATGTTAGAAATGCTGATGCAGGAAGATGAGGCTATTTTAGAATGTTTTACCAGATGTTAGTTGATTGATACTACATCATTTCATGCAGCACATCACAAAACCTCTTTCTGCTGTGTTAAATTGTTATTTTCCCAGAGAGAGAAACATGGTTCTTCACAAAGCTGGCCTGAGAGAAAAGTGGGGAAAGAGTGTGGGAACAGCAAACAACATCAAGGCTTCCCATTTCCCTATTCCCTGCTTCTTGTGAGCAATCTTGCATGGCTTTTAACCACTGTCATTCATATTCTGAAGTGCTCTTTCAGCAGACACATCTTGTGGTGTCCCTGATTTGGTGACAGCACTCCTAAATACTGAGTGCATTGTCAAAAAATCAGTCTTGGGTTCCTCTTGGTCTGAAAGAAACAATTTACTTTTCTCCTTAGACAGGCATAAGATAATTATAGGAAGTCTTGACATCATACCATGTGGGTATCACATGCAAAAACCATCTCTGCTACTAACGTGCATTGCTGAGGCATCTCTGTTTCTCACACACACAGAAAGCCAAAACCCCAACCAGGGGAAAAAAAAAGCTTATTATTTTAATAGCTATTTTAGTTATATCTCAGTTAGGGGTGGGGGCTAGTTTTTAAGGAAAATAAATCTTCATTTTCTCACCAAGAAGCCAAACTCTGTATTTGAGTACAGAACTGCAAGATTCAGCTCAAAACCAATGAGTTTATAGCTACTACTTCTTGTTTCAATCAAGTTTAAATGTCTCTTCATTTTCCACCATTTTAAAGGAAACAATAAACGTCATGAAACAAACACAATCCTGTCTGACATCACTTACTGCTCAGATTTTATCACCAGGTTTCTGCATGAGCTCATACAGGGGTCTTAGCACAGTGCAAGTCCACTTTGATACCATCTGTCAACCACCAAATTGAAGAGATGAAAAAGCAGCAACCTACAAATAAAATATCTCAGTGCTGGCCAGCAACTTGGCAGAGAGCTTCCTGCTGGGTGTCCCATGACTTGATGACCACAAAGGTCTTTTTCCAATGAAATTATGATTCTATGATCACACTTCACCTTTGCCTCTGCTAGCATTGAAAACAAGAAAGCACAGCGTGCAAAGGACCCAGTGAGGATGCAGTGCCTGGATTTATTCAGAGCAGTCGGTGGTTATGACCAGAGCAGAGTGCATCAAGCTATCTATGAGGAGAGAATTTAAATGAAATTAAATGGGAAGCTAAGTGGGGAAAGCCCTACATTAGGCCATTAGCAGGATTTCAGTGCTCAGAATTTCCTAGCCTCCTCCTCCCCACTCCTGGTAGCTTTAAACATGAGGCACCTGGAGAGCTCTCTGCATGGCCTGGGCTGACTGCTGTGGGGAAGCCAGGGCACTCACATCCTTGCCTTTGTGGCTGTAGGTGACTAACCCACACACCTGCTTCCTCTGCAGGCTGTCACCTCTTCTGGACAAGGGGAGCTCTTAGAAAAAGCCAAGCAGACAGGATTTTAACCAGGAAACCCAGGTGTCCAGAAACACAATTAAACAGATTTGAATTGACCAAATCCTTCACACCCTTCCAGAAAACAAAACGGGATACAAACCTTTTCCAAGCTTTCCTCAGGACACCAGGCTGACAAGAATAGGTGCTTAATCCATCCCTGTGAGCCTCATTGCCTTTATGCAACACAGAAGGTGCAGCATGAAGGAGCAGGGCTGCCTGCTTCCCTTGCACTGCTTGAGTTGACCCCACAGCACAATTTGGAATGGGTTCCTTGTGAGGCACCTTCCCTGCATGATGTGCACCACGACATTGCTGGTTAGTCTAGCTTGGGAACTCTTGCCAACAAAAGGAATATCATTTTGTTCTACAGTTAACCCATGAATATTGGGTCTTCTACTATGAAATGCATCTTTCTATTCTGCTTGGGCCAGCAGTGTCCTCCTGCCCCCTCCATGTGCTGTAATTTGCATTGTTCACAGAAGGCTTCAGAAACCAGCCAAGGCACGTGACAAAAATTGGTGGGAAGAACCATTACTCACAAATTTGTGCCATTAATTAATTAAGTTCTTAATTTTACTCAGCAGATCATGTCTTGAAATGCTTTCAGACCGTCACAAAAGAGAACAAGCTGGCCAGGAGCAATAAGCACCATCTGAGAATCCTCCCATAACTCAGGCTGTTTACTTTTCAGTTTCACTCACCACCACCCAAGCACAAGTCTCTTTTTCCTCAAATCCTTTTACTGTTTCTTCCTTTGAACCTGAATTCCAGGGAAAGCTCTAGAGATCTTGGCCTTCAGAGGAGAGCTTTGGAGCTGGGAGATCTCACAACAGCACAGCTATCTAACCCCACCACAGGAGAGCACGTCCCAGGAACTGGGTGCTGGCACTGGCACCACGTAGCTGTGTATTGCACCATCCCAAGGTGAGAGGTTCCCCAGCATCCATACATTCAGCTGGCTAGTAACCTCTGTCATCCCAGAAGTTTCTGAGCAATGATATTGGCTCCTGGTAGAAAAAAAAACCCAGGAACTTCAACAATCTACAACATTTTCCAATCTGACATTTGTACACTGAGGGACCTTCACCCACATGAATGGCCCCAAGCCATAACTATATCAAGTCCCTCACATGACCAAGTCTTTGTAGGATCCCAGCCTGAGGAACTACCAAGAGTCCAACAGTCCTGAGCGACTGATAAAAAGTCTCTCACAGCAGATATTTAGGGTTGAAACACGACTCACTAGAACAAAGTACAAATTACATGATAACAGTGCAGATGACACAGATCCCAAATAAGTACAAATAAGATATCTTCCACTGCCAGAACACCATCATGTGATTTGCATGTGGTATTGAGAAGTATATCGACTAGCTGCTGTCTGCCTCGGAATTCCCCCAGCAAAGCTGGCCTGGCTGGCACTGTAGGGTGCTTCACTTCCAGGCTATTAAATTTCATAGAAATCAATGCAACTCAAGAATGTACTTAAAATTAAATCAACACCTATGAACTCGAATGAACTAGGATGCTGCACTGCTCTGTGTGCTTCTTTGGCTGATTTCTTTACCAAGGAAATATCTCAGAGGGACAGAAATTAGAGAAACCTTCTAAAAACTCTAAGAATACCTTAAATAAATGCAAGATTGTTGCATTTACATTACAACCACCAAGTTTAAGACCCAGTTACTTAGGCCCTTCCAGAGATCATGCACTCACTTTGACCCTTTTATAAGCATCTAACCCGGATAAATGAAAAGGAGCATATAAACCAAGATCATCCACCACTTGCCAATACAAGAGCAATTATTGCCCTAGGCCTCAGAAAAAACTCTAGCTTTGCATTCCCGCTTCGTTAAGCTAATGAGAAGAAGAAGGAAGAGAATTTTTGAGGTGGGCTCTTCTTCCTTTCATCTGAAAAGTGGTTACTGAGTTGTTCAAAGCTTGTGTGCAAAGCTCTGCGTGCTCAGTACCTCTCGGCGCCTGACTTTCCAAAGACTGCAGCGTTGAAAGGAGAGGTGAGTTCTTCCTATATGCTCCCTGGAAGCAGGTTAAACACTTCAGTTAGCAGAGAGCCCTCTGAAAAAGGGATATGGCTTGGCATTTGAGCAGAGTTTATAGATGCTTCTCAGTTACTTGCTTTATTCTCTTGTTTCCTTGCAAATGGTGGAACTCTTTAGAAAGGCTCAGGCAGCACAGAGACCTTCTGCTTGTGAGTCTTCATAGTTTGGCTGTCCATTCTTCTCTCTAGCTGCATGCCAGTGTGTTTTCAGTGACTTAATGGCACTGCTACTTTGGGGTAGCTGCATGGGGAAGCAGACTGCAGCTGCTTCTGAGAGATATAAATATTTTTTTACAGTCTGGGGGGCTCCAGCAGTCCAACAGGATCAGGGACACCTGGGCTCTATTCCTGGCTCTTCTGCAGACCTGCTGTATTGTTTTGCTCCTTTCAGTAGCTCTAAACGAAGACCTCTTCCTGTCAAATTTGTAAGCATAGGTGTGAGGCTTCCATTTGAAAACTGGTGCCACAACAAGGAATTTGGGGTGATGGGGGTAGACAATGAATGCAAGCCTGGGCAGTCATTCGAGAACAAAATCCCACGAAAGCCACTGCACTGGTGAACACCACCAAGGGTTCACAGGCCAACCTTACTTGCACCATTTACTGGTTAGCCATCTGCTCCCTTCAGATATTATTTTATGGCTTTCCTTTGTTTGCACCGAAGCCTAAACAGGAATGAAATTGTGAGTCTTGTCGCTAGCCCTTTTAAATAAATAGCTCTGCCATCGCTCTAATAAGTTTGACAACTTGGTCCCAGGCCCTGGGCAGGAAGCTAATAAACTTCAAGTTGCTTTTCTATTGTTTTCCTAAAACAATTTGACTTCCTTTCTGATAGCCTCAAATTCCTTCAATAAAAATAGAGTAGCTGGGAGCCAGAGGAAGAGCTGAACTTGAGCCAAGTTGCGCTTACAATGCCGCCTGCGTAAGATCACATTTTTATCCTGATCCACGAAGACTCTTTAAAAGAATAGCAGGCAGACAGCTGCCAGTGCATGTCAGGAACAGCTTGGGAGCTAGTCTCCCCCAGCATTGGTCCTCCAGGCTTGAGGGAATCTCCAGCCAGTGAGCCAGTGTCAGACCATAGCAGGAGGCTGAGCTCCTGGGAGCTGACTGGGGTTTGCTTACCCTGTCCAGAGTGTCCTCCCTCAGACACGGATCTCTTCTGGGAGCTGAACACTGACACAGAGGTGGGCTCCAGCAAGACCAAGGGGCTGTGCAAAAGCTCACCTTTCAGTCAACTTCACCTGCTTCTCCCTCTACTTGTGCAGGCTCAGCAAAAAGAGGTAAAGGTCTGTTCTTTCTTTTCTTCTCACTTTGGGAAACACAGATATATTATATCTTATTATATTATAAGATACATTATGTATATACACATATATTTTTTGTAAAGCAGCAATTCATCTAGCTGGAGGTTTACAGGACAAAATGAACCTCTGGTGATTAGGTAGATAAGGACTCCTTGCTTGAAAATGACTTGCTGATCCTTTGGATAAATCCTTGATGCTCTCCATGGTTTGGTTCCTCCACCTGTAAAGCAAGGAGAAGGTTTATAGGAGCTGTAATTTCATTATCATTTGCAAAGCACTTCACAACTACTCTGAGATGCTGCAGAGTTGAGAAGTGGAAACAGTATTTTGAGAGTGCTGTGCTTTATTTCCAATAACATAAAGCTGACAAATGGGCATTTACTTTGGGATAGATGGTCATTTCTCCTCAGTGAGACGAAATCCTCTTCCAGTTTTTCTTGCTGAAAACTGCACAGGCAAATGAGTGACACACAGTGACACTTCACACCTTGCTGTTTCTTACTCCCTCTTTTCTCACTCTGTGCTGGTTTGGTACTCAGGACTGGGAAGGGGAAAACATCCATCTAAAATGGAATAATTTGGGATTTTATTTTACTAAATGAGGAACTGTGACTATGAAACTGTTTCCCCTCGTTCAGGGGCCCATTGTCACATGCTGCTCCTGTTCCCTCAGGCCCAGCCTGTCCTTGAGAATTTGCATCCTGCTGGAGGATGCCTCCAAGCTGTCTGCAGAGGTCTAATGTGTAACAGAGAACTTCCCTCTCCCTCCTTCTCTCTCAGTCATGGGGATTTTGGAGAAAACCTTTCACCAGGAAGGTTGCATCCACTGGTGCTTTAGAGAAGGTATTAGTGGTGCCTGTCCAGCATGGGACCATATGAAGAATCAGAATAAGTGCGGTGCTGTGGCCAGGCATCAGAGATTAAATACATATGAGAAATTTCTATCTCAGATGGTTTTGGGTAGTGTTTTTTCTGAAATTTCCCAATGCAGTAAATCTGATATCCTCCCCAAGCATAAAATCCTCAGGAATGACAGCAGAGTACGTGACATTTTCCCTTCAGACAGTCTCCTGAAGTTCCCAAATCTCAGGAGTGGACCTACCTGCGTTTGAAACAGCCTTCCAGCAAAGCCAGATGCTCCAAGAACACCTGTTTTATGTGAAGAAGCTCTTTCATATGTGAGCTCTCACCTATATTATTGTGTATTTACAGACCTTCTCTAAGCATTGTGTTGGCTTGTTCTTTCTGTTTGTTTAAATCCCTGACACAGAATGAATCCTCCATTAAATATCCATAGGATCAATGCTGAAAAGCTCATCACACAAACTCTATTCAGGATTTACCTGGCTTCTGGGTGAAAAGGAGCAGCTCTCATAAGGCAATAAGGCAAGTACAGGAAATAGAATGAAAAAGGGACCTCTTGGCTTATCAGATTCAATCCCTTTGAATAACAGGCAAGTACAAAACAAATGGCCTTTTCTAAACTTACTAAGCTCTGTCCTATTTCTCATTAGGTTTCCGCCCTCGCTTGTGCTACTAGAAAGCTGCTCCAGCACCTCCTTCCCTGCTCTGTTGCTTAGAAACCTTCTGATTTCCAACCTAAATTCATTCATGGCTAATTTATATCTATTTATTCTTGTGCCATATTGTCCTTTAGCTTGTGCAGCTCTCCTCTCTCCCTAGCACTTACTTTCACAACCCTCAATTCCTAAAAGTACTTATAGGCAGGAAATCTCTCCTCTCTTAACCTTTGTTCTGCCAGAAAGGAACTAGGCTCGCTTACAGTATTCACCCTGCAGGCACATCACACCATGTTTTTAATTACTTGGGGTAGCTGCACTAGCACGAAGTTCAATGCAAAATAATTAACACAGAAAAGCTCAAACTGGTACCACATCCATTTCCAAATCAGCTCAAATCTCTCTCTGCAGTCACTTCTGCCACTGATAAGTGAACGTAGTCTTGGCTGAGAGACACCCTCCGTCCCTCTGATCACCCCACTGCCTCTCTGTGCACCTGCTCCAGGCTGAACATCTTTCTTGAGTCGGGGTGAGCAGCACTGCACACACTATTCTGGTGGGGTCTCACATCCTCTTGGATGACATTAATCCCACTCACTGCAGCTGGAAACACTGCTACATCCTGAAATATCACTTGCCCTTTTCACTCCCACGTAGCATCATCAGTTCCTCCTTCCTTGGTGACCATCACCCAGGACTTTCCTCATCTCAGTCCTGCCAGCTAGGAACTCTCAATTGCTAAGAGAGATGCCAGGTACTCTCTGAGCAGCAGGTTCCTTGTGTGTGACTTTGCACTGTCCCATTTAACCTCATCTCAATCATCCCAGTCACAAAGAGCATTCAGCTCTCCTACTGCTGGAATCCACCTCAGCCCTGACAATACCTCCCAGCTTTGCTCCATCAGCAGATTTCATTAGCATTTCTGCTTCCAGTGCCAAGGTAATTAGCACAAATATTAAAAAAGACCAATCCTAAGAACAATCTTTGAGCAGCCTCACAGATAACTTCCCTTCAACCTATTAGGGAACCAGTGTCTCAATTCTGTTAGTCTCATGTGCTTGAGGATTTCTCTAATAACCCTCATCTTCAGCTGAATCTTCTCCACTAATTTGTTTCTTCTGGGACACCATCTCATATGCCTTACTGAAGTCCAGGTAGATAGGGTCTGCTATGTTTCTTTTACTTAGAGGGTCAGGAATCTTACCCCAAGAAAGCTATTTACCTTTGATCAAAAGATGCTACATGTTGTCTTATTTTCCCCTCACCTGTTGGCTTTATTCCTCCTTTCCTCCAAAACCCATTCCACAGCATCCTAAACTGCTGAGATCTGCAAGCTGCACATGGCAAGCTGTCAGCTGTTCTCCTCATTCCCACTGTCTGGGGGAGCATTCTCTTCCACTTGCTCTCCTCACTCAAGTCATACAAGCTTTGCATAGCAGTCTCTCAGGGAGGAGAGGAAAAATCCTTCTTCCCAGTTTACCAGTGGGCAAAACAACTACTTCTCTAGCTGTGGAGCTGGAGAAGCTGCCATGACACCTCTGTTTTCCCTTGAAGAGGGTGCAGTAGAGAAGGGATGACACACTGAGGGGCTAGCTGAGGTATCTGTACATCTATACCCACCTTTCTCTCTTTTGTCTCCTTGTTTGCCTTCACTGATTTCCTTTCTGCACATCAAAATTCAAACAGTTACCACCACCAACACCACAAAAAAGAGATCATAACAGTTATCTTACATGTATGATGTGTGTATTGGACAGAAATCTTCTCCCCTCCTGCACTGGTTCAACAGAACTAGACTGTTTCTGCTGGATTCAGAGATTAACTCTGTAGGAGAATGAGTATGCAACCCAGGAGAGATAATGGAAGAGGAAATACAAAGGAGTGAGTGGGGAGAACCAGAGCTGATCATGCTGAGTGCACAGCAGTGTCAGCCACAGAGGGAGGGGATTACACTTCAGACAGCTCACTCACAGGACCTGCCTCTCCACAGCACGTGAGAAACACTTGACAAGCTTTAGCTTTGTCTCAAAGCCATCCATGAGCTAGATCTGTATTATTAACATCTTTTTGGGGGCACTTCTATTATGGAGTCCTTGACAATTTCACTGGCATAAAATCAACAGGACTTTACATAATAATGTTTTATGGAAATTAGTCCAGAAAGATGAAAGAACATGGTGATAATCTCCTTCCCACAAAATTCCTGCACAGGTATACAACTGCCAGGCAGGAGAAGAAGAAACAGCTCCAGAAACATTGCCATTTTCTTTGGAGTCACAGAAGGCTTTTCAACACAGTTAGAAATGAAGTGGCAAATGACTATGGGTTTCTCCATACCAGAACTTTCTGAGCTGCTGTGGGAATTTACTGTGCCCTGAATGTCCTGCAGTAACCATCAGTGAGGATTCAACTCTCTTGAAAAGGAGTTGTACTCAACTCCAGAGTGAGAGTGTCCATGTAGGACGTGTCTCCAGAGGTAGCCCCTGCATAGGCTGGCTTCTCATCTTGTGACCAAAGGGAAAACTGAATTAGAGGGAGAACAATGATCAGATAAAAGAGTTGCCAGCCCCATCTTTTAGTCTCTGCACTGCTTTGGCTTCATGATCTACACTAGCTGCTGCATAGGGAACACGGGGCAACTGTGTTCTGGGTGGGAGATATCTAACCCAGGAAGGATTGCTGGAGGGACACCCACCAAAGCTTGTGCACAGCAAGCCAGTTCTCAGGGCAGCAGTCTTCTGTGCTAATCTCACTCTCCTTGCACTGGTTCTTTGAGACCAGCCTTTATCAAAGCTAGAAGGCACTTTCAATTCACCCTCCTCTGGGGCCTGATGTGCAGGAATCAGAGGCTTGACTTAGCACATCCATGAAATACAAGACCTTCAGACACCTGATGTGCCCAAAAGTGTTTTTGAGAAAGGCCCAAATGCTCACACATCAGACTGTGTGTGGGGAGGTGGTGGGGCAGGCTGTGTCAAAAAACGCCTCTCCTGACAGGCAGGTTATTCTCTATTTATCACTAAGGGGGCCTGTAAAACCCTCTTGAGAAGCATCAGATGCCTTTTGGGACAAGGGCACAGCTATGCTGGGCTTGTGGTCCAATCCAGCACAGCAAGTCCTCTGTTATTTGAAGAGGTGGAGGACCCTGCTCTGCTTTGCCAGATTAAGCTTGAACGAGTCAGAAAAACATCTTTTCCTTGATGTCTTGCATGGAAAAGGCTTCCCAGGATCTGGCTGGTGTGACTGTGGGACAACCTTGCCTCTTTTCATTTAAGGAAGGCTTAGAGCCTGGCATGTTATCTGAGGGAGGAGGTGTGAGGAACAGGAGCAGTGGCAACTGGAAGGGAGAGCACGAAGCTGGCAGTGAGTGCATCCCGGCGGCATGGGGAGGGTGGCACGGGGAGAGGCTGGGAATCGAGAGGGAGGAATGAGATCCATGGTCTTTAAAGGAAAAACAACAGGAAACTAGGTTTGAAAATAGAAAGATTAAGCTGGAAGGGGTGGGAGAGACAAGAAAAGTAGGTGAAGAAAGAAGAAGGGGAAAGGCAGAGTGGCAGTGGGGAAGACAAAGTGACATAGAAAAGGGGTGGAGAAAAAGAGAGGAAGAGAGAGAGAACCATATTAAAGGAATAAAACCAAGCAGCTGAGAAGAACAAGGAATCCAACTTAACTACAGAAAGGCAAAGTGCTAAAGCAAGGAAAGGAGACAGAAGACAAGATACTGGAAATCAGGTAAGTAACCATGAGGGGGAAACAACAGAACTGCAGAAGCATCGATGGTAGATCAAACTTACACACGAGGGGAAATCAGCATGAGGGGAGAGAAGGCAGGAAAAGAAGGATGGCCAAAAAAATAACTTGAGAAATTTACTTTTTCTTTCAATTTCTCTCCAAAACATTCCCACTGGTAACCAGATGGGTTTGGAGCATTTTAAAAATTAAACTCTTTTTGCCATAGGCAGCTACAGACAGGGTGAGGAAGCCTCCCTGCAATGAACATGGGTACTGATAGATTTCAATGTGCAGGGCAAGCAGGATGAGAGTATTCCCAAGTATCCTCAGACAATATCATGTGCAAACTGCAGTTTCTGCCAGACCCCATTTCAGCATTCTGCCTGGCTGCCCAGGGGAGGGTGAGGAAGGGAACTCTTACCTAGGAGAGGCTCTCGGGGTATAAACACTTTATCAAGTGTCTGTGGGAAGCTCCTATATTCCAAAGCACGCAGGATGGTTTCAAAATATCACAGTTTCTTTTCCTTGAGAGGATCATGTCCTGACTGGTCTGTGACATAGAGCTTGGGAACATAACTGAACCGTAGAGAAGTGCCTTGCTCGTATCTCCCCGTCACCCGCACTGCGCGCGCCGTGGGGGAAATGCCTTTCTTCTCCATCCCGACACTGCCCAGGGCAGCTTCAGCAAAGAGGCATGCAGACCTACAGAGACAAAAACCCTCTCCCACTAGCAGCTGCTGCTTTTTTAGATTTGCCTTCTTAACTTTTTTTCCCTTTTTTTGCACTCAGGAAAAAAATTATTCAATTACATTTCCATAATTTAATACTTCTAGTATTGCATTGTTTCATAGAATAGCCTAGCTTGAAAACACGGTGCCCCTACACATCCACCTGGAAGAAGCAATCACAAGTGTAAAGGTTGCCTGCTAATTGCCACCTCTGATCTGTGGTGACTCCTTTGGTTTCCTAAAAGGTCATTTTACTAACCATTTGTCATGTCTAATGAGCTTTGTGGGACTAGGATTTTAACAGCTCTGGTAAACTGAGGCAGTGCCTCTGTCCCTGAAATACTGTAAAAGCCATCAGAGGATCATGCAAGTAGCATTTCTGGACAAACTTCAGCTAAAAAAAAACAACCAAACAAACAAAAAACACAGGCTGAATGAGCCTTAATTGAACTCTTCCTCTGTGCTAATAAACCCATCAAAATTCCTTAGTGAAGCAGTATGTGGGAGAGGTTTTCCTTTCTGCTGCCTGCATGATCCTCTCTTCAAGGCTAAAGAACTTAATGCATGTGATATATGTGTGCAGATGCATGTGCAGCTGGGAGCAGGTTAAAGTATTTTTCAGAATCCTCACAGTATTCAGTTTTTGCACCAGAAGCCAAAAAAATTCTCCATTTGCTGACCTTTTCAAAATCTACTCTGAGAAGGGTGTAGATTTCCAACCTTCTTCCCCCTTTCCTTGGGAGCAGAACAGTAGTTTAGGAGAATTCCTGAGGCTTCAGGGTTTAAAATACTCATCAGGCTCTGGTCACTTGGGAACTATGTTAAGTATTCCTGCTACTATAACTATTTGGGGTTGTTGGGTTTTTTCCACTCAGCAGTATATATTATCACAATATTTTAGTATTTAAACCTTGCCAGAAAATACAGAAGTCCTACCCTAGCTTCCCTTTTTGACCCTCAGACAGATTTCACACATTCTGCATGTTTAACCTTGTTTGCTGACTTATCTCATGGCATTGGAAATAGGAGAGAAGGAATGAGTAATTCAGCACTATACCATGTCATTAAGGAGCACATTTCAGAGACTGCTCCACACCTCGGGTCCTGTTGTACAAGGCACGAGGACAGAGGCTTAAAATTAGATATAGTTCCCAGGAGCTACCAGAGAAACTTCAATCTTTGGGCTAGGAATTCATAAAGAAGGGGGAAAAAATGGATTTTATGGCTATTGATAAGCAACAGAGAGATCTCTATGAGCAATATTCTAGCATGGCAGTTTGTTCCTGAAACAAAGAAATATTTGTGCCACACAATAAGTAAGGAGCACAGAGAATCATGCTTCTGAGTCTCTCTAAAAAAGGGCTCAGTGGTTTTTAATGGAAGAACTAAGGGGTTTGCACTTACATTTCCTTCTTTCTTCGTTATCTTTGCCATTATGGACATGAGTTGAGAATTTCCACATGAAACTCCTCTCCCTCAGAAGCAGAAAAGCTGACAGATGCCTTGGTCAGGGCACGGGGTGGCTGGGGAAGTGAAGCAGCCTGGCAAGGGTGACTGCTGCAGAGCTCCAGGGTTTTCAGCTGCATTTGGATGTCTGGTGAAGAACAAAGTTTTTCTCCCATCCTGCTATTCCCTGTCTCCAGTTTAAAATCAGATAAAGTTATCCAAGAGGACTGCAGTTAATTCTTGCTGCATAATCCAGTTTCCTCTGTCATGATGGGGCACATCACTTAAACCACGTTTCTTCACAAATGCCCCCTCATCAGTGGTGCCTCTCATCTTCTGGATATCTGACTTCTAGATGTGGTGGAAGTTATAAACTCTCCCACTCCAGCATTACCCAGACAGAGCTCTGCTTTGAACATAACATTATACAGTGCTAAGTACACTGAAAAAACCCACAGATTAGCAACATTGCCAAACAGCTTCCAAAATTAATGAACCTGTTTTATCTTAATCTCTCACTGCCTTAGTTCTTCAGCTGTAAAGTTGATCTAATACCATCTCTACACCTCAGGGTGGTAATGAAAATAAGTAAGTTAATAATTGTGAAGCAATCAGATACTGTTGTGATGAAAGCCATAGGAAAACCCATGAGGAAACTAATAATTCTGTCTTTAGAAATGGACTTGAATAACATACAGTAAATGAGGCACAGGCCACCCACTGAACAATGAGAAGAAAACAAAACATTGAATAGTTGCTGTTCAAGAAAGCCCCAGCTAGGCTGGCACAGAACAAGGCAGGCATCCTGTGCAAAGAATGAGGTGACAATGTGAGGATGTGGTTAAAGACTCACAGCTATGAGGCACAGGCACAAAGAGATTGAATTAAGATTAGTGAGAACAGTAACTCCAGCGTTTCCTAACTCCATAAGGCTGGGTTTGCAAATTAAATATGGGCTGTTTTTAAAGGGGTGGTGGTGCATATTTATATATATATGTGTACATACACTGAGTATATAAAATAATCCACTCAAAAGCTACAACCAGAGTTCACCCTGAATGAGAAATTAAAATACTTGAGGCAAGGATACAGCAATGAGGCTGGAGTGTGAAGAGAATCCTACGGATATTTGGGAAGGAGAAGAAATGAGATTTGACAAGGTAGTACCCAGTGGGAAGCAGATAGTCACTGAAACTTGTCCCTTTCTAAAGCTGAAAGCATTAACAATCTGGGTGCTGTAGAGAGTTAAGAGGTCAGAACTGTCAAAAAGCTGAGGCAAGGCTCTGCCAGGGGAGCTTGACTGTAGGAGAGCAACGGGGAAATGATAGGCAGGGAGACATGGGGTGGGGAGAAGAGGGAAGAAAAGGATGGGAAAAGTCTGAATGAGAGCCCTTTCTCTTCCACTACCTCTCCAGTCTGTTTTGTTTCAACACTATAACAAGTTGCATCTCATGCAGTCTATGAACCAGCCCAAAATCACCTGGGCAGGTTTTTCTGCTGCTATATTGGGCTCGATGCGATGCCTGCCATCACTGCCACGTCCCCTTACACCAGCCTCCCCCACTGACTAAACAGTGCTTGAGATCAGCTTCTCTCAGCAGAGCTCAGGAACAACTTTACTACAGCAGCCCTCAAATTTCTCAGCATGTTTCTGTTTGCCAGAGCTCCCTCTGTCCTCTTGGGTTGTCCCCTCTCCTGTATACAGCGCTGCCCAATTGAGCATCATCTGGGGATTCATAGAGGTTAGCTTCTCCCTGCAAAGATAAACTGGAAAGAGCACTGGGCTCTGTGATCCTGAACCAGATGCTCTTCATCCTGTTGGTTAAGGAGTAAGCTGAGTAATATCTGTTAGCTTCAGGGGTTGGAACTGGGTGATCTTTAAGGTCCCTTCCAACCCAAACCAGTCTATGATTCTTCACAGCATTTGCATCAGAAAGAAAATAGATGTTTTTCTAGCAAAAAACACACTTGAACCTTCATTTGACTTATCCCAAGTCCAGTTTTGACACATTTGTTGTGCTCTCTAAGGACCCACGTTTCTCTAAGACAAAGAGAAAGAATCTCAAGAGAATTAGAAGGTGCTCCCTGCATGCTAAGTGTCACCCTGAATACCACTATCATGTAACTATTTGGTGCAGGCTTTTCCAACATGGTGGGACAAATTCATTCCTCAGCTTGGCTCATCCAAGTTCAAGGTCTTTTCTGTTCTTGATCTCCTGTGTCTACATCAGGCAGAGCTTGTCCCTAATATTTGGATTTATGAAAGCACAATTTGACCCTGACTGCAAGGGTCAGCATTAGATGTCCTGGATAGACAAATAATAAGAATTCAGCTAACTGGGAGTCTGCAGCTTCCACCATCACTTCAGCTGAAAATATTCTATATAATACTGTCATCTATGTGTGTAACACATCCCTGCTGTACTCACATGGAGGTGTTGAGTGATTTCCCTCTGTCTGTGTCTCTGTGTGCGTCAGGGTTGTGTGTGTTCAGGAGGTGACAGGTCATTCAACTCCCTTATCTTCTCACCCACTCTCTTTTTTGTGAACTCTGAGATTTTCCACATTTGGAGAGGAGGGGGTAGAGCACACCTCATCAAGGAATAACAAGCTGTCTGCAGCTGCAAGTAGGGCCAGTGGTTTGGATACCAGTACGACCCTTCCAGAAATTGCAGTGAACTGGGGAGGAGGGGAGAGATGAGAAACATTGGAGATCTGTCTCCTAGGACAGGAGCTGTTAACACAGAGCTCTGCCTGTCCCATGGGATTTGAGCACTGGAGTCACAGTCACTCTCGCTGATACTGGTACAGGACAGGACTTTGAACCCAAGGAAGTAGAAAGGAACCTATGCAAATGTGTGAGATTTTATTTGTTTTAAAGCATAAAGAAGTACAAACCTATTTAGTGCAGATTCATGTACAGATCAGAGTTACAGATTTGGCTAAAGAACTGACTTATTTCAGGCTGAAACTTATCATAAGCACATCCATGCATGTATGAAGCCAGAGGGATGGCACTTGGACTAAAATATCTAAAAGGCCACTGCTTGTCTATTGTATAGAGAGATGGGGGAGCCAATGTCAATAAACAGGGGACAAAAAGATACCTGCTGAGGTGGGCTTTAGCATCCATCTATGTCACAGAGCTATGAAAAGCCCCTGGAATTCAGAGCATGGCACCCACGCTCAACAGTGCATTTCTAACTTTATTCATCTTTTAATGTTAAAAGCCACGTGCCCTTAAAATGCTTCCTGACCAGGTCCTGGCAACAAAGGATCACTGTATATGTATGTTGAAAAGGCTGCTTCTTCCTTTTGAGCACTGACCACGACTGTGGGCTCTGATAGCAATAACAAGAGGTTCATCTCTTAGAAAAGCAAGAAAACAGGGGAAAAAAAAGAAAAAAGAAAAAGAATCTCTGGTTCTGTGAGTGTACCTGCTACAGGAGGGTAGCATGAGAGGGACTTCTTTCAGGTCACCAAGATAGTATTGTCCCTGGGTACAGGAGAGAAGGGCTGTGGTCTGTAGAAGCAGATATTCTTGTGCTGTAGAAGCTGTGTTGGGTCGCTATCATCAAGTCTAAGAGGCAGTGCTGCATCGAAAAAAAAAGAACACAAGTTTGCAAGTCACAAGCCCTGAGCTCTGTCCCCAGACTGCCACCAGCACAGTGACCTTGAACAAGCAGTTTGCCCTTTCTGTACCCCAGAGATCACTGTCTGCAAGATAGAGATGACAGCACCTGTGCTGCGTGGGATGCTGCAAGGCTGGACTTACTGCTAACAGGGGGCTGGAGATCCTGAAGTAAAGCAGCACTTTACTGACCTCCAGTGCAGAGCTGGAGGTGTCCTTCCTACGTGCCTACAGGTGTAAGCATCCAGTTTTGCAGTGTGGGGACCACTCAGGTCCAGCTGCAGCCTGACACTTGTCAACGCAATGGGAAAGATCTCAGCCCTCATAGCCCTACAGTAGCTATCTCCCGTGCCACACACTCACCTGGACCTGCTAGGAGGTGACACAGCCAGAGGAAGGAAGGCCACAAGCAATTCCTAGGCACTGACCATGACACAGCTGGCCTGGATGCCCCACTGCATGGGGCTGTCACTCCTCACATGCCCAGTACCTAAGGAGATGGCTGCCTCCCTGTCTGGGAGCTCAGAGGGGATGGACTTGCTGCACTGCCTCCACACACAGCCCTGTGTCTGCTGTGTGAGCCTCTTCATGACATCTTGGGCCCTGGCCTTCTAGTTCATTAGGACATCTCATTAACTGATAGATACAAATGGAGCAAATCACACACACAGATTGGGCAAAAACACAACGGCTTTGACTTTGTTACTTTCCCCTTCCCTGGGAACCACAATTCCCAAACACAAAGCCTTCCTTGGAGAGCTTCTCCATGTGCCTGGGACCTGTTGAAGGGTAGAGGTAAGCCCAGCAAGGGAGGGCTGAAACAGTGTCATAATCAGGCTCTCCACTTTATTTTAGAAACATTCTGCAGAGATGGTGACCTCCTGTCACCTTCCTTGTGGGAAAAGTTAGCGTGAAGTGTCAAGCTCAGCTATTTATATCATTGCTGATAGTCTTGCCTGTCTTCTGAAGAGGGGAAAACATGCTTCCCAAAAATCCCAGGGGAAATAAATCTGTATAAAGAAGAGGATTGCATAGGAACAGCCCTCCTGCCTCTTTGGTATGAACTTTTTAGCTGTTCCCCAAAGCCTTGGCTGGTCCCTCCAGAACAAGTGCACTGGTTGGAGCGAGTGACAGGGACGCAAAACGCTCCCCTGTCATTCAGAGCACGCAGCATCATGAAGAGGACCAGCAAAACTGCTCCAAGAGCAACAGATGCTTCCCCTCCCACAGAAAAAAGGTAGCACAAAACAAGGGTGGCAAAGAGCAGCCCATGCCTGGTGAGCTGGCCTGGTGTACCAGCAGGTGTCAACCCCACTGGGGTATTTTTATCGTGGAATTTGGCAGTCACAAGACAGCCTGGAGTTGGGCTGACTCCATGCCTGGCCTGCAGTGTGATATTCAGTTTTCTTCAGCTTTAATTATGTTCCAGGTGCTGATTAAGCTGGGACAGCCACGTTGCTGGGTTTGTGCCAGGCTGTGCTGGTCTTTGTCACATCGGTGTTCCCTGGTGCCGAGATCCCGTGACGGCACACAGCTCCTTTGTTGATCCAGCAGAAAGCTGACAGCCACAAGCATGGCCAGGCAGTGGCACAGCCCACCACTCTGCATGAATATGCATGATTGCTGTCAAGACAGTCTGCTTATCAGGTGCTGAGACCCCACAAAGATACCCAGAGGTGTTTTTCGCCAAGTCACACCAGAGTGAGACAAGATTTGAGCCGATGGAGTCCAAAGTAGGAATATAAAAGAACGCAGATGCTCGTGCAGAGAGAGGTCAAAGCATACAGGAATAGCAGTAGTCTGGGAATGAGGAAAGGGAGCTATATGGAAAATTCCCAAGAACAGTAAAGCCCTGAGAAGCAAGGTCAGAGGTAGTCCTGCATAGCCATGAAAAGCTGTCAGGAGGTGACAACAACCCTTTGCTTGCAGGCAGCAGAGAGCTAGATGTTCTCTTTCTTCTGGACTGGCATTGCAAGAACAGCTTACTAATAAGTAAAAAATATCTAAGCCAAAAACACTATGTGAGGAGAGAAACCCCTTCTGAGGGTATCCAGCACCCATTTTCCTGTGGCCACCTATCCCCTTTACAGTAGCCACCTGGCTCTCTGTGGGGCTGTAGCAGGATGATCAGCAGGTATTCAGCTCCATGGGCAGCTCCTCCTTTAAACAGCCTGTGCAGGGGAGCAGGCAGCAGGAAGGGCAGAGGGAAGGGCACTAATCTGACTGCCAGCCTCAGATCCTTCTGATTTACCTCCTTTTAGAAAATACCATGCACCTGTGAGGCAGCTAAAGTATTAGCTTTAAAATAACAGAGTATGTTATTCTCACATCCATTAATATTTTTATTTCTGGACTCCTCTTGCACTTATATTTACCAACTTTATATTCTGTAAACATTGAGTTTTACAATTTGTAAATATCTAGGTGTCCCTTCCCTGTGGAAAATAAGCCATAGTAAAACTACAAACTACCTGCACATGGTAGAACTGATGGGAAGAGGTGCTCAGCCTGTGACTGTACAAGCACATGGCAAGAAGGAAAACTCATCCTTGGTACAGCCAGGGAGAATTGTGTTCATTTTTAACCCAAAAAGCAAGGTAAATCAAGAAAAGGCAGCTGTCAGCTAGCAACAGCAGGAGCAAGAGGAGCATTGCAAAACCCACAAATTTACCTGGAAAAATGAGGCCACACACCATTGTCCCTGCTGTCCAGGAAGGAACATTCCACCTGTACAGTTGTGCTATACCATATTGTCTTGGATGCACCTGTACAGTGAGCTGTAGGTAGCTGGTTGCCTTGTCTGCACTCTGGAAAGAAGAAAATAAAATAAAAAACCTTATTTCAATGCATCTGTCTGTAAATATTTCCCATCACTGATTTATCTGCCTGGATGTAATTCCCCAGTGCCCACAGAATGAAGCTGTACACTAATTTCTCCAGAATGCAGCAACTGCACCAAAGCCATTTCAGAAGATAAGACAGACCCAGAGATTCACCAGTTTTTGCCAGTGTAGACAAAGAGGAGCCACAAAGATGAGCTGATTTTCTGTGTTACTGCTCCTCCAGTTCTGGGCTGGCAGCAGATGGAAGTTTGGCATGTGCCAAGCAGTCACCAGGATCTACACCAGCACGGTGGCAGCATGCCTGCCAGAGCAGGAAAGAGCCAAAGCCCAGCCTTTGCTTCTTGATATCTTCTCCCTCCTCACACAGCTTCCAGCTGGGGTGGGGCAGCAAGTGGGCACCTCCCTGCCTGGACAATCCTCACCTTTCCTCAGGGCAGCCCCCTCAGCAGCACCAGGAGTTTCAGGATTTGACTTTTGATCTGTGTCCCACCCATCCTTGCAGATGGACTTTGCACATAAACCATTGCGTGCGCCGCTACATTAAATTATATCACATATAGCACCAGAGGAGGGGATGTTGTTCCCTCAACAAGCATCTCTCTCTGTTCTCCAGCTTTTGCTCACAGGAAATCTACACAGTATTGCTGCAATAAATTCTCAGCACTTAGCAGTCTCTACTCTCCACAGACATTCTTTGTACAGTAAAAATAATTGGCTCTTAAAGACAAGACAAGGAACAATAAAGAAGGAGAGTTAACACTTTTGGTCCCAATGGCTTTGGGATTTACCTTGTCTAGTGCTTTTCATATTTCATTATGATGATTATTAAGTTTTTCCATTTATTTATTAAAAGGATATTTTCAAAAAGAGTGACTTTAGGAGAACGTTATGACTATGGGAGAACATTATCTCCAAGGTAATACTGCACACTTTATAGCCCCCAGCCCTTAACTCATGCACAAGGGACAGCTTTGTGGTGCCCTGGGAAGGGAAGCATGGTGAGTATAACTAGATCAAATGATTGCTCAAGCACTCCCACAGAGCCCCACAAAAGATGGATTAAACTCTTCATTCTCTTTTTATCCAGGAGTGACTTGGCCAGAAACAGTCTGTCAGGGTCAGAAACAAAACTGAAGCAGGTTCTCTACGTCTTCACGTTGCAATCTTACTGCCAGGCCACCAAACTTTTCCTCTCATCAGACCACCTACCAAACAGTAGTTCCCAGGAGATGCTGGTCCTTGGGAGGCATCTCAAAGGAAGTTTTTTTTTTTTCTTTGCCAGTGTCATTTGAACTGTGAATTTTGTCTCAGAGGAGGGAGCAAGATCCACCACTTAGATTTTGCAGCAGCTCCTTTTCAGAGAGATGGGACAGGGTGGCAGCAGATTAAGTTTACAAGACTGGCATACCTCACCAAAGTCTTTACACTCCCCAAAACATTTGCAGCTTGTAAATGAAACACTTAACAACTGGCAACACTGCAAAAGCAAAGCAAAACCTATGGGCAAGGGGCAGGTGGGCAACAAGAAGGTTTCCTCTGTATTTCTTTCAGCTCAGAAATGAAGCCCAGAGCTGCAAGCACTTCACATTCCAGGTGTCAGTGCAGGTATTACAGAAAGGTGATGTATGAAAGCACCAAGGCACTGCTCAGACCAAGCTGTAGACTCCAGTCTTATCTCCCAGAGGATCAACCCATTAAGGATTCCCCAGAGCACAGTTTGCAGACAGATGAATTCCGCTTTAGCTACACAGCCCACGGGGGATGCAATATGCAGACCGCAGGGAAAGGACTTTCTGAACCAAGAGAAAAAAATAATCTGGCTCACCCTCCAAGTTTTGGGAGCCTGTTTAGCAGGTTGTGGTTGGATTATGCAAAAAAAAGAAAAAAGAAAAGGAAAAAAATAGGTCACTTTTTTGTTTCAGTAGCTGAATAAAAGAAAACTAATATATTGTTTTCAGTGGATGGGAAAAATGCTGTCAGCAAATCAGACCTCATTCATTTCAGGTCAAATTAAAAGATTTCCTTTGACATAAAACAAATCATTTCATTCCATGTATTCCCAGATGGTCAATTCCTGACCCTCCTTAGAACCATTCTCTTCTATTTTCTCCCACAGACGCTGCATCCTGTTCTCCCTTCAAGACTTCTCACCCTTCTTGGTGAGCAGAAATGGGAGACTGGAGTTTCCTGGGAGAGTTCCTCGAGGAGGTCCACAAACACTCTACAGTGGTGGGGAAAGTCTGGCTGACTGTGCTCTTCATCTTCCGGATGCTGGTGTTGGGTACAGCGGCTGAGTCCTCCTGGGGAGATGAGCAGTCTGACTTCATGTGTGACACCCAACAGCCTGGCTGCGAGAATGTCTGCTATGACAAAGCTTTCCCCATCTCCCATGTCCGGTTTTGGGTCCTCCAGATCATCTTTGTCTCCACCCCATCGCTGGTGTACATGGGCCACGCGATGCACACGGTGCGCATGGAGGAGAAGAGGAAGATGAAGGAGGCAGAAATAGAAGCCCAGGAGATGAAAAACAACGGTGACACCTACTACCAACAGAAGTGCCCTGTGGCAGAGAAGGCTGAGCTGTCTTGCTGGGATGAATCAGGAGGCAAAATCATACTCAGAGGCAGCCTGCTGAACACCTACGTCTACAGCATCTTGATTCGCACCGCCATGGAAGTGGCTTTCATTGTGGGACAGTACATCCTGTATGGGATCTTCTTGGAGACCCTGTATATCTGCCAGAGGGCCCCTTGCCCCCACCCTGTCAACTGCTACGTGTCCCGTCCCACAGAGAAGAACGTGTTCATCGTCTTCATGCTGGCTGTGGCGGTACTCTCCCTGTTCCTCAGTCTGGCTGAGTTGTACCACTTGGGCTGGAAGAAAGCCAAGGAGAAGTGCTCCCGGTCTTACAAACCCAGCCCCAGCACAGCCCCTGGCAGAATAGAGTCTGCCCCACAAGTAGAAAGAGCCCAGATGTACACTCCTCCACCAGATTTTAACCAGTGCTTGTCAAGTCCCAATGGGAAGTTCATGAGCCCTTTCAGCAACAAGATGGCCTCCCAGCAGAACACCGCCAACTTTGCCACCGAGAGGGTCCATGGCCAGGAGAATGCTGCTGGAGAAGGGCCCTTCCTTAAATCCAGCTATGCTGAGAGCCCTGAGGTGGCCAACGAATGTGCAGCACCCACCTTCCCCGAGAACTACTTCAATGAGAAGCGCCGGTTGAGCAAGACCAGCCGTGCCAGCAGCAAGGCGAGGTCGGATGATTTGTCTGTGTGACCTGTCTCCAGGGGGGATGAGGAGAAGGAGCAGTCTTAGTGCTTAGGAAAACTTTTACAAAGTGGACTCCAGACTCCTGCCACCAACTTCTCTCTGTTTTAACGCCCTCTTGCTCCTTTTTGGTGAACATCAGTGTTATATTGCAGACAGCACCTCTCACACTTAAGGCAGGAGCAGCCACGGGGAGATATACACTGAAGGAAGGCAACAGCTTTGAGATGTGAATCTCTTGGCCATATTTTCATCATGGAACCCTCAGGGATTGGAGACTCACCATCCTTAGGCTGGTAGAGCACAGGCCAGCAGACTCCTGAGGCTGCCCAGCAGGCATCCACTGCAACACTGTCTTCAACTGACTGACTGGACCTCAACCCCATCTTGCATCTTCTTTGGTGTCTATTCAACGTTTGCTACATCAGCTTGGCAATTACACTGAGCTGAAGCTTCTCTCACCTGCAGGGAGCAGAAACACACCAGTAGGCTTTCTGAAAGAAAGACTTTCTCATCTGCTTTGTTCTCCCTCTTCCTCACCCTCCCTTTCTCTACCTGAGCCCAGATATTTTATGCCAGTTTACCTAGACAATAAATCCTACTTGAATTTTTTGACACTGTGTATATAACTCAGCCCCATAGATAAGGACATCTGTGGTCCCCCACACACAGCTGCCTCATGTCTAATGTTGGAATCCCTTCCTCATTCCTAAGTCAGCACAGCAGGCTGGCCCAGGGATATCACTTTGATGGCCAGTTGATGAAGACTAGGGAATGTTCCCAAGATACTTATGTCATCAATTCTAAGCAAGACATCAGTTAACAGAAATAGAGACTCTCTTGTGAGAACAAATATCCTACTAGTAAAAAAAAGGAGGAACTACCATGTGAAATCCAAGTGATTTTCCCCCTTTTTAAGCTCATCCTTCAAGTAACATGAGTGCTGCTGAAAGGGTGCTGCTAGCTGCTGACTTGAGAGAAAAAACCACCTCTGTTTATCTGCAGAAGAGGTATGGCCTGGGTCTTCTCTCACTAACCTACCAAAACACTTCACTGTCCTTTGCAAAGAGCAAGAGTCCTCTCCAGGTCACAGAATCCCAGCATGGTGGGGTTGGAAGGGACCTCAGGAGATCATCCAGTCCAACCCCCCTGCCAAAGCAGGGTCACCCAGAGAGGTCACACAGGACGGCACCCAGGTGGGTTTGGAACATCTCCAGAGATGGAGACTCCACAACCTCTCTGGTCCTACACATCATTCAGCTCTTGGCTGCTCTCTCAAGCCTGCCAGCCAGTGCAAGCCAAGATATTTGTCCTCACAGCAAGTCCCTATTCTGCCATCAGGTCATTTTCATCTCCACTCCATCCCTAGTGCATATGGCATAAGATACCAGCCATGGACCAGCTCTTTCCACCACTGTAGCCTCTTGGAGCAGCCATGGGGGCCCAACACTGCACAGCAAGTCTGGTGGGTGAGGTCTGTAGGCAGCTCCCACTCCAGATACATCTTCTCACTGCAGAGCTGACATCCTTTTAAAGAGAGTTACTGAGCAGAGGGAAGCTGCTGCCTATCGTTCCCCCTGCACTGCCCTTTCAGACACGGGACACAGCTCCCCAGCGTTGGACTGTGTGAGAGAATGGCCTGGGACCAGCTCATGAGGGGACTGAGCCATTCCCTCTCTTAGGGGCTGCTGGAGGGGACTGTGAATCCTTGCTCCTGGAGCACAGCTGGCTTTGGTACAGTTCCCTGTACATATCCACACTCACACACAGAGGGGGGGAAACCATTTTTTGTTTGTAAGGTGTTTTATACATGTATATTTTTTAACTCTAAAAAGACCTGTGTGCTCTCCTTTAGATGAGATTTTAGTCAATTGTGCCTATGTTTCTCCTAATAAAGTTCTAACTCCATCTCTCCTTGTTGTTTCTCCTCCCACGTGGCTGAGAACGAGCTCCTTAGCATCCATCAGGCTGCCTGCCAGCCTCTGCTGCTCAGCAATCACAGCAATTCCCATTGCCCAGAGTGGCAGGGATGAGGGGAGGGCTGAGCCAGGGGGATAAATAACAAACTTTGGGAAATGATTGATTGACTGGCTCACAGAAACCCCCTCCAGCTCCCCTACCAAAGACTGGTTAAGAGCTGGCCAGAGAGCAGAGCTTCCAACCTCTTGCAATGGATGTGCTCCCTCCTTGCATTCCCTAGCACAGCTCTGCACCCAAAGAGGCCACCTGTGATGTGAGGTCACCTCGGCAGGAAAAGGGGAGCAAAACCTGTCCCCTGAGCACCTGATTGCTTGTCCATGCCCTAACAGGGCCCTGAAAGGCTTTTTAAGAGGCAAGGTCTTGAGAGACATTGAGAATCCACTGCTAACCACCTCTGCAAAGATCTCCTGTGGGTACTCAGCTCTCTTAAGATGTAGTTGCTCAGCCCAAAGAAAACCCTTTCTTCCCCCAGCTGATGCCCCTCCTCTGAGCTTCATTCCTTGCTCCACTTTCCAACTTTCACAGGCTCCCTCCTTCTGACCTTGGACCCCCCTGTCCACCAAAAGGAAGGGCCCTTCCTTCCTTTCTCCACAGAATCTCCCATCCCATGGGACTCTGCAGGCTGGGAAGCTGGAGACCAGTGAAGTACTGGGTCCCAGCAAGGAGCCTGAGAGGGGGCATAAAGAATGAAACTAGAATTCCATGAGGACATGGGGAGAAGGACTTTAACTGTGTTAGAAACTGCAGGGACCCTTTAAGATTACCTTTAATCGTGGTTTGGGGGTTTTCAGCCCAGAAAGGAGGATGCCACCTGAGCTCCCACAGCCACACAATGCAGTAACAAGTAGGTCAGGATCACTCCCCTTGGAGAACTGGGCTGTTGAGTGATATTACTGTTTCATATGGGCACTCAAGCACTAACCCAGACCTTGTTTAATAAACTACTCCTGGTTTATAACAAACAATAGCCCAAACTAAAAACTCTGAGCTACAGTCACAGCTGGAAAGCAAGGTATAGCCAAAAAAAATGAGGATAAGGATCTCCTCTATGCTACTTCAGACCTGAACAATTCAATTGTGTTCCCAGGTGGAGTTCTGGTGATCTCTGAGACCACAGGAGTGCAACCATCCCAGCTCTCTGTCTCCCAGCTTAGAGAACACATGTATTAAAGCAGATAATCTCCCTCTGACACTCATTTCCTAACATTCCCTGGTTCCATCTTCTGGGTCTAACAAGTGGAGAATATTTGATGGATGGATGTTTGCATTGGCTGACAGAGCATAAACTTGTGATTCTTGGAATCCACTGCCAAGGCCAGCCAGGCTATCACACCACAGTAGGAGCACATTTACTTCAGCCAGTGAGCAGAGAGGCTGGCCTGTCATTGCAGACAGATTTTGTATTTATGGCTTTGTGCCAGGTGGATGAATGGATGGACAATCTTATGGCTGTGACCTAAATCAACATTATATATTAAATTCAGCCCCTGGATGGGCACTCAATCTTTAAATGGCAGCATTAGAAAGACAATGCTGAGGGGAATGGGGGAAAGAAAATGTGAGAGCTTTTCATTCTGCTCTTGCCCATCTTTTCTCCAGAGTCTTACCTGCTGGGGTCTACTCAGCCTCAAAACTGTGAGT
Source organism: Caprimulgus europaeus (assembly GCA_907165065.1). Next base: position 4,629,129 of record OU015523.1, read on the forward strand.
TCTCCAGAAAGTACATTTAACAGAAATACCATCCCCAGTCCTCTCCTTGGTCAGCACACCTCAACCCATTTCAGCATTGCCTCCTCTAACTGGTGTCTGAAGGAGCCAGAAGTCAGTTCTGCTTGTGCTGATCAGCTGCTGAGCCCAGGATAGGAGAACAGAGAAATGTGTTCTTCAGCAAGCTCTTAAAACAGAAATACTTAATCCTATAAAAGGAAAAGCTATATTTAAAAATACATAGAATGCCAAAACTAACAAAGTTATGAATTGAGACAAGGTCATGCCTTGTAACTCCCTCTCCCCAAACAGCACAGTGGGACAGCTGAGCAGGCCAAGAGACAAATGGGGGAGAAATTGAGAGATACTTAAAAGTCACGGCTGATCTAGAGCACGTGGGTCGAGCAAGTTGTTTCCTCTCTCAGAGTATGGGAGCAAGGCAATACCCAAGCAAACTCAAATCTGATAATATTTCAGATTGTTAAAAGGAAACATGTAAAGAGACATCAGACAACACAATCTCCCCTCAAATGCTTTTCCACAAACATCACTGAGGCTGAGGAATTAGGAATATCTGAAAACCAAAGAATAAAAGCACTGTGTGTTCACAGGAATGAAAATGTGAGGGCTGCAAATGGTCAGTACTGTCCTGGTTTTCCTAGGATAGAGTTAATTTTCTTAGTAGATAGAATAGCTCTGGTTTAGGTTCAGTGTGGGATTTATTATGAGAAGAATGTCGATAAAGTACTAATGTTATGAGTTGCTGCTGGAGCCCAAGGTCATTGTGTTTGGCTGGTTTGCAGGTGGAAAGGACTGAGAGGGAGAAGTGCAGTAATTAGAGAAACCCCAAATTGGCATTTGGATGTGCCAATGAGATATCCCATCTCATATCACAGCATGTCAGTGTATTAACCAGGGCTGACCAGAAATCAGGGGCATTCTTTCAGGGATCACTTGGGCTCTTGCTCTGCTGGGTTTGGGTTTGGGGACAGTCTCTGCTCCAGGATCTCTGGCTGGGACAGGCTGGGCATCGGTCGGCGGGTGGTGAGCAACTGCACTGGGCATCACTCATTGGTATATTCTGTTATCACTGTTGTTATCATTATCATTTCATTTCCATTAGTAAATTGTTTTTATCTCAACACACTACTTTTCTTACTCTTATCCTTCCAATTCTCTCTGCTGCTCCCTGCAGAGCAGGTGGAGGGAGAGAGCAACTGTGCTTGGCTGCAGCCAAAGGAGTGAAACCCCCACAGGTAGGAAGAACTCAGAAATTCACAACCCCAAAGGTCAGTGTAGCATAGTGGGAGCAGCTCTCCTGCCAACACTGCTGCCTCCCAGGAAGCCGAGGACTAAGACAGGCACAAAGGGAACTGCTGTCCCCAGGGCAGCCCCCTTCATCACTGCTCCCTTGGGAGGCTCTCAGCAACAACACAGTCTGGCCAAGAGGATGCCCAGGGTCTTTATAACCCTGGGTTCAGCAGAAGAATCAAGGTACAGACAGCACACAACTTCTCTGTCTCATTCTCAGTTCCAAAAGTAGCTGGCATTCAATTTTCTACTCACACAAGCAAGGAAGAATGACTTCAAGAACTGGCACGAAGCTGGGAGGCAGCTGAAGGGATAGAGTGCCACTGTTTCAATCATATCCCCCTCACTTTTTTCAGTGCTCAGTAAAGCTCCCAGGGAAGTCTGATGCTTTTCTTCTGACCTGGTGAAGTATCACCAGGTTGTACAAAAATTCAGAAGTCTCCCAGTGGCAAAAATAATGACAGAAAAGGACAGTGGTGTCTTTCCAAATGGTATTAAAATACATAAATAACCCAAATAAAAAAAACTAAGTAGCCCTGTTCAGGGTTATAATATTGTCCTGGAAGTTGTTAAAGAGAGAGAAAAGAAAATAAAAGAAAAGAAGAAAAAAAGAGGAGGGGAACAAATATCTGGGTGATGTTGGGTGTGGAGCTCTGTACCGAGTTCACATCACATCAGGCTCTCAGAGCTGAAAGAGCTGGTCAGGATGTGAGGAGCTCCCAGCTGTGGTTAAGACTGGTTTGCAGTAAGAAACATCAGGATAGAGTCAACTTTTGTCTTTAGCAGTCAGGTGAGAACTCGGCCTCTCTCCTCTTTTTCCCCCCAATAAAACCTCTAACTGCCCCAAGGAATTCTGGCACCTCCTCCCAGTGGGGATCCTGTACCAGGCTGATTCCAGTTTTCCACTAATTTGTGAATAAAGCAGAACATTTTTTATTAGGTTACCAGCTGCAGCAGAGGTTCAGATTGGCTGACAATGAGGATGGAGAGTGGCAGCCTCTTAAGACACATTTTTTAGGGGGAAAAACTGATTGAAGTACAAAATTAATAGCTTTGCTTTTGCCTTAAGTGTTTGTTGCTTACATGGTCTAAGTGATTAAAGACCTTTCTGGGAGCCACAGGAACTGTAATACCATATATATACACATAGATATATAAAAATATATAATATTGTCATGAAAAATAAATGATAGAAAGAGGATCAAATGAGATAATAACACTCACTCCAGCCCAATAATGCAGAAATGCTTCATTTTTCCTTCAGTGAACATTGGTTTACATTTTTTTTTAAATTAATTTGCTGAGACCACATTCACATCCCACCACCACTGGTTTCCCACAGATATTTTGAGCAATTGAGTTTGACAGGCAACAGAGTTCTCAGTGAATGTCAGTCACAGAAACTATATTTTCAATTCATATGGGCCAATATCCAGCCCAGAGGCAGCCGTGTGTTCCTCCAGCCATGGGGAAACACAAACATTGTGTAACCCATCCTGCCAATCACACACCAAACCGTGCTCCCATCGGAGTGTCTATGTAATAAACACACACCAGAACATTTGTAAAGATGGTTATGTGTTAATTCAGTAGCATAAAACATCTGAGAGAACTGTGATGTACTGGCATTCTGCTGGTGGAAATGGTGGTTACTTCAAATGCATTTTTAGCTCCCTTCCACTAGCTCCAAGGCATTGCCTGAGACATGGCTGGGAATCCTCAATGCCTGTTCAGGAACCTCACAGCAGGATCTATGTGCATAAGGGGCACAGAAGACCTCATTTTCCTGGTTGCTCACAAAACTCCCATGGGAAGGTTCAAGTCCTTCAGCAGCTTCTCCACAGGAATGCTCCTCACCATTTTGAGCTCACACACAGAGGATATCATCACTTCTCAAGCACAGAAATAGCAAGAGCACCATGAAAGCATCACAGCACCAGTGTAAAATACTATCTCCCATCTTCTAATGCAGTTTGTCATGCAGAGCTTCATAGCCTACCTACTAACCCCAAACCACTGGTCTCTGGAGGAATAAAAGCCATGATACCACATTTGTTAGCAAAAAGTATTCCTCCAGAACAAACCAGGCAGCAAAACTCAGAAGCAGCTGTTATATTTATGTATTCCTTTAAAATTATTTATAGGCAAAGGCCTGTAGGACTGCTACATTAAGCCACTTTCTTCCCTCAGGGTGGCTACATCTTAGAATCATAGAATCACCTGGTTGAAAAAGACCTCTGAGATCATTGAGTCCAACTGTACCTGTCCATGACTAACCCAGACCTCCAAGCACCCCATCCACCTGTCTTTTAAACACCTCCAGGGATGGTGACTCCACCTCCCCAAGCAGCCCACTCCAGTGCCTGAGAACCTTTCAGTGAGGAATTATCTTATTAGCAGATTAGTCACTTTTTAATCATTTTCCATTTCTGTATGGCAAACTGTTCAGCTGGACTGTGACAAGCTCCTGCGAGGCAAGAGCCCTTTTTGAGAGGACATCTCCATCTCTCAGGGTTGATCACAGTGGGAAGGTGCTCAGGAATTACTCCAAGCTGGGTTTTGTGACTCACTTTTCATACACAGGAGCTCCTCTTTATCACAAGGTCATTGGAGACAGGAAGGGGTAAGACAGATGGGGCCAAGCTAGAGATCAAAGTGAGCTGTTATGGACCCATAAGAGAGTTAAATTCTCTTGTTCATGTTGGACATGAACCTAACCTTAAAAAGGCATCTCAGCAATGGTCAGCTATGTGACAATAAAAAGCAGAAGACAATATCACATGATTTTTCTAGAAACTGGATACAGGCTCCTAGGAGATGACATTTTTAACAGCAGCCCCAGCAAAACTCACACTCATATTCAACAACACAAGTTTCACCAGAAATCACATTAGCCACCAGCTCCTACCCTTAAAAGGAATCAGATTAGCAGGGAGAGGCAAGCCTGAGGTCAGAAACTTGATGTTTTTTGTTTGGGTTTGGTTTGTTGGGTTGGTTTTTATTTTTAAGTAAATGCTGTGCCAGCTCTTCAGCCTGGGAAGAAAGTTTGAGGTTGAAAAGTGCTCCTGACAGAACCAGTTTGATGGGTGCCAAGCTACAGGCAAGACATTTGGAAACAAGTGTCTAAAATTAGCCACTGCTAAATCACATAGTCCCATGAAGCTGTGCTGGGTTCCCACCTTGCTTTTCTACTGCAGCCCAGATTCAAGGTACACAGGTACAGCAGAAACTGCTATCACCTTTGCTGCATAACATCAGTTTTCAACCCAAAAGAACACTTGGTAGCTGGTATTTCAGTGGAAAATGGGCTTTTTAAATTCAATTTCCCCTTACAGATCATGAGAAGTCTTTTCTCCCATTTTTTTCCTCTGAAATTAGGCTGTGGATTATTTTTCCCCTCTGTGGTCTCATCTTTTTTTCGGATACAGTTACACTTTCCATACCTCTAGTCTCTCCAGATCCCTTTCATCTCTGGCATTTCCAGAGAAATGTCAAGTTGGAGAACTTTCTGAAAAGTTCATTAAAGTACCCAGTCCTAAACCAACAATAAAGACATTCATTAAATGAAAGAGAAGTCAGACACTGCCCCATGGTGTGTCTAAGCAAGCAGTGAAGCTGCAGTGCACGTGCATCCAGGCACACGTCACACCACGTCACAGCATCACACGGCCGTGCTGATCCAGACCCAGAAACACAGCAGGGCCCAACTGCACTGAACCTGCACACAGCATCCCAGAATGGCCTCCACTGGAAGAGACCTTTAAACTCATCAGGTCCAACCATGAACCCAACACTGACCAGTCCCCACTGACCCATGTCCCTCAGCACTGTGTCTACACGACTCTTCAATCCCTCCAGGGATGGGGACTCCACCACTGCCCTGGGCAACCCCTTCCAATGCCTCAGAACCCTTTCAGCAGAGAAATTCTTCCTCACACCCAATCTCAACTGCCCTGGGCACAACTTGAGGCCATTTCCTCTTGTCCTGTCCCTTGTTCCTTGGTTGAACAGACCCACCCCCACCTCTCTCCACCCTCCTTGCAGGGACTTGGACAGAGCCAGAAGGTCTCCCCTCAGCCTCCTTTTCTCCAGGCTCAGCACCCCCAGTTCCCTCAGCCGGGAACTCAGCGCACTTGTGCTCCAGACCCTTCCCCAGCTCCGTTGCCCTTCTCTGGACACGCTCCAGCACCTCCAGGTCCTTCTTGGAGTCAGGGGCACAACACTGAACCCAGCACTGGAGCTGTGGCCTCACCAGTGCCCAGTGCAGGGGGAAGAAAACTTCCCTGGTCCTACTGGCCACACTGGTGCTGATCCAGGCCAGGATGCCATTGGCCTTCTTGGCCACCTGGGCACTCTGCTGACTCATATTCAGTTGCTGTTGCCCAACACCCCCAGGTCCCCCTCTGCCCAGCAGCTCTCCAGCCACTCCTCCCCAAGCCTGTCACACTGCCGGGGGTTGTTGTGACCCAAGTGCAGGACCCGGCACTTGGCCTTGTTGAACCTCAGGGAGTTGGTCCTGGTCCATGGATCCAGCCTGTCCAGATCCCTCTGCAGAGCCTCCTGACCCTCCAGCAGATCAACACTCCCACCCAGCTCGGTGTCATCTGCAAGGTTAGTGAGGGTGCCCTCATCCAGATCACTGATGAAGATGTTAAACAGGGCTGGCCCCAGTACTGAGCCCTGGGGAACACCACTGGTGACCGGCCACCAACTGGATTTAACTCCATTCCCCACCACTCTTCAGGCCTGGCCATCCCACCAGTTTTTTTATCCAGCAGTTTTTTTTATCCCCATACAATGCCCAGCTCCAGCATTACCCCCAGCTACTCCACACCATAGACTGGTCTGCCATGGGAGCCTACAGCTTGCTCTGTGTCACTCATCAAGACTCAATTAAGAAGCATTTTAATCCTGATACAGAAGTACTCACAATGGGGACAACATTTCAGACAAGCGATTGCTCTCCTAGCAGAAGCACTCTTATAATGAGAACTATTATTTTAATTAACAATTGGAAAGCACAGTCTAGGGATGAGGTAATTTTTAATTATCACAAGGAGGTTTGAAAAGGTACTAATAGAAGTTACTGACCCCACTGGAAATTACTGGTTAAGGTCCTCTCCCCTACACTAAGCAAACAATCAGATCAGTCACATCAGTGTTAAAACCTACAAATCTGTGAAGAATCTGCTGTGGTTGATCCACTGCAGCTCATAGCAATTATTTTTTTGTCCACAGTGCTGTTTGTTTCAATCCATTTAGCAATATCCATTAGCTCCCCACTTCAAATCAGGGGAACTGAGAGTCAGAGAACTTGTAATCAGGTTTTTGCTAGAGGGAGACGCGCCCCATTCGCTTCCCCGATTCCTTTGGTGACTCTGACTTGCAGTCACGTTTTACCAGGAATCTTTCCTCAGAAAAGCCAAATGCCCTGTGCAAAACTTCGTCCTGTCCCTTTCTTATGATCTCATTGAAGATTTTAAATCATACATTTCTCTTCCCATTTATCCTATTATCTTACAAGGGAAGGATATTAAGCTCTGATGCCAAAACTCTTTTGCCTCTGACCCTTTTTCATGGCTGAAACCACGGATACTAAAGCCCTAGAAAAACTCATGTGGGTCAACAATCCTTAAAATAAGTCCTAAAAAACCATCTTACGACAAAGCTGATGTTAACCATGCCATTGTCTGGGATACTTCAAATTCTTCCTCTCAAGGAATCTCAGTCACCCACATTAAATGACTCCCAATTGAGACATGAGAACTGGCAGCAGAGTGAATACCCACGGAGCACCGGCTGGTACAGCTGACAGCCAGATGGGATCAGAACAGCAACAAAAGACAACACTGAGTCTGGACAAGGAGCTCAGGCACCAGCCTGAAACTTTGGAGAGTGTCTTCAGGTCCTTAGTCCAGCAAGTTTTGTGTCTGACAACAGCCAAGTCACCCCAGCCTCTCTTTGCCTGAAATTCCCAGCTGGAAAATGAATACAGTGGCCCTCACCTCCTGCTAAGATCCGATAGGAATGCAACATCCTGAGACAGACAAGGGATGGACAGGGGAATCAGAACAAAAAAAAACTATATCCAAAGGAAAATCAGTTTCAGAGGAAGAAAAAGCAGGATAAAAGAGTTTAAACTGTGTCTGGAGCTACAGTAAGACACAGGTTTGGCACTGAGTTTGCTACGTGCACAAAACCAACGCAGGAATAGTTCCATTTTGTAACCATGAGGGTCCAGAGCTGTCAGGCAACACCTGAAGGAAAGGTCATATCCCACATTCAAACAGCTCCTAATATAGTTTAAAAACCAGCTGAGCTCTTGCATCATATACAAATCCTTCTGCACGTGCTTAGCTACCACCCAGCTTCCTGAGGCAGAGAGTCAGCGTTACCCCCATCTGCCAAAAGCTAACCTGAGTTTGAATGACCCACTGAAGACTGCACATGAAATCACCCTGATGTTGATTCAGCTCAAGCCCCCAGCGCTCCCTCCACGATTCTCATTGTGTGTCAGGACCCAGTTACAAGTTCATTGCCTTCCTGCTTTGAATTAGCACCCACTATCTGCATGCAAATGTACTGTTTGCAGCTAACATCTCAGCAGCTTGCAAAACCATGGGAAAGCTCTCAGAAGAGATGCAGCTCGGTCCTCTGGGCACAGCTGTACCACTCAGGTTCCTGTGTGCTGCTGTGTTTGGCCATGAATTCACAGCATCACCAGGGCACATCACTGCATCTCCTCACGACACCGTCTCTCCTGGGTGTGGACTGGAAGTCACAATGCGTGTGCAGCTCCATGGGGGAACAGGGCAGGTCAATGTCTATGAGCTGCTTTGCACTGCATGGATGGAAAACACTACAGACACATGAACCATAAAGTTATTTAGTAGTAGTTATGTATTTCTTTATTAAAATCATCAGCTGCTGATTTGTACTCACTGATTTCATATAACAATATGCATGTCCTTTGCTTATGAATGTAAAAAAATATATATTATACATCTCAGCTCTGCTAGTTCTCGATACAAAGAGCATTCACCTTATAATTCTGCAGCTGATACCACACCAAACCTGGAGACTGCCCAGCTTTTGCCATAATTCAACCAATTTTCTGCTTCCTTATAGCTGGTGCTGGAGGACTAACTGGTGTTGGTTCCCTACTGATTTACACCATCCAGTGTCTGTGTCCTTCTGGTATGCAAAATAGGTTTTTTCCATTTAACCATAAAAACATATTGAAGAGACCTGCCACACATTTTGCAATTAGGCACTGAAAAAATAAAGTGAAAAGACTCAATGTCTGCTTTGAAAAAGTTCTGGTTTAGGCCAACAAAACTGATTTTCACAAATCTATGGGAAAAATGAAGGTTTTTTTTAAAAAAGGGGGCTTTTTTTCCTCCCAGGATAGAAGAGCTGCAGGACCAAGAATAGAAGGATGAGTTATAAGCCTTTCAAAGCTGAGATTTATCATGGAAATTCTGACAACCATCAATGTGAGCAATGCCGCCAGGCACCACTCACAATCCACAGCATCCTTCAAACCTGTTGGGGGTTTTTAGAAAGGGCTAAAAATAAAGGCAGAAATATATATATATATACACATACATATATATATTATTGTTCAAAAAAAGAACAGGTGGTCCTGCCAGCAGTGTAAACACAGATGACTTGAGAACAGCTAACAAACACCCAGCGAAGCAGCCTTTCCTAGCCACACAAGCAGCACGTTCAGAGCTCTCCTTGACTTCTCCTAGTCTGCAAGCCATAGTCATCTGGGATCTTGACTCCCTGTCATGATAAGGCCTGAGGACTTCCAAACGTCTTCATCTCCTTCAGCCCATGTATTCACACAATTCCACCCTCCTGACCTCCTGGGGATTATTGCCCTTCTGAAAATAACACACAGAACAGCTGGTGAGGCCAGAAATGTCTTGAATGTAAATAGCCCAGGTCCCTGAGACGAGGTTTATGTCCTCTCCTCTAGCTCCCCACCACTTGATCTGACCCCCATCCTCATATAACAAAGGGGAGTATATACTGAAGGGGAAAAAAAAAAAAGGATCAGGACACTATAGACAGCACCCATGGACTCAAACAGCAAGCCTGGGTGACTGCCTGTTGAAACCCATCAAGCCCACTACCTGCAGGGAAGACAAAGAAGAAAACTAGAAGCAGTCCTAGAATCTCAAAATTTATCCTAAACCTGCAGCAAAATGAAAGGATAACCCTTTAGCCACATTCCAGTTATGTCTCCCCAGCCCACCACAAGAAGACCACCAAGGTCACAGGTTGTATTGCACATAAATCCTACTGCTTGGTCACTTCTGAGCGAGTATGGAAGCATAACAAAACAATTAGGCTAGGAACCCACTGCAAGGCTCAGAGTGATCTCTTTGCAGCCCTTCTCCTTGGGCACTTACTGTAGTTTACACTTGCACCATCTCCTTTAATCTCCCATCATCCCAAACCACTTGGTGTAACATGTATTCACAAGAAGCAAAGGAGGTGGGAAAGATTAAAGGTGCCAAATGGTTAAACACTGCCACAGGGGAGCACATTTGCCATCGTGAGAGAGCACCGAGCCCCGGGATGCAGCATCTCAGCCGTGGTGAAAGCCTGGCAGCTCTCCCACTGCACTCACACAGCTCCACCACGCAGACACGGGGAGTCCACCCGAGGTGGCAGGGAACAGCTTACCCAGCTTGCTTCTGGAGGTTCCTACTTATCTCAACCTTCATTTGCACATGGAAAAAACCCCACTCTTTCAAAGCTGAAGGGAAAACTGGCCTGCTGTTATCCCAGAGAGGTGCATAATTGAGTCGGCATGATGCCGCCGCCTTCCCAATGCAGCAGATGGCTGAAGGCATCCTCCAGTTTAGGATGACAAAGTTAGAACAAAAGGAAAACAGAAGGCAAGGAGTGCATCTTCTGAGCCAGGTTATAGGGTAGGGGATGAACCTTCACACCATTAGTATGTCACCCAGCATGCAGCCAGCTTCCAGCTCTCCCACTGCCACGCCAACAATGACCAAATGCCCAAGTCTTTCTCTCTTTTCCTTTTCAAATACAGTGTCCCAGGCAAAAGGGACCCAGAACAACTGTCTGTCTGATACCCTGTTTCTGAAATCCACAGAAGAAAATCTCCAAAAAAAATGTCCTCGTGATACCAACCCTAACTGCCATGACTCTGACTTCCAGGACTATCCTACATAACCTGCAGGAATTCAGGAATAAGATTCTTTCCTGCAAGTATCAACAGACACCATTTCACTGCTGGAAGGGAAACCTCTGATGTGAAATCATGCAGAAAGGGAGACGAGATACATAGATCTGTACTCTGTACCATGAATGGTGCCTCGCGGGGAGGGCTTGGTCTGCAGTGGCATTTAGGAGTTTATTTTTGCCAATTCCACCCCAAAGGATCACAGAAATTAAGAGTGGAAACATTCCTTCCATTTCTCCAGGCGCCTTGCTCACAAAGCAGCTGGTGACAAGGTTCACAAGGACAGACAGACTGGAGTAGACAAGAGTGATATAGCTCCACAGGAAGCAATAGAGCCCACTAGAACAATTTATAAACACATTTCTGCTCTTTGTGAGCAAAGAACACTTTATGAGCCCAGACTGAGTCATTTATAATAGCCACTGTGGTCACCAATCCTTGCAGGTCACAGAGACATCATCATGAGCTCTACAGCTGGGAATGGCGAAAGCTTTTTGAGCCAGAGGGTAAAGTGAAAAAATATTTAAAACATTCATCTGAAGATGAATATTGCACATCATCTTGTCCATGTTGCAAGAGGAGAGACCTGCCAGTTACAACACCTGAGGTTTCAGTAGCCATAGTCACTTTGAGAGACCAGACCAAGAAGTAGCACTTTAATCATACAAAATCAGAGCACCAGGCATAGGAACGTTTGGGGGGAATGGGGCTGGAAGGATAGGAAGGGGCTGGAAGGATCGGAAGGGGCTGGAAGGATAGGAAGGGGCTGGAAGGATAGGAAGGGGCTGGAAGGATAGGAAGGGGCTGGAAGGATAGGAAGGGGCTGGAAGGATAGGAAGGGGCTGGAAGGATAGGAAGGGGCTGGAAGGATAGGAAGGGGCTGGAAGGATAGGAAGGGGCTGGAAGGATAGGAAGGGGCTGGAAGGATAGGAAGGGGCTGGAAGGATAGGAAGGGGCTGGAAGGATAGGAAGGGGCTGGAAGGATAGGAAGGGGCTGGAAGGATAGGAAGGGGCTGGAAGGATAGGAAGGGGCTGGAAGGATAGGAAGGGGCTGGAAGGATAGGAAGGGGCTGGAAGGATAGGAAGGGGCTGGAAGGATAGGAAGGGGCTGGAAGGATAGGAAGGGGCTGGAAGGATAGGAAGGGGCTGGAAGGATAGGAAGGGGCTGGAAGGATAGGAAGGGGCTGGAAGGATAGGAAGGGGCTGGAAGGATAGGAAGGGGCTGGAAGGATAGGAAGGGGCTGGAAGGATAGGAAGGGGCTGGAAGGATAGGAAGGGGCTGGAAGGATAGGAAGGGGCTGGAAGGATAGGAAGGGGCTGGAAGGATAGGAAGGGGCTGGAAGGATAGGAAGGGGCTGGAAGGATAGGAAGGGGCTGGAAGGATAGGAAGGGGCTGGAAGGATAGGAAGGGGCTGGAAGGATAGGAAGGGGCTGGAAGGATAGGAAGGGGCTGGAAGGATAGGAAGGGGCTGGAAGGATAGGAAATCACTTTGTGCTAGAGCAGAACAGCAGATATCCCACCCAGAAGTGGCTCCAGCAAGCAAAGGACCTGGCTGTTAGGACATATTCTATACACTCCACAAAACCACCCCAAAACAGGCACGTGCCCCACAAGACCAGGACAGGGAGATGTCATGCTTGTCCTGAGTTTCTTGTCCCACCAGCCTGGTTATGCCACCCTCCTCCAGCAGCCAGCATCACTGCCAGGGTTCCAGCACAGCTGCAGCCCTCATGGCTCAGAGCTGTGGGAGAACATTCCCAGCCCGCTCCCCTTGCTGAGCAAAAAGTCCTTGGGAAGGAACCAAAGAAGCCAAGGCAATATACATCTATTTTCCAACCCCTACCATTCAGGGGGAAAACACCCACCTATCTAAGGTGTGTCCAAGTACTATTTGTCTCTCTACCACGCAGAGATTTTACAGTAAATCTGATTTACACCACAGCAGCTATAGCCCTTTGCTCAAGAATCCAAAAAAACAATAAAACACTGGAACACATCAGGTTAAATTATTTCTTTGGTGGGTATTTTTTAAAAAGCTATTTCAATACATGTCACAGAAGAAAAAAAACCTAATCATGACAGTTGGTCACGTAGCTTATCAGTGTACCAGCCACACAACTGTGTGGTTTGGCTGAATTATGAAACTCACTGCAACTCAGTTTCCTCTTCAAGAAAATGAGGGTGTAAATGCAAACTTATCATACAGGAGTGTTCTGAAGTGTAATATGTTGATGAAACACTATAAAAGGTAAGTGATAGCAATGGTAATAATTCACAAAGATCACAATCATGGTAATTTGGTTAAACTCCAACCAGGAGGAAATTTGCACTGTGCTGCCAGAGAAGGTTTCCTGAAACTTGCTTGTTCATTAGAGTTCATTAACCACCCCCAGTGAAATGAAGCTCACCCTCAGTGGCCATTGGAATAGCCTTCTGCTCCTCCTCTGGTCACCAAAAGCAACAGAAGGGTAAAAATAACAGGTCCTTCGAAAAATGTTTCTGCATCTTGGAATAAATTTCCACACAGTTGGACAAAGGGGGGGGGGGGGGGGGGAAGGGCAACACCATTTGTTAAAAAAATTGCCAGCCGCCTGCTATTTTGGAGAGCTCTCCTCTAATTGCAGGCACCTGCTGTGCCATGGGGTATTCTAAAATATATCTCAAGAGTAATGCTGCTTGGCATTACATTGGGACCCTGCAGTCCCAGTCTCCACAACTTCACAGGAACTGGGGTTTTCTTCCAGGGTAACACTTGAATGGAAATTCTAATTAATTCACTGAGAGCCTTTTTCCTTTTTCCACCTCTGCTCATTTCTGTCACATCACCTCTAGCTCTCTTCCTCCTCCCCTTAACTACATTTTCCTGTTCCCTCTCCCCGCAGCATCCTTGCCCCCTTCACCCTCCCACAACAGATAATTTAGACTTGATTCCTCCTAATTTCTTATTTCCTTGGCTTCTAAAATATTTTTTCCTCCTCTCTCTCTGCTCTTCTCATGCCTCTGTGTTTCACATGCCCCAAGCTCAGGAACCTGAAGTAAACCTTTCAGAACAGCACTGCTTTGAGAGACAGGAGAGCATCAAATCCCTCCATCAGCATGTCCTGGTGGCTGTGCCAACCTCTCACCACCTGCAGCAGCTTCTCTCTCTGGCTTTTGTGTAGGTCAAAATCTTCTCCTTCCTGCTGCTCCTTCACCCTTCTCCTGTTCCCTACATGCACCAGCTGCCTGCAACTCCTCTGGTGCCTCTGCCCACCACCCTTCCAAACAGAGGTCCTGTGAGCTCTGCTTGAATGGATGCTGGGTATCACTCCTAAGACACAAAGGCATCCTCAGAATCAGCACTCAAGGCACTTGGTCACTACACCCAGTTCTTCCTCCCAACACAAATGATGTAGTTGTCTTTGCCACAGATTTCTGTCTGTAATGTGGTATTTGTGCTGCAGAAGGGTTTGAGGATACTTGTGTTTAAAATCTGGCAAGCACTGAGCCACTCTGGTGACAGGGGCCACAGATGAGTTTCCAGCAGGTCTCCCCGAGAGCAGGAGATCCTCAGTCTGCCAAGTGGACATTTACAGGCACACACATTCAGCCTGGGCTGAGCTTCTTTCCCAGCCTAGATATCAGCTTGGCACCCATGCCACGTGTACCCAGATGGGGCTCCTCTTTTTTTCAGGGGCAACCTCATGGGAAGCAATCTTGTCCCTCTTTCCAGAATTTCTTTAATTGCCTGCAGCAATAAAAAGTGGAAAGCAGGACAGCTGGGAAGCAGGGAGAGGTAGATGGGATAGGAGCTGGGGATGGGGACACTGTGTCCTCTCATCCTCACTGTCCCTGCTGGCCCCCCAGGCTACAGGTTGCCAGCACTTGCTGTAGGTGCTGAGCTTTTGAATTCAGTGGGGCCAAGCAAAGGGTCTCTGCTGGTGTAGAGGGCTGCTGATGTCAGACCAGCAACCGTGATGTCAGCCCTCACGTTAAATATCAGGTATGGCTCTCTGACATCCGCCCTCTGTGTCACCCAGGGCATACCTTTGGGCACAGACCAAAGGAGAAGCAGCAGGAAGGACACAGATACCAGAAAGCTCAGAGTCCAGGTAGGCAACAGACCTGCACATTTTAGACCAAGCAGAAAATCAGAACCTTAGAAACAGAAGCAAGACTCTCTCCAGACAAAGGGATGCTGAGGACCAGGGCAGCAACGAAGCACAGAAGGAACTCTTACCCTTGTAATGAACCACAGGCACTTTATGAGGCTCCAGAGACACCAATGCCTGAGTGCAGCAACCTCCACTCAGGAGCTTTCCTGAAGGCCTCATTTACTGTAGACACCGTCTTTGGCCCAATCCCTACAGAAATTTTCTGGCACATTACCTTTCAAAGACCGTTTTTCACCAGTTCCAGTGTTTCAGGGGGTGCCCCACCTCCCAGGAGACAGTGCCTGCTTACAGATGGGAAAGCCAGAAAGAAGGAGAGAGTGGGTGCAGTACAGTCAGGTCTGCAGTTGTCTATGGACAAGTTAAAGAATTGATCTCTACAGACAGTAAAAAACTGATTATTCAGATTATTCTGCTTCCATCAACATCCCATTTTTTTTCATAAAACTTTCCCTGATCTTTTTGGAGAGTTTTAAACTTGTTGGCACCCTGAAAGAGTAAAGAGAAATAGGGGCAAGAGAGAGAGGACAAGGGTAACCAGGAAAAGGAGAGGAACAAGAACCATCAGCATATGTGGGAAGAAAGGAGAAGGATTAAAAAAAGCTCCTGGTTGAGTCCTAAGCCTGCAAGAAAAATAATACTGTGGCCTGTAATGTACATAAGGAGGCAAGATAGCAGGCAAGGGGAACATAAGAATCCCTAATAAATATAAGTCAAGTGGATGTGATCTAAGGAAGAAGCAAACTGCTTATTCCTTGATAAAAATACTACTTATGCAAGAGCAACATCACCACCAAGTCTTGAACCTGAAGGTTCATAGGAACCAAGGAGACAGGAACTTGTTGATTGCTTTGTAATGTTCAAGGAAGGCTTTATGAATGCACAGCTCTCTAGGTTTCACATATATCAAAGTTATTGACTACTATGCTAAAAAAAAATGCTAAATAGCATTGAAAAGAGAATTTGTACTCACTGGTTCTGGACATCAGTGCCAGGAAGAGAGAAAAGAAGCAACAGGAGAAGTGCTACCTTAGCTCCCAAAGCTGTGGCGAGAACAAGAAGCCAGATAGGATGAGCTCCAAGCCCACTGCTCCCATCCTGGGTGTCTGCACCAAGGGCACCCAAACTGAAAAAGACCTTGTTGAGCAAACTCACAGCTGGTAAGAAACCCCCCCTTGTTTAAATAAGAACAACAAATGGCCATTGGCATGTTTAGCACCAGCTGCAAACCATTGTGGGTGAGGCTAATGGGTGCTAACAAGCTACAGGTGCAACGAGCTGTTCCCTCCCTCAGCGAGCTGCTGCCATGGAGAGAAGTGACAGGGGGACATTTCTCCTGCTGCTCGCCCTATGCCTGTATGGCTGATGAAGGACCAAAGCGCTGCGTGCAGGTGACTGGCCCCAAGGAGATTGGAGCCAAGGGCAATGGAATTCCCTTCCCCATCCAGGGCTGTGAACAGGAGGGCACTGGCAACCGGACGGGGAGGAACACAGGGTCTGTCCCTGCTCTGTGCTAACCCCAATGCACCCCCCTGGGGACCAGTGTGGCCTGATCCCCCAGCCAAGTGTGCCTGCATAGGGGAAAGGCTTTGGCCAGACTCCTCCAGAGAAGGGCAACAGAGCTGGGGAAGGGTCTGGAGCACAAGTGTGAGGAGTTCCCAGCTGAGGGAACTGGGGGTGTTGAGCCTGGAGAAAAGGAGGCTGAGGGGAGACCTAATTGCAGTCTACAACTATCTGGAAGGAGGGTGTAGGGAGATGGGGGTGGGTCTCTTCTCCCAGGTAACAAGTGATAGAACAAGAGGAAATGGCCTCAAGTTGTGCCAGGGAAGGGACAGATTGGATGTCAGGAAATACTTCTTCACTGAAAGGGTTCTCAGGCACTGGAAGGGGTTGCCTGGGGCGGTGATTGTGTCACCATCCCTGGAAGTGTTTAAAAGACAGGTAGACGAGGTGCTCAGAGATCTGGGTTAGTAGTGGACAGGTACAGTTGGACTCAGTGATCTCAGAGGTCTTTTCGAACCAGGAGATTCTACGACTGATCTCAGTGGTGGCCAGCAACAGAACAAGGGGCAATAGGCACAAACTGGGGAGGTTCTGCTTAAACGTGAGGAAAAACTTCTTTCCTGTGAGGGTGCCGGAGCCCTGGGCCAGGCTGCCCAGAGAGGGTGTGGAGTCTCCTTCTCTGGAGATGTTCCAAACCCACCTGGATGCCGTCCTGTGTGACCTGCTCTGGGTGACCCTGCTTTGGCAGGGGGGTTGGACTGGATGATCTCCAGAGGCCCCTTCCAACCCCACCACTCTGGGATGCTGTGAAAACTCGTAAGGGAAAAAAAAACCCGATCCCGAGGGGCCTCTCCCCGCGGGAAGCCGCACGCTGGCGCCGCGGGAGCCGGTCCCTGCCGGGGGGAAAAGTAAATGACAAAGAGACAATGACAGCGGCGGCAGCGCCGGCCCCTTCCAGGAGGCGGCGACGGAGCCCCGCGGCCTCACCCACGCCGGGGCCGGGGGCGGTGCCGCTGCGGGCGGGCCCTTGGGCGGAGGCGGTGCCGCAGGTCCCGTCCCGCCCGCCCCCGCGGCGCGGTGCCCGCTGGCCGCTGCAGTCCGCCGCCGTGCCCGCACCCTTCATGGCGGCCGGAGCGGGGACTCTGCTTCCCGTCAGCCCCCGCGGCCCGGCCGGCTACCGGCGGTGCGAGCGGCGCCGCCATGGGCTGGGGGAGCCGCCTGGGCTTCCTGGGCGCTCTGGCCCTGTGGGCGCAGCAGCACCGGAGACGGGCGGCGGCGGCCGCCGAACGAGATGGAAACATCGGCGGCGAGGAGCGACGGGGCCTGGAGCTGAAGCTGGTGCTGGTGGTGTTCCGGCACGGAGCGCGTACCCCGCTGCGAGCCCTCCCGGGGGCTGCGCCGGTGAGGACGGGTCGGGGCAGGGCGGCGGGGTGCGCGGTGCTGAGGGGCTGCCTTGCTTCCGTCAGCCTGTGCGTGTTTGGTTTTCCCTTCCCGAGTCAGTACCGAGAGGAAATTTGGGGGAAACCGTGAAGATTTGAAAGGAGGGTGCAGAGAGGTGGGGGTGGGTCTGTTCCACTAAGGAACAAGGGACAGGGCAAGAGGAAATGGCCTCAAGTTGCGCCAAGGGCAGTTGAGATTGGATGTGAGGAAGAATTTCTTTGCTGAAAGGGTTCTGAGGCATTGGAAGGGGTTGCCCAGGGCAGTGGTGGAGTCCCCATCCCTGGAGGCATTGAAGAGTCGTGTAGACACAGTGCTGAGGGACATGGGTTAGTGATGGACTTGTCAGTGTTGGGTTCATGACTGGACTCGATGATCTTAAAGAGCTTTTCCAATCCAGGCAATGCTGTGGCTCAGAAGTTGAGGTGGTGTGGCCATAGCATAGTCCCACCACACGCCATGGGGTGGGTGACGGGTGATGGCCGAGGGACCCGTCTGCGCTGCGGGGAGCACTGCCCTGGATTTGCTAGGATAGAGTTAATCCAAGGAAGGACACAGGGATGGGCACGGCCAGGCTACAGCTGCTGTAACACCCGTTGCTGCTGCTGCTCCCAGGGACTTTGCTCTTCACTGCCGAGCGTGCCCCCGCACCTTACTTGGCAGACGGGCGCTTACTTGCCTCGACGTTGTTGCAATTAATCTGTCTCCCTATCACCTCCAATGAGACAACCTCTTGAGCTGGCAGGTATCAGCTCTGGTAGTTTGCTAAAGAAGCTTTTCAGTGCGCAACAAATAGCAGCAGTAACTATTTCCTACAGATTCTTCTCCCGTAAGGAGAGGAAAGCCGTTTCCTGCACAGCCTCTGTGGATGGTACAGAGCAGATCAGCAAGTCCCAGATGTGGCACTGCTGTCATTTCTGTACGTGCTGTATGAAGAGATCTGTTCTCTTTGACTCTGTGTTGTGTTTTGGGCAAGTCAGTACACCACAACAGCCCAACATTGGTTTAATGTTCTTGAAAGTCCTTGTTTTCTACTGAAGCACCATTTGTTCATTTCAAAACAGGTGGAATGGCATCACACTCTTTTAGATGTACCTGCTCAGACTAAGTTTGATTACATGGTGACTGACCTAAATGGAGGGCCTCAGCCTCCCTCACCCTATGAGGAGCGATACAAAAAGACCACATTCAAGGTGAGGCTGGCTTTCATGGTAGTTTCATGTTCCCTCTGTAGACTTATTTCCATATTCCACTTGAGACCGTTCCTTTTCTTTGCACTTAGGGCGGTGCAATTGCAGGACAGCTGACAACAGTAGGGATGCAGCAGATGTTTGCCCTGGGGGAAAGGTTGAGGAGAAGCTACGTGGAAGAAGCCAACTTTCTCTCACCAACATTTAAGCCTGCTGAGGTCTTGTGAGTCTCTTGTTTCCGTTCTGAACCTTCCCTGGCTTCCTCCCTCCTAAAAAGCACTTCTATGCTAGGGGAACTTTCTGACCAGCATACCCTTCTCCACCATACAGCAGACTGGCTGGCCCCTGGGCCTTTATCTCTGCTCAGCCTGCAGATCCAGGTCCTAGAACTTGGTTGTGATACAAAGCATCCAAGTTCCTGTCCCTATAGATTCATCTCACCCTATGTTTAACCATTGACTGTGGTATTACGCACCTTTGTGGTGAGTGGAGGGATACAGGTATTTCTGGAGCACAGTTTAATTCACTGTAGATGATGTAGCTGAAGTTCAGTGAGATGAAGTGCACCCCTGCTGCTCACATCAGTAATGCTGGGAGTGTCTGGTTTTGGATGAGATAAAAATCCCACCAGAGAACTACCACTTTGTTCTCTCTTCTCTCTCTGAAGGGAAGTTAAATAGCAGTTCACATATAGATGCCTATTTTTTAAGGTAGCTATAGCAAGGCAAGACGAATCCCAACACAGGTTTCCAAAGCCCCAGTGAAAGCAGAACCCTCAGTTCCAGCAAGTCCTCCCCAGAAGGAGAGGTGCTACCTCACAAACTCCTTTCTCTCTTTCAGTGTCCGTTCCACTAATATTTTCCGGAATCTGGAGTCCACACGGTGCCTGCTGGCAGGGCTGTACCAACAGCAGAAAGAAGGTTGGGGACACTTCTGGCCAGTGCCTTTCCTATCTCAGTCTTCTCTAGATGCACAGACTTTGCACATCCCAGCTCTCTCTGGCTCCTGGTTGTTAACTTCTTCCACAGTTCTTCACGCCTTCCCTCTGCTCTCCTGGTTCTGTATGTTCTTCACCAACTTGTCACTTGCTCCCTCTCTTTGTGTAGCTTTCTGCTGATGTTCAGCTTGGATCTGTTGCCATGAATGCTGCAGTTTCAGACCTACTGAGGAGGTTAGCATTAACCCACTTCAGAATCAAGAAGGCAAAAAATTCCAGATCCAATCTTCATGAGATGCACATCTGGAAAAAGTTTCTCAGAGAAACTGAAGTACCTCAGCCACAGGAGTACCAAAACCCTTCACACATTTGGTACCTACAGTAACTCTCAGCTGTATGCTACAGTTGACAACTACTTGTACATCCTAGAAATACACTCTGGGTTTTGAAGATCTCACTTTTGCTCCCTCTCTATTCAGTTCCAGGAGCAAATAGCAAGAGTGACTCGCCAGAACTCTTTACACCTCATGGCATAGAAAGTCATTTTTGTCACATACAAACACTAGGAAAAAATGAGCACCCAACTGAAAGCTTGACAAGGTGCACAGCAGACACCCCTGTGGGATTAAATGCTGCATGCACAGAAACAAGCACAGTGGCTTGTGCTGCAGGTGATAGCTCAGGGGGAATTGCTAGTTGACAGCAATG
The DNA here is from genome assembly GCA_907165065.1 of Caprimulgus europaeus. The sequence goes on from OU015523.1 coordinate 4,649,590, forward strand.
GACTTAAGCACAAAGAGTGTGGGAGTGATTAAAGCATTCTAAAAACATGAAGATATACTAGTGATCACAGAACCTTTCTTCTCCTTCCACAGGATCTGTTGTCATTGTCACTGATGAAGCAAGCTCTGAAATCCTCTACCCCAATTACCAGAACTGCCAGCGTCTGAAATGCTTGAGCAGGTAATTGCCAGCCAGAGCTCCCCGTATGATTTCACTGCTGTTTCATTTCAGCAGTAGTCATTTAAAACAGCACATTTTCTTCCCATTTCCCCATTTCTTCCTCTGTCACTTACTGGTCTTTGGGAATGGTTACCTAGCTGTATAAAATACTCAGTGAGTGGAGTCATATTATAAGCAGTGGCACCAGAAGGAAAAAAAAAAAGATAATTTTTCTTGAAAGACCGATTTAATTTAGTCTGTGACTAGCAAAGACTCATTACTAGCTAATGCACAGCTATTCTGTGGCATTGCTGCAGGGCAGAATTAATATCATCTACATCCTCTAACATGCCTTTCAAGTGTGAACATATTGGGCCTCTTTTTTTTATATTCAACTTCTGGTTGAATTTATACCTTGAAGAAATTGAAATATACTCAGCCTTGACACATTTAAAGACAAAGGAAGTAAAATAAGGAGCATCCTACATAGAAAGAACAGTCAATATTTGCAGAGTCAAGTACTCTAAATACCTGTGCCAGGTTGGGTGTGGGGTAGAAAATGACCAAGAGAGGCAAGTGTATTACAGTTTGCTTGGATTATAGGTTATTTTTTTGTCCAAGATTCAAGTTGTCAGTGTTCATTGCAAAAGCTCAATATATAATGCTTGACTCTGCAGGCAAAGGGTTGTTCTTGACAGTGGTGAGATGATGGCCCATACAAGCAGTACCTTCAGCCTCCTCTACTAACATCAAGTGTCCAAAAAGGGAGTAAACTGCAAGGTCTTCCACTTCATTCCCCCAAGCCCACCAACTGAGCACATTCTGTGACCACATCACGGTGGATTTTTTAAGTTGCAGTAAGCAGCAGTGCCCTGGTTTACAGGCTACCTGTGCCAGAACTTCTAGCACACTTGATTTCAAACAGAAAATAGAGTTGTTCCTAAAAAAAAAAAAATTAAAAGCAAACTTAAACTTTTCCCACCTCCTGCCTGACAGATCAGAGTCAGAGGAAACAAAACCTGTGCAACATATTTTGCTTGAAGCACATCATGGATATTCTCAGCTAAACTTTTTCAAAATAAAATTTACAACAGTGTAAAGAGGCAACAGCTTCTAACAAAGCAAGAGGTAAATTTAAGCTACAAGTGAGTATCTGGGTGTTTCCTTTTTCCCCACACCAGACAGCAATCAGTTCAAAGTTGCTGCCTTTCCTTCTTTCATGAGGCATCCACGTGTCTGTGTCCTCAGGTGAGCTGCTCCCTGAAGATAGACTTGTAGTGTTCCAGCATGACCAGATGTTAACTGAAACACAGCCCTTGCTTATGGGAACCACTTCTGAGGTGTTCACATCTCACCTGAATTCTTTTTCCCCACCTCTGTGAAAGCAGAGAGCCAGCTCTGATCCCTGACATCTAGACAGTGTCTGTCCACTCTGTGACTTAAGACACACAACATCAGGAATTCCTCAGTATCCTGTGGTGCTTCTCTTCTACCCCTCACTGATGTGAGAAAACTCCACTGGGCTGGGGTCACCAAAAAGAACAGCCACAAAAGATAGAAAATCTGATGTGTGAAAAGTTTTTGTTTTAATTCATTGACAGGCATAAGTTGAAGAATGCTCTGCAACAGCCAGGTATCTCTGATGACTTGAAAATAATTAAGGAGAAGATGGGTCTTGATGGTGATGAGTCTGTGGATTTTTTTCTTCTCCTTGACAACATTCTTGCTGAGCAGGTGAGCTGAGGTGCATTTGTTGCACTGTCACAGAAAGAAACATCCATTTTCCACACACATGGAGGAAACCACAGAGTGCCAACACCCACCACTACCACTGGGCACCCTAAGGTTGTAGAAACATTTAACAAAGCAAGATTGGAGTCAGCCTTGCTTTAGGATGGATGCAGATTCATCTCCAGTATATATGTTCTCACCTTGAAATCCAGTATCTCTTTCAAGTGTCATGAAGTCGAGCTAAGCTGGGCCTTGCTTACCCCACTACAAAGTGCTTTCCCTTTTCTGGCTGTCAGCACCTAACAGAGTCATCTTAATCCTGGTTCCACCATACTACCTGCATATTTGTACCCCCCTTAGCACCTCTTTTTTTTTTGCTGGAGCTAACAGTAATTGTTCTGGCTCTCAGCTGCATAGCTCAAGGAGTTTCACTCCCCTCACACAGAGATGTATCCTTGAGAACAAACATCTGCTCTTTGGAGCAAAGCCTGCACGTTTGAACCCATCCTAGAACTCTTCACCTGAATGCTGTAGTACAAGTGCTGTGACATGAACAGCTGGTTTCTGTGGGCAGTCATCCATGTGTCTTCAAGCTGGGTTCAGAAAGGGGCAAACCTTGCTGTTATGTTACATCTTCTCCTTCCAGGTGCACAATTTGCCAAGCTGCCCTGTGCTGAAGAACTTCCAGCAGACGGTTGAGCGTCGATCTATTGACTCGCTGCTTTTCCTTCTGGAAGACGGTTCAAGGTGATTACCTGTATCCAGTGCCTCCAGGGGGTTGCCTTAGGCTTACCCAGGGTGGATCAGCTACACCAGCTTGCAGTGGCAGGTAGAAGTCCTCTCCAATCTGAGGTTTGTACCTCAGCCATCTCAGTGCAAAGCCCAGTGCCTTGAGCTAGGAGAAAGGATTTCAGACTGAGGAAGCCAAGATGTGGGTTTAGGTCCTGGTTTGCTAACAGTCACGGTGAGAGCAGTCTCCAAGGAACAGCAGGAAGCCACAGAGGTTGGCAGTGAATGCCACAGTTGCCATGGCTGTTTAAGTGAACCCATGGCAAAGGCAGAAAATAGGAGATGCTTCCAGCGGGAGCGCTGAGGCTGCACAGGCAAGGCTGCCCTTGCAGATACACAACTACAACCAGAATTCCAACCAGGGAAGCTTATCCCAAGGGTGGCACCTGCACAGCTGGGCTCAGAAGTGTTGATACTAGCGGAAAACTGATGCCAGGCACTGCACACGTGTAACTACTTGCAAAAGAATCTGCTGCTACATGCAGTTAATTGCCTCCTCCACAGTTGTTTGTAAAGCTGCCCGAGGTGCAAGCCTAGCAACAGTTTTCCTTCCCTCTTCATTTGTAGCTGCCATAGTCACCAGCTCTGCTCGGGTGGTGGTACAGGATTGCCTCTTCTGTTAGGGCAGTTGCCTTTTTTTTAACATATTAGAGATTTTGGCTACTGAAAGACTGATTTCCCCCACTCCCACAACACCTGGGAGAGCCACAGTCACTCATCCTTCCTTTCCACTGATGTATCCATTAGGGAGTTTTCTTCATACCACAAGTTAGTTGTCTGAAGATCTCCTCTTTGTTCAAAAAAAAGATTTTTAAATGTAGCCACCACCTTCTTGAATCCTGCCTGCCCCATCCTGCTTCCTGCCAAAGACCCCAACCACTTCTGCTCCTGTTTTGCAGTCAACTACAGTCATCTTCCCTAACTGAAAACCACACATCCAAAAAAATCATGAGGGAAACAAAACAGGATAGAGAACATTAAGGAGTTTCTAGCTTTCCCTTGATGTGGGCCACACCTCATGAGTCTGCTTGTTAACACTTCTCCCCTCCCAATCTGTAATCACCTTAGAATCTCTGGTGACTATGCAACTGCTGAAATAAAAAGTAACCATAGGAATTGCATTTAACATTTCTTAGCTACACACAACACAGTTTGTAAGAGAAAAGCAGGTTCAAGGTGTTTGTTTGAAATTACTTAATTTGAAGGTTAAAAAACTAGGTAGATCTATTTCTGCTTTTTTTTTTACAGAGAAGTTCTTCAGATGAGTGTTGGCCTCCTTTTCTATACCTTACAGAAAAACATCACAGAAGTAGTAAATCCCTCATCTCAAGCTGAAAAGGCCAGGTACAGCACAGATCTCTTCCTCTCACGGTGATAAACGTGAAAAGCTGGTTCAGAAAGATGTTGAATGTGTGGAGTAAAGAAAATGAGTGCTCATCTGCTAGAAAAAGCTTGAGTGCTACTGGCTGTCCCCAGAACACAGCTAACATTTTAGGTTTGTTGTTTTTGTTTTTTCCTTCCTTTTTTTTTTAAGCAGAAAGCTCATTCTCTATGCTTCTCATGACACTACCCTCGTTCCTCTCCTGGTGGCACTGGGCACCTTTGATCACAAGTGGCCACCATATGCTGCAGATGTGACCCTGGAACTGTATCAGCACCGCCAGTCCAAAGAGTGGTTTGTCCGTGTGTCTTACCATGGAGAGGTAAGATCCCATGGGACATCCACTGTACAGATCTTGGGCTTCTGGCTTTGCCATGCATGTGTGTAAAGCTGTGAAACAAGACTTGTTCCAAGCATGCCATCAAGCCAGATAATAATTAAGACACCAACAGCACATCCATGGTAGCCAAGATATCTTTCCTGGCTATTGATCTAAAGAGTTTAGGCAAAGACTTTAAACCTCTGCCTCTCTGTGTCTTTGCCTTGACTAGCATCTTTCCCTGCCACACAATCAGCAAAAAAGGGCTTTGGCAACGCCCCAGATGTGTGATTTTGTCTCTTTGCCTTTGCAGGAGCAAGTGGTGAAAGGATGTAGAGCAGGTCTCTGCCCACTTGAAGAATTTCTAGAAGTCCTTTCACAGTACTCGGTCAGCCCAGAGGAGTACAATAACCTGTGCTCCCAAACGGAGGAGGATCAGCAAACTGCCTCAGAAGTTGTCTTAAATTAAAATTAGTTTATTGTCACAATCTTTGATTATTTTTCTTTATATTCCTGCCAGCCTTCTCTGTTGTAAAGATATTTTAGATGAGGGGAGCTTTTCCTGCCAGACACAAGATAGCACAGCGTAACTTTTCACTGTTAGCAGCAAGATGAAAGCAGCAGTGTAACAGAATGGCTCCAGTTCACTTCTGAGGTAGCCACAGAGAAGCAGGGAGAGGCTGAAAACAGCAAGGGAAGAGACAAAACTTTTTAAATTACCCTGCTGCTTCAGGATTACGAGAGAAAACAGCTGTCCCACATCTGGTGGGACTGTGGGATGAAGCCCAGCTCGCCCTGTGCTACCAGACTTGAGATTTTTTACATGCCTGCCTTTATGCATGGTGAACTGTAGAAGCCTCTGCACCATTCCCTTTCTTTTCTCATCTTGGAGGGTTGCTCTGCAGACAGATGAACCTTCCAAATTGCATAGCATTTATCTACCCCATCTTCTTGAGGGCATTCTTGTGCACACAAAACCTCTCCAAAGGGACAGAAAACCTTCAAACCTCTTCCCTGCACTCCTGTAATTATGGAAATTCTGCTGTGAACATGCAAAATAACCACAGTGGGCCCAGTACAAGAACATGCACTTTTAGTGAACTCTGCTTAATGTGCTTAAAGAAGGAAATCTGGGGAGCTGCTACTGGCTTCAGCTTAGCATTGCATCTATTTTATGCTTGCTGAAACAGGAATACACCAGCATAGCCAACAGAAGGACTTCTAGCTGAGATGATGACACCTTTTCCTGTAAGACAGTACTAGGGACTGCTATGTTGACAAAATCCCAGGTTTTGGGGTTGTTTTTCTTTCAATCAGTAAATAAAACTTGAATTCTGACCTACTTTCTTTGGGATATGTGAAGGCTAAGCAGGGGCACCACTTTAAGGAGGTTTTGGTTCTGTGTTACTCCTCAGCTAAAGAGACTACAGTGATGTCAATGTAAGTCACCAACAGGTATGTGACTGGAAGCACTAGAGCACCTTCTCCCTGAGCAGCGTGGGCTGGATTTCCCTCTCCTCTTTCATTAGCCTGCCCCCACCACAATTACATGTTGACACCATGACACAGTGAACAGAATAATTTGAATACTAAATACATGGCTGGAAGTCTCACTGAACTGCTGTTAGAAGCAGTCAAAAAAATAAAAGGCAAACAAAACATTGTTATTTTCCACCGAGTTTTTATGCAGCCTAAAAACATCATGGAATTATATAAAAATCAATGGCCTGTCCCTGCTTAAGAACAGGGGGTTCTGCTTTAATCAAGCTCGCTCTTATGCATGGTAAAAAGGAATTATTTCCACAACTGGCATAAATAATGATTTCAGAAGAGGATGGGTGAGACAGTGGAAGAGGTTTAAGACCAGAGAACACAGGTAAGTGGGAAGTGCTGAACTGCAAACAAATCGTGGGAGAGCTGAGGCATTTCTGAGAACATGGAATAAAAATCTCCAGAAATCAACAGTTTCCCAAGGAACCAGTGCATTTACAGGAGCAGGCAGATTCTTTGAAAGAACTGGGAAAGACACAAATCCAGGGGACAGAAAGAGACATCCAAAACTTTCTTAGCCTGGGCTGTTAATATGAGAGCTGCTGACATGAGCTGCTACCATATTCAACCTCAGGTTCCCTCAGACTTGAGCTGGGGCTGCTAACCCAGGTCACTCTGCCTCCCTTGTGCTATTTCAGTCCAATGTAGGTTGGTCAACTTAAAAGACTTTTCTCTCATTTTGCATTGCAAACCTATCCTCATATAGTATATTTCATTTAAGGCAATGTTAGTATCAGAAGTAACTAGCAGGAAAGATGTCAATTTCAAATTAATGTTTTGTTTTCTCCCCATGTACAAACATCCTCTTTCAGTTTCCAATATCCCAGACTAAACAACATCACTTTTCTTTCCTGCCTCATGCTCTGACTCAAACAAAAAAACAATTGTAAGGTTGAACTTGAGTGTGTAATGAGTCATGAGGACCTCATCTCTGGGCATGAAAGGTTCGCTGGTTGAAAGCCGAAAGGAGATCGAAAGGATGGTGAGCTTGGTGTATCTGTCAATAACCCCAACATCATCACAGACTGGTTTGGGTTGGAAGGGACCTTAAAGCTCATCCAGTTCCAACCCCCCTGCCAGCAGCAGGGACACCTTCCACTAGACCAGGTTGCTCAAAGCCTCATCCAAGCTGGCCTTGAACACTTCCAGGGAGGAGCGGCCACAGCTTCTCTGGGCAACCTGGGCCAGGGTCTGACCACCCTCACAGGAAATAATTCCCTCCCAATATCTAATCTAAACCTCCCCTCTTCCAGTCTAAAGCCATCACCCCTTGTTCTATCACTACCTGCCCTTGTAGCAAGTCCCTTCCCAGCTTTCTTGTAGCCCCTTCAGGTACTGGGAGGCCACTGGAAGGTCTCCCTGGAGCCTTCTCTTCTCCAGGCTGAACAGCCCCAACTCTCTCAGCCTGTCCTCACAGCAGAGCTGCTCCAGCCCTGGCATCATCCTTGTGGCCTCCTCTGGACTCATTCTAACAGGTCCATGTCTTTCTGCTGTTGGGTGCTCCAGAACTGGACACAGCACTTCAGGTGGGGCCTTACAAGAGCAGAGTAGAGGGGGAAAATCACCTAGAATCAAGCTAGCAGTTTGGGTCTGGGTCTTTTTTTAAGGCCTGAAGAACACTCCTGATAATGTGTTTTAATCTTAAGCATCTATCACATCTATCACCAAAAACAGCATTAACAGAAGTCATTGGAAACTATATGGACTGGCTAAAAACTGAAAAATCTTTCAATTAGAGGTCACTTTGCCAGAAAAATGACAGAGCACATATGCAAGACAACTTACCTTTTTTAGATTAAGAATTACCACCCATCGATCCAGTGAAGTGTGCTCTACTAAATACAGCCCTACATCAAACAGGGATCATTTCTCCTTGAAAAGTACCAAAATGGGGAACAGCCTGCCAAGGCTGCATGAGGAAAGCATTCACCACCTCAAGTGTGGAAGAGCATCACCAATGAAATGTAGCCTTTTCTGCCACCAGAATGAAAAACAACATAGCAGTAGACTGTCAGCTTGCCAAGCACCACAGAATTAATCCCTGTATATATCATATTTGTAACAGCCCCACCACCATGGCACAACAAATGCTGCATTCCAACAGCCCAAGAAGTGTGTTCAGGATTCACATTTACCCTCAGGAAGGGTCACCTACCCACATCTACTCCAGGTCAGGACACGTGGATTGTACCAGGAGCACTGCCAGCATTTAAATCCCAACCAGGACTGGTGCAGATTAGATCTTCACATACTGGTCTGTCTTCCAAAACGTTGCCCATTAGGTACCACCAGGAGGTCAGGACTTAACTCACAAGGCTGGCTACTGGCTCATCATGTTCTTTGGTAGATTAGTTAGCCCATGATACAAGTACAAAGCTTGGGATTACTTGGATGGTGCTTAAAACTACCAGTGTACTTCACAGATGACCTGTTTGCAACAGTCTACTACTTTAAAACAAACAGATTTCACATATTTTAAACTTTTGATTTAGCAGGCACATTACTCTGCGTTTCAGAAGTTCACCATCTGCTGGGTTTACCTTTTAAGTCTCTCCACACTCCGGCTGCGCAGCCATCTGGGATGAGATAATTTGAACAGCAGACTGTTTCCTCCCATGTTACTAGAGAGGAAGAGCAGCCAAGCATGTATGAATAAAGTCTAGTTCATTCTTTCAAACAAAGGTGGAGGAGGAGGATTTGAAAGTTTAAAAAAAAGGAAAAAAAAAAAGAGAGAGAGAAGGGGGAGGGAAAAAAAAAACCTAAAAATGGCAACTCCACTTTCTGTCTTGAACTGCACCATGACTACCAGAGCTGAGTCACAGTTACTATTGATTAGAAATAAGCAGGAGAGAACAAGAGCCTGACTTACAGATCCCAAGGTGAATGTCCAAGGCTGGCACCTAGAAAGCTTTTTCACTTTTGAGGCAAGAAGGGGAGAAGTAGAATCAGAACAAAAGAAAGAAGCTCAGTCTACATCTACCAAGTGGCTTTTCTAACTTGTCCTCAAGTCTTTTGTCCATCAGCTGGTGAGAACCAGGCAATGCCACCGAGGTTAAACCCATCTATGTGGACCCAGGAGAATCCACATCATCTGCATTCTTTGTAGGAAAAAACCTCATTAAGATGACAAATACCAACTTCTTAAATTAGACAGACACAGAAAGAATTTTAATCATCAATGAAAACATCTTTAAAATGTGTCCTTTCACTATCAAGTGGCTTTAAAACAGTGAATCCCCCATGCTAATTTTTCTAGAACAAGTTGTAGTCACCTCAAATCCTTTGCTACTCAAAAGATCTCAGCAGGCATAGGAGGCACTGAGAAAAACTGTTAAAAAAAGGCTGCACTGTGACAATTCCCATGCAAGGTCCTAAAAACAGAGCCGTGCAACCACTTAAAGCAGAGGTAACTCCACTCTACAGCAATAACACTTACTGTGTCATTGTCAGCTCTCTCAAATCTTGACAAGCCCGTGCTCCAGGCACGCTGCCTGTCTTGTGAAGAGGGAAGCACCACAACATACATCCTACACTTTGTCAAGAGTAATTCTCACCCCAAAATCATTGTAAATTTGCATGACAGCACAAAGGTGAATTTGGAAGCAGGCAACAGAAGGCTCTGAGGCTCACACACCTCCAACAGCGAGTGCTTCACTCCTCTAGTAACACTAGCAACGAAGCTCTGGTCAGCTGGCTGTGGACAGCAATCCTTTCTCCACCTGTTAAGGATCAGTTAACTCTGAAAAGCTCTCACACACAAGTATATTAAAGATCTTCATTCTCTCCATTAAGTTTCACACTAATAACCAGGCTTTTGAGGAAACTAATTGAAATAATTGCAAATAACAGTAAATGGAAGGAAGAACAGAGGTTATACACTCTATATATGGTGCTGGGGGACCAGAAAGCAGCCAGCCACAGAGCTCACACCCTGCCTTACAGATCTACATTTGGCTCCTCCTCGTCTTCCCCAGGAGCAGGGCTCAACTCCTGCTGCATCTTTTGGCATCCAGTCTTTTACTCCTCGTAGACAAAACCATAAAACCTCCTTGCTGAAACGCTCTCAAAAGGTAAGTTTGAAAAGACGAGGGATTAAGGAAACGATCGATGAAAACCGCAGTAAAGCAACAATTTCCCAGCAGGGTTGTCTCGATAAAAATCTGCTCACTGACGAGTTCCCTCTCACCTTTGTTATTTCAGTTCATCCCTTCCCGCTATCTCTTGCCTCTGAGCCACAGCAGGGAGAGACTTACCCAACCCAAAGCTCTCAGGGGGGACTCACAAGCCCAGTGCCCCCGCACAGCGCTGGACCCCGGCGCTCAGCGGGCAGATATCGCCGCGTCGGGAGAGCTCAAACCCACTGAAACACTGGAAACACTCACCGGGAGGAAGCGACAGAGACAACAAGTTCCATCTATTCCTTGACCCTTGACAAATTGAGGAAGAAAGACTATAAATATCCATCCCTGGGGCATTCTGAAACAAAAGCTTGACTCCAAGGAAAAACAAACTCGGTCAGGATGAAGTGAGTGTTAGCGCTTTGCAAGGAGCAGGCGGCTGCCTACAGACCAGGCTCTTAGGAACTGCCAAAGTTCACCCTACCTGGCCCCTGCGCTGGCTGGGACCATAAGGAAGAGCAAACAATCATCTGGCCAAGCCTCTGATGTCCACAGAAACAACTGGACTGGATAAAGAACACAGTTCATTTTTGTAAGAAACAATATATTTTATTTTTCTGACACCACAGCCCTGGCGAGTGGTTTTGTACCAAATTTAATGGAGGTTACACAGAACGTTTTACGCTGGGGAGGAAAAAAAAAAATAAAAATTAAAAAAAAAAAATAACCACCAAAAAAAAAAAATCCTGGATAACTTTTAGTGTCTGTTCCACTCCCACATTAATAAAATCACTTGGGGTTTCTAAGAAAAGGAGAATAGGAAACAGTGAGAGAGACTACTGTAGGATGTAACAGTGTCCAAGTCCAGCCCCTTCCTAAAAGTGGGAAGAGACCCCACGTGAGGAGAGGCTCTCCTAGATTTACTCCTCAAAAGAACACAATGTATTGCAGCTGCCATAGGAGGAGACAGAAGGGGGA